>CM076854.1:158435019-158879933 GCA_039519185.1 Astragalus membranaceus | reverse complement strand
GACTTAATCAACATTTAACAACAATTAACAATTTAATGACTTAATCAACATTTAACCAACAATTAACAATTTAATGACTTAATCAACATTTAACCAACAATTACCAAATAAACAATCATCAAACATCAAACAGTTCATTTTGCCTTAAAATTAGAATATTCAGTTAGGTCTCTGAATAAGCTTTCCAACGCATTTTTAGAGCACCTCAATCGGGCTCCCGGATCAAATGATATCGCGAAAACAAAATTAAGCAAACAATTTGACAACACAGCAGGATTTGGCGCCCAGGAACCAGGCGCCTAGCAACAACACAGGCAACAAAACTCGCAAACATGCAGGAAACGGCGCCCGGTGTGTGGCGCTGTTTGCGCGTGTGCTTTCTAGTCGCAATATCAGTGCAAGTATACACGTCGTACAAGTAATAAAGTGGATAAAAAAGAGATCGTTCCCACGAGGATTGATTTTACTTTCAATGTTCAAGTCTTCAAACACAAGTGAAACAAGTAATAAATCGGCATTAAAAGTTGGTATTAAGACTAAGAACGTAGATAAAACAAGTAAACAAAAAGTGGTCGTGAATATGGAAGAGTATGAGTTGGATTGCTGCATGCAAGTAAATCTCCTCTAGTCAGACGTTATAGCGCGTTTACACGTTAACACGTACAAATGCTATTGTATAGACGTTATAACGTTTGAACGCTGTTGCAAAGAGCTGTGCTTTTCAGTCACAAAACGTCATAGCTTCAAGTACTAGAATTCCTATGTCTAGGTTCTAAGTAGGCCTACTCCTGTATTTTAAGTACCCACAGCAATGTCCTATGAACTATTATCCATTCTATGTCTAGACTTAGATAAAAATGCCTAAATGTCTTTAGTGCACCTTTTCATTCACATAAATCTTTGAGTTCTTTTCATAGACCATTTCTGTACCTATGAATCTACTTATTTTAAGTGGCCAATTTCAAAACAAGTTTGGAAAATTAACATGCAAAGATCTAAAACGCATAAACATCAATACTTCATAATATTAAACTAGAGGTTCATTATATGCAAAACAACAACTCAACTACAAATGTTTAGCTCATGCTGAGCATCTTTACAGAAAGAAGAGGAGTTGAAATCCAAATACCGTACATAGAGAAAAGGAGACTAAACGCAAAAGATGCGCCTAAGTAGCCTTCCTTCATGCACGCTGTAGAGACGTTGCAACGTCTGAGCTTCACAGTAATGGTTGCGAATGGAAATAAAAAAATGGAGCTTGAGAAAATTTCGGATGAAGAAGTCTGTGTCCAGAACTTCTTTAGAAAACTCTCTCTGAAAATGGAGGAAGGTGGATGATGAATGGATTTATCGTGGATGGATGATGCCCCCCTGCCTTTCCTTTTGTAGAGAGAGAATTGCCAAGGAACAAGGGGGTCACATGCTTGCTGATGTCGTTCCCCACCTTCCAAGCTTGCTTGTGAATTAACTCTGTTCTGAAATGACACTACACTGCTACAGTGCGTCAGCCGCGTCAGCGCTGAGGAGAGAGAAGATCTTCTGCACTTCTAGATCTTTGACTATCATTTCTTGTGCGCCAAAAAAAATGAGATATCTCTTTCTTGCTCTGCTGCCCTTCTTTAGACGTGATGAGGGACGTTGCCACGCTCAGCTCACTGCATAAACACAAGAAGCATCAAAATGTTCACAAAGGCGCCAATTGGCGCCAAAATGCATAAAATTTGTAATTTAGCCCCCTTTCTAACTAAAAAGCGATAAACTAACAGAAACTTAATAGAAACAACCTACTATTGCCAGAGAACTTGCATGATTTAACTTTGAATAAGTATAAATAACTCATATAAATATGAGTTATCACACCCCCAAACTTAAACCATTGCTTGTCCTCAAGAAATCGAAACACCGCATATGAAAAGATGCATGAAATTAAATACGCCAGCAGTTTACACCCTGCTCACACCATTTGATCAAAAATTATCCTCAAGGGGCTAATTCCTTCAGACTTACACTACACACTCACGCACCAATGCACAATTACATTCTAGATTCATTACTGCCCAAAGTGAGTGTGTGATCTCTGTATCAATTCTATTCCTAGCTAGGTTCAGAAGCTACCCTAGCTTATGAAAGAGTGGTTTCCATTATGGTGAGGGTATAACATCTTTCAAAACAGAGAGTAGGCTAACATTTCCACATAAGACATGAGGGTTATTTTAATCATGACAAAGGGTCTTAATTGGGTGCTAGGATTAGATTAGTGCAAACTACTTTTCTGACTCACATAACGCAAAACACACAGAGGACTGCAACCCCCTCATTACTGAGCAACTTTCATTTGATTCACTTTACTTTTTTTTTTTGATCCTTTGGATTTGACAATTTTGGATTGAGACATTTGGAGTGCCTAGTATTTGTTTCGGGAAATTGCAGAACAAACACAGAACAAGTGGATTTTTCCACTTATTTGAAACACACAACTTTTTGGTCTTTTTGGAGTAGACGTTATAACGTTTGTAGATGAGACGTTACAACGCTTGATAACACAGAACACAACACGAAACACACACGACATACGTTATAACGTTACGGGTAGACGTTACAACGTTGCACTCACACTACACATGCACTAATCATCCTACAGTCTTTGCACCCAGCCTTAGCACAACCTGATATTCCCCCAAACTTAGTTTCTACTGCTACTCTAAGTTTTTAATCAAGTTTTACAATCACCATAGTCAACCAAAACTAGCTTTAGCATCACATAGTCCCTAGCTAACTAGGTTTTCCTCAAAACAGAGTTTGTGTGGAAGCAGTAATCAATTCTATTTATCTAAGCATGCATCAGCTACTCACACAAATTCACACACAGTCATTCCTAGATTTAGCCCAAAGAGAAACATTTTTGATGATTAATAGAGTAGGGAGGTAAACTGATTTCGCATTTGATTTTATGCATACACAAAACATAAAAATGATCCTCCCCCCCCCACACAGAAAGATGAGCAGTGTCCTCACTGCTCACTGATTTTTTTTTTTTAAAAAAATGGAAGAGGAACACTCAAACACAACATAAGCAAACAAACTACTGACTACTAACTATCCAGACGTTGTCACGTTTGGACAGCTATTTATTCGTACTGAAATTAAAAACATTTAACTGCTAAAAAGAGGGCTAAACTACTTGTTCAGAACACCAGACCTGAGCCTTCCACTCTGTCTGGCGGGGATGCCTGCTTGAGCAGTCTTCTTTTTCTTTTAAAACTTCACCCAGGCAGCAAACGTGACAACGTCCTAGACACGCAGAGACGTTATAACGTCTACCATACTTCAATAACTTGAGTCCTGAATCTCCCTACCTTCAGCTTCCATTCCTGCACAAAACAAAAGTTGAAAGACACAAAATTGTTGGTTAGTTAAAACCATTGGGTTGCCTCCCAAGAGCGCTTGCTTTAAGAGTCTTCAGCCAGACTATTCCCTTTTTAATTCAGGGGTTGTTGAGAGCCACTGTGGTCTTGTCCCTAACCACATGTTCTCCATGGTATTGCTTTACTCTTTGGCCATTGACTTGAAAGTGGAATTAGTTTTCTCATCAAACAGGTCCACAGCACCATGAGGATAGACTTTTACCAGTTTGAAGGGTCCTGACCATCTTGATTTCAGCTTCCCAGGGAACAACTTTAACCTTGAATTAAACAGCAAAACTGGTTGTCCCTCTACTAGCTCCCTTCTTTGAATTTTCTGATCGTGCCACTTCTTGGTTTTCTCCTTATAGATTGCTGAATTCTCGTAGGCAGTGTGCCTGAATTCATCTAGCTCATTTAGTTGAAGGAGTCTTGCTTCTCCAGCTTTTGAATGATCTAAGTTCAGTTGTTTCAGTGCCCAGTGAGCTTTGTGCTGGAGTTCAATAGGCAGATGACAAGCTTTTCCGAAGACTAGCTTGTATGGTGACATGCCCAGTGGTGTCTTAAATGCTGTCCTGTACGCCCACAGCGCATCATCAAGGTGCAGGGACCATTCTTTCCTGTTTGGACCAACCATCTTCTCAAGTATCCTTTTAATTTCTCTGTTAGAAATTTCTACTTGACCACTTGTCTGCGGGTGATAAGCTGTAGCAATTTTGTGCTTCACTCCGTATTTAGCCAATAAATTCTCAATTAGCTTGTTACAGAAGTGAGAGCCTTCATCACTGATTATAGCTCTTGGAGTACCAAATCTTGTGAAGATGTTTTGCTTAAGGAATTTGCTGACTGATTTAGCTTCATTATTGGGCAATGCTACAGCTTCTACCCATTTTGATACATAATCCACAGCTACCAAAATGTATAAGTTTCCATGAGACATAGGAAATGGCCCCATGAAGTCCATTCCCCAAACATCAAACAGTTCCACTTCAAGAATATTTGTCAATGGCATTTCTTGCTTGTTGGAGATGTTTCCAGTTCTTTGGCATTTATCACAGTTCTTCACCAATTCATGAGCATCTTTGAAGAGTGTTGGCCAATAATACCCTGACTGTAACACCTTTGCAGCAGTTCTGGTTCCTCCAAAATGTCCTCCATAGGGTGATGCATGACATTGCTGTAACACATGAAGTTGTTCCTCTTCAGCAAGGCATCTCCTAAGCAATTGATCTTGACACATCTTATACAGATAGGGCTCATCCCACAAATAGTGCTTCACGGTGTGGAAGAATTTTTTTCTTTGCTGATGGTTGAAATCCACAGGCACAATCTTGCTGACTAGGAAGTTGACTATCAGCATACCAGGGTGCAGTAGCATCAGACGTTATAACGTTTGAAGAAATTGCCATCAACGTGGTAACGTCTTCAGCTACTGTGGCTACTGTCAGCAGTTTTTCATCAGGGAAATTTTCTTTTATCTCTTCTGCACCTGTACCTGCATCAACATTCTCAAGTCTAGAAAGGTGATCAGCAACTTTGTTCTCCACCCCCTTTTTATCATGAATTTCCAAGTCAAATTCTTGAAGGAGGAGAACCCATCTGATGAGTCTTGGCTTTGCATCTTTTTTAGCAATCAAATACTTGATGGCTGAGTGATCAGTAAAAACAATAACTTTTGCACCCACCAAGTATGATCGAAATTTGTCAAAAGCAAACACAACAGCCAGTAACTCTTTCTCAGTTACAGTATAATTTAATTGGGCATCATCTAAGGTTTTACTAGCATAATAGATAGAGTGAAAAATTTTGCCATACCTTTGACCCAATACAGCTCCCACACGTAGTCACTCGCATCACACATTAATTCAAATGGTTTGGACCAGTCAGGAGTGACTATCACAGGAGCCGTTACAAGAGCAGTCTTCAATTTCTGGAAGGCTTCATGACATTGCTCATCAAAGTTGAAGACGTTATCACGTTGCAGCAGCAGACACAAAGGTTTGGAAATTTTTGAGAAATCTTTGATAAATCTTCTGTAAAAACCAGCATGCCCTAAGAAACTTCTAACACCTTGACAGTGGTAGGTGGAGGTAATTTGTCAATAACATCAATTTTTGCTTTATCAACCTCCAACCCTTTCTTTGAAATCTTATGCCCCAAAACAATTCCTTCTTGAACCATAAAGTGGCATTTCTCCCAGTTGAGCACTAAGTTGGTCTCTTCACATCTTACTAGAACTCCTTCTAAGTTATCCAAGCATGCCTTGTATGAGTCTCCATAGACTGAAAAGTCATCCATGAAAACTTCCATGGATTTTTCAATAAAATCAGAGAATAAAGCCATCATACACCTCTGGAATGTTGCAGGAGCATTACACAGCCCAAATGGCATCCTTCTGAAGGCAAAGGTACCATAAGGACAAGTGAATGTGGTCTTCTCTTGGTCTTCAGGCACAATAACTATCTGGTTATATCCTGAGTAACCATCAAGGAAACAATAGAATTCTTTGCCTGCAAGTCTATCCAACATCTGGTCAATAAATGGCAGAGGAAAATGGTCCTTCTTGGTTGCTTTGTTCAGCTTCCTGTAGTCCATACATATCCTCCATCCAGTCACTGTCCTTGTTAGAATCAATTCATTTTTGTCATTGGTCACCACAGTAACTCCACCCTTCTTTGGTACACATTGAACTGGGCTCACCCATGAGCTGTCACTGATTGGGTAGATGATTCCTGCGTCTAACCATTTGATGATTTCCTTCTTGACCACCTCCTTCATTATTGGGTTCAATCGCCTTTGCCCTTCAATGCTGTTCTTTGCATTCTCTTCCAAGACAATTCTGTGCATACAAATTGTGGGACTGATACCCTTGATATCCGCCATTTGCCAACCAATGGCTTTCTTGTGTCTTTTCAAGGTGCTAATGAGATCACTTTCCTGCTCTTGTGAGAGATTAGAAGAAATGATCACAGGTAAAGAATCATTTCCCCCTAAAAAGGCATACTTCAGGTGATCAGTAACACCTTCAGCTCCAGCGTGGGTGGTTCTTCAATGGAAGGAACTATCTTCTTGAGATTGGAGTCTTCTTGCCCCAAAGATTCATACTTCTTTGTCCACGCCTTGGGTACAGGAGAGTCAGACGTGACAACGTCTGCAGTTGACGTTGTAACGTTTTGCGGAACAACTTCTTCTGCTAACAACTCTTGAATCTCATCATTGCCCAGAATCTTCTCCAAGTGGTCATTATCTTTATTGAATTGTTTTTGAACCACATGGTCAAGGGCAACCACAAAGGAACATTCCTCTGTGTTAGGTTCTGGATACTTGAGTGCGTTGAGGACGTTGAACTTGACTTCTTGGTCATTGACCCTCATGATTAATTCTCCTTTCTGCACATCAATGAGTGTCCTTCCAGTGGCTAGAAATGGTCGCCCCAAGATGATAGGAACTTCTTATCTGCATCAAAATCCAAAATAACAAAGTCCACTGGAAAAACAAATTTGTCAACTTTAATCAAAACATCTTCTAATATGCCCTCAGGATAAACTCTACTTTTATCAGCTAAGTAAGACTTAAAGAAGTAGGTCTGGCAGTTCCTATACCAAGTTTATCATAAATGGACTTGGGCATCAAGTTAATACTTGCCCCCAAGTCACATAAAGCTTTGCCAAGGTAAAAATCTCCAATGGAGCATGGTATAGTAAAACTGCCAGGATCCTTCAGTTTTCTAGGGAGTTTATTCTGCATAATTAAGCTACATTCTTCAGTTAAAGCAATAGTTTCAAACTCCCCTAGCCTTCTTCTTTTGGTGATGATATCCTTTAGGAACTTGGCATAGTTTGGCATCTGCTGTAGAGCTTCAACCAAGGGAAGGTTTATGTGTAGCTGTTTGAGCATCTCCATGAACTTGCTGAATTGCTTGTCTTCATGAGCTTTCTTTAGTCTTTGAGGGTAGGGTGGAGGAGGATATTCAGGTACAAGCTTAGGTACAGTCTTGATTCCTGGTTCAAAACTAGACGTTGTAACATCTGGCTTAGATATCACAATATCTGGAATATTCTTCTCTTTTTCTCCATTTTGTTTTTCTCTTTTTCTTCTCCTGGCACCTCGAGTTCCTCAGGCATAGATGGTTCAGGATACTCAGTGCCACTTCTTAATGAGATAGCATTTACCTGTGCATTCACCACATCTTTACCGTTTGACTTAGATGAAGATGGTGTTTCAGTTGTAGATGGAAGAGATCCATTCTGCCTTTGAGTAAGAGCTGAGGCTATCTGCCCAATTTGGTTCTCCAAAGTTTTGATTGAAGACTCATGGGTTTGCAAGGTTGCCTTACAATCGCTTATGAAAGTTTTCATCAAGGCTTCCAAATTGCTGTTGTTGTTATTCTGCATATACTGCCTTTGTTGTTGAGGGGGAAATCCTGGGGGTATTGCAGGAGCAGTATCACTAGCATTCAAAGCATTGTTGTTTTTCCAACCAAAGTTTGGGTGATTTCTCCAATTTGAATTGTAGGAGTTGGAGTAAGGACTGTTACCTTTGTTATGGGATACAAAGTTTACAGACTGAGGGTTATGGGACACTCTTCGTAGATATGCCCTCCTTCACAATAGACACACACTACTCCCCCAGATGGTGTTGGTTCAACAGTTGCAGCAGTCTGTCTTTCAGACGTTACCACGTTTGGAGTACTCATGTTTTTAATCATGTTGGTCAGGGAAGCAACCTGAGCAGAAAGGGCAGTTACTTCACTTATCTCATGGACACCAGCCTTCTTTCCGGGAGTGAATCTTTCAGAAGGCCAATGGGCATTATGAGTGGCTATGTCTTCAATAAGCCTGCATGCCTCAGAGAAAGACATGTTCAATATGACACCGCCTGATGAAGCATCAAGTATAAGCCTGGTAGGCTGATCTAGACCATTGTAAAAGTCTCCATTTGAATAACCACGGGAATGCCATGGTGTGGGCACATTCTTAGTAATTCCTTCCATCTTTCCCAAGCCTCAAATAATGATTCCCCTTCCCTTTGTTTGAAGGAAGTGATGTCATTTCTCAACTTGGCATTTTTGTTGGGAGGGAAGTATTTTCCAAGAAATTTTTCAGCTAGCTCATCCCAAGTGTGAACTGAATTTGGCTCCAAGGAGTTCAACCAATTTTTGGCCTTATCCTTGAGAGAATATGGAAATAACTTCAATCGGAAGGCATCTTCTGAGACTCCAGGGATGATAAAGTTGCTACACACATCCAAAAATTGCCTTAGATGTGCATAAGGATCTTCTTGAGGGAAACCCCCAAATTGCCCTGCAGTCTGCAGCATTTGGAACATCATTGGCTTGAATTCAAAGTGACCAGTATGAATGGGTGGTCTTGCAATGCCTGTTTGTAAATGGGCAGGATTGAGCACGGCATAATCACGCATAGGCCTGTCTCTGTCATTGACCATGTCTTGTGGCCCTGCATTGATGAGTTGCTGTCTCTGCCAGTGTTCATCATCAACATATGTCTCTGTATGAGTCTGTGGTCCACGGCCACGTCCTACCTACCTCCTCTTGAAGTGGTCCTCTAGAGCTTCTACCACCAGTACCATGTTCAGACATGATTGGTGGCTGAAATTGCTGTGTTGTTGCTGCCTTCTTAACCTTTGTTGTCTCCTTAGTCGCCTGAAGGTTCTTTCAGGTTCTGGATAGAATTCAGGCTCAGATCCACTCCCTGGTTCAGTTGAACTAGAGCTTGAACTGGAACTAAGCATACGCTGTAACGTTTACCTGTTCACACACAGAAACAACGAACAACACAGCAGAATTCTTTCACCTAGTGTTTTAATACTTTTGAGCAATAAAAGTTAAATCAATCCCCGGCAACGGCGCCAAAAACTTGTTTGCGCGTGTGTTTCTAGTCGCAATATCAGTGCAAGTATACACGTCGTACAAGTAATAAAGTGGATAAAAATAAGAGATCGTTCCCACGAGGATTGATTTACTTTCAATGTTCAAGTCTTCAAAACACAAGTGAAACAAGTAATAAATCGGCACTAAAAGTTGATGTTAAGACTAAGAAAGTAGATAAAACAAGTAAACAAGAAGTGGTTGTGAATATGGAAAGTATGAGTTGGATTGCTGCATGCAAGTAAATCTCCTCTAGTCAGACGTTATAACGTTTACACGTTAACACGTACAAATGCTATGTGTATAGACGTTATAACGTTTGAACGCTGTTGCAAAAGAGCTGTGCTTTTCAGTCACAAAACGTCAGAGCTTCAAGTACTAGAATTCCTATGTCTAGGTTCTAAGTAGGCCTACTCCTGTATTTTAAGTACCCACAGCAATGTCCTATGAACTATTATCCATTCTATGTCTAGACTTAGATAAAAATGCCTAAATGTCTTTAGTGCACCTTTTCATTCACATAAATCTTTGAGTTCTTTTCATAGACCATTCTGTACCTATGAATCTACTTATTTTAAGTGGCCAATTTCAAAACAAGTTTGGAAATATTAACATGCAAAGATCTAAAACGCATAACATCAATACTTCATAGCATTAAACTAGAGGTTCATTACATGCAAAACAACAACCCAACTACAAATGTTTAGCTCATGCTGAGCATCTTTACAGAAGAAGAGGAGTTGAAATCCAATACCGTACATAGAGAAAAGGAGACTAAACGCAAAAGATACGCCTAAGTAACCTTCCTTCATGCACGCTGTAGAGACGTTGCAACGTCTGAGCTTCACAGTAATGGTTGCGAATGGAAATAGAAATGGAGCTTGAGAAGAGTTCAGATGAAGAAGTCTGTGTCCAGAACTTCTTTAGAAAACTCTCTCTGAAAATGGAGGAAGGTGGATGATGAATGGATGATGTTCGGATTATGGATGCGTTCCTGCCTTTCCTTTTGTAGAGAGAGAATAGCCAAGGAACAAGGGGTCACATGCTTGCTGATGTCATTGCCCACCTTCCCAGCTTGCTTGTTAATTGACTCTGTTCTGAGAAGACACTGCACTGCTACAGTGCGTCAGCGTCAGCCGCGTCAGCGCTGAGGAGAGAGAAGATCTTCTGCACTTCTAGATCTTTGACTATTATTTCTTGCGCGCCAAAAATGAGATACTTCTATCTTGCTCTGCTGCCCTTCTTCAGACGTGATGAGGGACGTTGCCACGCTCAGTTTACTGCATGAAAACAAGAAGCATCAAAATGTTCACAAAGGCGCCAATTGGCGCCAAAATGCATAGAATTTGTAATTTAGCCCCTTTCTAACTAAAAAGTGATAAACTAACAGAAACTTAATAGAAACAACCTACTATTGCCATAGAACTTGCATGATTTAACTTTGAATAAGTATAAATAACTCATATAAATATGAGTTATCAGGAGCCAACACAAACCGTGATCTTGGAGCTTGAGTCACAAACCTTGGCGCCCAGCAGCCACACCCATGACCTTGCTAGCCCAAACCTTCATATTGGCGCCCTTGGCGCCCAGCAGGGAGAAATCGTGACGTTGCTCAATGCAAACCGTCACCTTGGCGCCTAGCAGCACAAACCGTGACCATAGCATAACCCGTCACCTTGGTGCTTGGCGCCCAGCACCACAAACCGTGACCATGCATAACCCGTCACCTTGGCGCCCTTGACGCCCAACACCACAAACAACCATGCATAACCCGTCACCTTGGCGCCCAGACCAAATCGTGACCATGCTCTATAGAACCCGTCACCTTGGCGCCCTTGGCGCTGTTGACTCTCAATCATATGATGTAAGTTATGTATTTTTAGGACCAATTGTGCAGATTTTTCATTGTATCACAGTCATTATCTGGGGATTTAGCCTAGTTGTAGATAATTGTAGTAGGAAGTTCATTTGTAAGTAATTCCTGCACTTTCGGAGCTAAATGAGACTTGAAGACCTCTAAATTGGTTGTGGCATCATTCGGCGAACCAGACACTTGCCCGGATATGCAGCAAAATGGAGGGATTTGATTTCTGTTCAATATCGCGTCGCGACCAGGAGGATTCGCGACGCGACCAGGAGGAATTTTGCAAGTCAGAACTTTCTGTGTTTTTTCGCGTCGCGACCAGGAGGGTTCGCGACGCGACCTGGAGCAGTTTTGCGATGCCTGATGCTTCTGTCTTTTGTCGCGACGCGACGGACACGGGCCGCGTCGCGATGGTGCGTGAAAATTAGGGTTTATAAAAGCAGTTTCAGCAATTTTTGAAGGGACTTCGTCTTGGGATCTGAGCCACGTTTTGGAGCAGCTGGCACTACAACAAAAATGGCAACCGGCGGCGGTTATTCTGCGGCGGTTATGGCAAAACCGCCGCCGGTGTAAATCTTGCGGCGGTTTACGCGGCGGTGAAATTAACCGCTTCAATAAGTACGTACACTGCGGCGGTTTGGAGGAATACTGCGGCGGTTCTGAAAATATAAATAATGGGATTCATGCTGCGGCGGTTAGGGGCTCATACTGCGGCGGTTGTGAAATTTTCGTTCCCCTTTTTTTACCTACGCGCTTCTTTTCTTTTTTATTATTATTATTTTAATTTAATTATTTTAATTTTAATAAAAATATTAAAACAAAAATAGGACGCGTGACTCTCCTCTCTCTCACGACTCTCTCACGACTCTCTCTCTCAGTTTCATTCCTCTCTCACGCACGACCCAGTTTTATTCCTGCGCAAGAACAGCTTCGCTCTCTCTCTCACGAAGCAGCAGCTTCGCTCTCTCTCTCTCACGCAGCACCAGGTACGTCTTCTTTCTTCCTCTCGAACTCTCTCTTTCTCTCTCGAATTCTCTCTTTTTTTAGGGTTTTCAGTTTTAATCCCCTTTCTTTAGGGTTTTGAGAGAACGCGTGAAACAAAGAAGACGAAGAAGAAGATAGCTTCAGAGAACCTCATAACAAAGAACCCTCAATTGAACCAGGTTCCTCTTCTTTCTTCCTCTCTTTCTATGAATGATGCTGCTATGGTTTCTATTGTCATAACAGATGTGTGAATACTTAAAGTGATATTATTATCTAATATGAGAAAACAATCTAACAGCTCTCTATGTGGAGCACGAAGTTAGGAGGTATTATTTTTGGTGGTTGTGAATGTATATAATAGATGTTAGTGTTTCTGGGAGATGGTAAAATGGTATGGACCACTTGTTTGGCCAAGCACGGTATAAATAAACTATTGACATTAATGATGACTATTCTTATACAGTGCTTTTATGCTGCTTATTGGAACAAAGGTTTATAATCCTTGTGGATTGTGTATTTGTGTCTGATTCTTACTCTTGTGGTAAACTAGGTGACAAAAAATCAGTGACTCTCTCACATTCCTGTGCTCCTTTGACTGATTCAATAGTAAAATCTTACTCTTGAAATCTAGAATCTGACAATGAGTTTTGGTTAGCTAACCTTGGCAAAGGCTAACTGCTATGAAGCTTGTGTTCATTTGGATAGACCACCCTCCTAATTATGGGGTTTGTGGCCTAGCTAGAAAGTGTTTTCTTACATGTTTTTCCAAGGGTATTTTCTGGTAGAAAATTTAATTAAATAGATTTAACTACATATAAAGCAGTTTTGTTTCATTTTTAAGGGATTGGAAAGTAGTGGGTGTAAGATGTGTTTGTTTTGCTTCAAAATCTGATAGGTATTGTTTTACTAGAGTTTGCAAGTCCAAAAAGTTCTAAGACATCTGTGTTTGGCTTCAAACATGAAATCATCTAAAAATATATCTCACAAGTGTGAATTGTAATTGATGTTTAATGACTGAAACAGGGAATACAGCTTAATAGCTTGTCCTTGACAATTTTAGGTCTGTCTGGAAGTAGGAATTAGGAGTATCATAACTTTTGGTTATAGATACTGTGAGTTAAGGCATTTAAACCAATCCATAATTCATATTTGAAAGAGCTACAGTGGCCAAGATTACCACCAAAACCACTTAGCCATCAAATGGACCCTAATACTTAAATTTATTTGATTCTCTAAAAATGTGAAATTGAAAGTTGTCCACTATTTGTCAAAAAAAGAGAGAAAGTGGATGTCCTCTTTGTATAAAAAAACGTGGTTGTCCTTGTCCCGTATATAAGAACAAAAAACATTGTTTCCAAGTCGTTGTTTTTATACAGAAACATACTATACTACTACGACTTCAAAATAATTAAAGAACCTGCATTTTGATTGGTTTTTACAGAACAAAAAATTTCAAAAAAAATCATGTCTTTTTTATAGAGTATAGATAGACTAGGGACTATTATAAATATTAAATAAACAGGTCTTGCATAACTTGGTTGTTTTTACATACCCTATTAGTTTTTGTTTTGGTTAAGTGATTTGGAGGAATGGGATTTATGTACATAGATTTAGTCTTTTTATTGACTGTTCTGTACTAGTCTTTTTATTGTCCATATTTTTCTTCTAATTATTTTGATAATTAGTGTCTTCTTTTTTCCTTGGTGAATCACTGTTCTGTACTGTTCTGTTCATCTTTATTGTCCATCTTTTTCTTTTCTGATGATAATTACTGTTCTGTTCTGTACTAGTCTTTAAGTCTTGTTTGTATTGACATGGTCATATGCTTCTTAAACTCATTTTATCACTAAATTCTGATGATAGACTGTTTCGATGGTATAATGTGATCCTTTATTGAATGGTCCTGCATAACTTGGTTGCTGTTAGTTACCCTATTAGTTTTTGTTTTGGTTGGGTGTTTTGGAGGAATGGGATGTCCAGAAAAGGTTTGATTTTTGTGGATTGAATTTGTTGAAGGTCTTTTGGCTTTGTTAGTTTTCACTTGAGTTTTTGACTTGGGTAGATGTTGTAGCTATATACTTCTACTAATGTTGTACAGATGCTTAGATTAGTAACTTCATAATGGTAGAACCAACTAACTATCCTTGAGGAACTTCATAACTTTATTTAGTTGGTTTTAGTTTTCATAACCTCTAGAAGACATTTCTAGTATGAAGCATAACTCTGTATATCAGATGCTTTCTTGCTTCCTCGTGTATAAAAAGAAGACATTTCTAGTATGAAGCATAACTCTGTGGTCTTGATTTCCTTCTCTGTTGAGAGTAATTGTTACTAAACAATTGTACATTAGAAACGTTGGTGACTATGGTTGAGGACTAGGACTTAGATGTGCACTCCTTTATTGATGTGGACATCTTCTAGTGCTGTTAGTATAAGTTGTTGCATATTGAATCACTTAATTACTATTTGATATTTTTGTATCTAAGGCTACTCTGCATCTTGCTCCTGCTTAACTCGTTTCTCCAAACATTTCCACTTATTGTTTCATGATATTGAAGCTTATAAGATTTCATTTGGTTCATATGTCTGTGTATGGACCGAAGATCTCTAATGATCTGCAATCGGTCCAGTATATTCAATTATTATCCTTAAAATGTTCTGTTTCTGGCTCTGTTGTAAGAACACTGAGAACATTCTGTTTCTTTTAGCTTTGTTGTAACCATCTGTTGTACTTGCTCTTCTAATACTACATGGAAACACTAACACATCACACACATTTCACAACACTTCAGCTCACTAGCACATACATTGAATTCTGTTTCCTGCTTATATACTTCTACTGATGCTGTACATATGCTTAGATTAATAACTTTCATAATTTTCCATTTTGGAGAACAAATATTTGCTCTAGCATAGTGACATGGTGGGACCAACTAACTATCCTTGAGGAACTTCATAACTTTATTTAGTTGGTTTTAGTTTTCATAACCTCTAGAAGACATTTCTAGTATGAAGCATATATAACTCTGTATATCAGATGCTTTCTTGCTTTCTTGCTTCCTCGTGTATAAAAAGAAGACATTTCTAGTATGAAGCATAACTCTGTGGTCTTGATTTCCTTCTCTGTTGAGAGTAATTGTTACTAAACAATTGTACATTAGAAACGTTGGTGACTATGGTTGAGGACTAGGACTTAGATGTGCACTCCTTTATTGATGTGGACATCTTCTAGTGCTGTTAGTATAAGTTGTTGCATATTGAATCACTTAATAACTTTCATAATTTTCCATTTTGGAGAACAAATATTTGCTCTAGCATAGTGACATGGTGGGACCAACTAACTATCCTTGAGGAACTTCATAACTTTATTTAGTTGGTTTTAGTTTTCATAACCTCTAGGATAGTTGGTTTTAGTTTTGTGGTTTTAGATTAGTTTTCATTGTGCTGATAATTGGTAACTTCATAACTTTATTTTTGTTTAATTTCAGGCCGCCAATTTACGTTCGCCAGCTGAAGCAATGCGCTCTTCATCTGCTAGTCATGCCCCAACACATCATGGACCAATATCTACTATTTAGATTTAGGATTTGTTATTAACTAGTAATGTTGAAAAACATGTTCTTATATTGGGGAAATTTATACTCCTAAACCACATATCTTTTGATATTTTGGGACAACACTACCTTTTGATATTATTGTGTTATTTTATTTAAGTATGAATGAATGAACTTTTTTAATTATTTATGTAGGTTTATAATTTTATGTTTTTAAATAATTTGAGAAAAAGTTGTTATAAATAACAAAACAATTTATTTGAGCCTTTAAAGCTAAAAGCAGTTTCGTCCTCAGGTTTTGAACCACCGCAGACATCCCGGAATCGCTGTAGATAAGTAAGGAATATACCATCACATAAATCGTTTAGTGGCGGTTCTGAACCGTTGCAAACATCCTCAAAACCGTCACAGATAGTTAAGGATACTGGCATTAGAAATAGTTTAGGGGCGGTTCTAAACCGCCGCAAATAGCAAACCGCCGCAAAATTCCACAAAACCGCTGCAGAAATATGGGATATTAACCGACAGTTTAGCGGCGGGTTACAACCGCCGCAAAGCGGAAACCGCCGCTTAAACCGCCGCTAAGTACTGCTCCAGGCGGTTATTCCAGCGGTTGCCAAAACCGCCGCAGAGTTTCCTCGCGGCGGAGGTAACTGCAGCGGTTTGGGAACCGCCGCGAAGGGAATTTTGCAGCGGTTAAAACCGCCGCAGAATGCTTTTTCAACCGCCGCCGCTTTCCTGTTTTGTTGTAGTGTGGAGGGTGCGATTTTGGGGCCTTCTCACCACTTGGGAACAAGGGATTGAAGGTTCTAATGTCTTCCTTTATGTTTGATTTCTATTTTATGTTGGTTTCTACTCTTAGGATGGATTGTAACTAATTTTCTTAGATTAGGGAGAGATGAATCTCCCAACCCTATCATGTGAACCGTTGTTCTAGTCAATTCAGTGTTATTCGATTTACTTTGTCTAATTACCTATGTTTTTAATGCTTTTCAATTACATATGATAATTGTGATGATCTAGGCTAGTGATTGCATAGGAATATGAATTAGTAGCTGGAAATTGGGTAATTAGATCGTCTGCTAGTAATCAGCATAGGGATATGTGATGGCTTAGGTGAATTCGTGTAAAATTCTTAATCTTAATGCATTACCCTCTGGCATGTCTCACCTAAGGAATTAGGGTAACTCTTAGGGTAATAGGGGTCTTGAGGCAAGGAATTGTCCTTGACCTTAATTAGTGAATTGAATATAGAAATTGAATAATTAACTCGAATTGGCTAAGGTTCATGTGATAGGCGAGGTGAGAGGATTCGATCCCTGGTCGTTTTTCTCGTATTATTAATTCACGTTTGCATTGTTACTGATTACTCAAATTACCAACTTTTACAATCTAAGAATTTACAATTTTGCTATTGTTGTCAACGCGCAATCCCTGTGGAATCGACCGGTTACTTACCGTATTTATAACTTGCAACGACAATTGGTACACTTGCCAAAGTCTTAACAGGCGCCCAGCAGCTCAACCCGTGACCTTGGTCTGTGCAACCCGTCACCTTGGCACCCTTAGCGCCCAGCAGCTCAACCCGTGAACCTTGCTCTATGCAACCCGTCACCTTGGCGCCCTGCAGCTCCACCCGTCACCTTGCTCTATGCAACCCGTCACCTTAGCGCCCAGACCAAACCGTGACCATGTCCCTGCCACACAATCCGAGAACATGCAAACCGTGAACATGGGATCTTGGAGCCCTGCTCTTGCAAACCGTGAACATGGGATCCTGGCGCCCTTGGCGCTCTGCACTTGCAAACCGAGAACATAGAATCTTGGCGCCCTTGGCGCCCTTCCCTTGCAAACCGAGAACATAGAATCTTGGCGCCCTTCACTTGCAAATAGTGAACATGCAAACTTGGCGCCCTTCACCAGCAAACCTTGATCATGGACCTTGGCGCCCTGCACCAGCAAACCTTGATCATGGAACCGTGACCTCATGGTCTCACGCCCTACTGGTGATTTTGCGCGTGTGCGCCTTCTCGTTGGACTTAGGATTTTTTCGGTAGACAGTCGCTAAATTTGTCTTGCTTTAGGCGGTTAAGTTGTCGATGCCTCTCGGGACAATTTGTAATGAAGTATACTCTGAACAGAGTTTACCAAGACTCGACCTGGATAGAACTCGTCATAAGGGGTCGTGACCACCAAGGTCATCTTGAAGTATACCCTTGGCACAGTTTACCAGGACTCGGCCCGGATAGAACTCGCCCAACGGGTTATGACCACCAAGGTCAGCTTGAAGTGTACCATTGGCACAGTTTACCAGGACTCGGCCCGGATAGAACTCGCCCAAGGGGTTGTGACCACCAATGTCAGCTTGAAGTATACCCTTGGCACAGTTTACCAAGACTCGGCCCGGATAGAACTCACCCAAGGGGTTGTGACCACCAAGGTCACTCAGTGGAAAAAATTATGAGATTCTGCTTTGGTAAATAGGAAAAATGCAAACGATCATGGTGTCTTCCTTTGACCAGTATTTTTACTAATGGTCTTATTTGTTCCGGCGTGCCGTGACACTCTTGATTCCTCTGCTAGGATTGGAGGTGCACGTCAGCGCTTGCCTACTTCGTGCGATCTTGCATCCAGAGATGTATTTGCAAAACCATCGTCTTGGAAAGATGGTCTTGGCTTAGAAGTAACGTCGAGGTTGCCCCTGCGAGGTAGGCAGTCCTTCCGTGCAGGCTAAGTCGGGTCTCAAACTTGTCTCGCTCTACCCCTAACTATGGAGTTGGGCCCTTTTTCTTTCTTGTCCTTAAGGAATTTTCTTTGGAACAAGCGTCAATCTAGTGAACTAGAGCAAAAACTGTAATTGCAAAATGAACTTTTAATCATTCATATCGAGCTTTTACATTCTGTATTTATGCCCATAGAGTAAGATTCTTAACTAGGCCTAGTTCTAGTTTCCAGTCCTGATGCCCTGCTCTCTATTCAGAGTCACGAGTCTCATCATCTTCCTCATTCACGTACTGAGCGAGCTTCCCTTCGCGGATCATTTCTTCAATGTCGTCCGTGAGGGTGTTGCATTTGTTGGTACTGTAACTTTTGTGATAACGGCAATACTTCTTAGAGGTTTGGTCTTTCATTTGCATGAGAGGTTCGGGATGTTTGATGTCCCGAAACTCCGCATCGGCGCATTCGACAAGGATCTCAGCCTGTGATGTGTTCTGCCGGGTGTACTCTGAGAAGAGACCTTGTCGGGGTCGAGGCTCACGAGGAGTTCTGTCATATTGGACTCGATTCCGCCATGGTTCTTCAATGGCCTTGCAGGCCAGCTCGTCCTTCTTGCTGCCAACCTTGGCTTCCTCTTGGTATGCCATGTTGTTTTCTTCAAAATCCATGTACTTTTGTGCCTTATGAAGGAACTCATCCAAGCTTCGGGGTTTGTTAATCCCCACGTCTCTTTGAAACAGACTTCCTTTCTTAAGGCCATCCTTCATCCAAAAGAGCCTTCTCTTGTCTTCAAGGTTCCTGACGTTGCCAGCCTCCTTGTTGAACATTTCCAGATATTCTCTAAGCGTTTCTTTCTCTCCTTGCCATGATCGCCCTGAGTACCTCTTCAGATTTTGGCTTCAGGCGGAAAGCGGCAAAGCAGGTTGTGAACATGGTGGCCAGCTGCCCCCAGGATGAAACCGAGTTTTGTTTCAACTCCCGGAACCAAGCTAGTGCTGAATCCGTGAGAATGAGGGGAAAGATCTTGCAGTGGACAGGTTCCCTTGCCCCCTGGTATCTCATCATGACAGAGAAGTAGGCCAAATGCCTGTCAGGGTCTCCAGTCCTGTCCTACATTTTGAGGGCTGGGAGCTTCTCTAAGGTCCTCGGAATTGGGCAGTCGTCAACCTTCCTAGTGAATGGTCCTTCATTGGAGGTCCATCGTGAGTTGTGAGGTGACCATTCTCCGAGATCTATGTCTCGACGGTCACGTCGGGTTGGAGATCTCCTCGAGGTAGATCTTTGGCGATGCCAATTGGAGGTTGTGAGTGATGAGGACCTGGGGAGAGACTCCTCAGGCCAGTATGTACCGTCCGACGAGGTTGGTGGGGTGCTTGGAGGTGAATCTGATCCTTGGTGCCTGCCGCGTCCAGGAGGAGAGTGGCGAGTTGGCTTCCGTCTAGGTGGAGAGCAATGATTGTGATGACGCCGAAGTGGAGATCTGCGGCGCCTGAAGCTCATTGTCCTTGGGGAAGGGGTGTTCCAGCGAGGATGGGGTTGCTCAGACATGGCTGTCATTCGCCTCTCTATCTGCCTGATGCGCGCTTCTTGCTGCAACATAGTCTGGGCGCGGTTGCACAGTAGGTCCAAGAGCTGGTGGTTGGTCGCCGCATCCCCAGGTTGGACGGGGATCTGGATAGAGGTTGACTGGGGTGCCGGGACCTAAATGTCTTGGTTTGGCGTGGAAGTAGCAAGGCCTTCAGGAGTGCCCTCTGACTGGGGTTGCGGAGCGACAGTGCTTTGGACTCGGGGTCTACCTCTGGGTCCCATGGGAAAGCAAGAGAAAGTTCAAAAAGTAGAGATGATGTGAAAGATAGATATCTCCCACTGTGGTCACCAATGTTCTGTACCTTACAGTGCTGGGTGGACTGCAGTTGGTAGGCCACCTGCTGCCTGACCGGAGGTTAGTGCGAGCCCGGGAGGGGTATCTGCGAATCCACTCCGACGCTCAAGTCAGTATTGAGAATAAATGAGTGATTTAGCTAGGATTGAGAATCTACCTTATTATGGCAATGTGAGCTGGTATTTATAGGAATTCATGTCCGTTGTGACCCGTCAGATTGACAAAGTTGATCTAAGCCATCCAAGTATGATAACCACAATTGGGCTTGCATAGGGTGGATATGGATCAAAGTGATTAGGCCAATCCATGTCCAAATGCTGAATGAGCCTCTTAGTCCTGTCCAAGACAATAATAATAATAGTTTTATCGAATCAACGTGTTATGATTTCCCCCCATTTCACCATCAAATATTTTCTATCGAGCATATATGGAGATCTTTATTTCAGCCAATGTGGATAGTGAACACCAATAGTATTCCTCAACTCTTTTAGATGGTTAACTAGTACTATACCCGTGCATCCGCACGGGCCGATCGCGTTTCGTCATATGATTACCTCAAATAGAAACGTTAGTTTGAAATCTCATTAATCTAAAATCAATTGTAAAATATAGATGATGACTTGCATACGGACAGATGTTGTCGTCTTCTTTTTAGGAATGAATTTAGACAGTATTTAAATAGTCTGAACATTACCCCGTGAAAATAAAGAAAAATTTAAAGTAGATAAAAAAGGAGTTTCAAATAAAAAATTGATAAATATTAAAACTAAAAATGTAAAAGTATCATTTAAAAACAATATGTGCATTTATCCCGTGTGTTTTTATATATCAGTGCAACTATCCCGTGTTTTTATATATATCATTGCAATTATCCCCGTATTTTTTTATATATCAGTGCAATTGTCCAGTGTTTTTTGATGTATCAGTGCAGTTATCTCATAGTTTCAATGATTATTTGAGTTCATTAGTAGATTATTTTAGATAGTGAAAGATAGATAGTAGATTATCAATAACAAATATTTATCCCGTGTTTTTTCATATATCAGTAACAATTATTTGTCCTTTTTTAGGTATTAGTGACAAATATTTGTCACGTGTGTTTTAAATATTAGTCAGTTTAAATAGTCATTAAGCCTTCTTGTTTTTTTAGATAGTAATTTCAAAAACTATAATTATCAATGGCAAATATTAATCCCGTGTTTTTTATATATCACTGCAGTTATCCCCGTGTTTTTTATATATCCGTCCAGCTATCTGGTAGTTTCAATTGATTATTTTAGTTGATAGTAGATTATAGTAGATAGTAAATTTGTTAGATAGTAGATTATCAATAAGAAATAATTGTTTTAAATATTAATTAGTAATTTAAATAGTCATTAAGCCTGCTTATTTTTTAGAGGCTAAAGTGCTCCTGGGGTCCCTTATCTTTATTTAAAGTAACGATTTGGTCCTTTATCTTTTTTTTGTCCTAAATCAGTCCTTTATGTTTTAAATTTTTGATACATAAATCCTTTTCTGTCTCAAATCAGTTCTTTATGTTTCAAATTTTTAACATATAAATCTTTTTTTTGACACATAAATCAGCACTGTTAACGGGAAAGTATTTATGTGTCAAAAATTTGAAAGATAAAGGACTTATTTGGGACAAAAAAAACATAAAGGACTAATTCGTTACTTTAAATAAAGATAAGGGACCCCGGGAGCACTTTAGCCTTTTTTAGATAGTAGGTTTGTAGTAGTAGGTTTCACAAAATTTAATTATCAATGACAAATATTAATCTCATGTTTTTTTATATATCAGTGCAGTTATCCCGTAGTTTCAATTAATTATTTTAGTTGATTAATAGATTATAGTAAATAGTAAAAGAGAGATAGTAGATTATCAATAAGAAATATTTATTTTAAATATTAATCAATAGTTTAAATAGTCATTAAATATTATTGTTTTTTAGATAGTAGGTTTATTTGTAGTCTTCCAAAAATTTAATTATCAATGACAAATATTAATCCTTTGTCTTTTTATATATTTGTGTAGTTATCCCGTGTGTTTTTATATATCATTGCGGTTATCTCATAGTTTCAATTGATTATTTGAGTTGATTAGTAGATTATTGCAGTTATCCCGTATTTTTATAATAGATTATTTGAGTTGATTAGTATATTATAGTAGATTGTAGTAGATTATTGCAGTTATCACGTGTTTTTTTATATAGTAGTTTTATAGTAGTTTTCCAAAATTATAATTATCAATGGTAAATATTAATTATAAATTGCCAAAAAAAATTATAAATATCAATGGTAAATATTAATCCCGTGTTTTTTTATATATCACTGCAGTTATCCCGTGTTTTTTATTTGTCAGTGCACTTATCTCGTAGTTTCAATTGATTATTTTAGTTGATTAGTAGATTATAGTAGATAATAAAAGTTAGATATTAGATTATCAATAAGAGATATTTGTTTTAAATATTAATTACTAATTTAAATAGTTTTTAAGTCTTCTTGTTTTTTAGATAGTAGATTTATAGTAGTAGTCTTCAAAATTTTTAATTAAAGTAGTGTTTGTATAAATTTAGAAATTTAGTTAAAATAATTAAAGTGAAGTGATAAGAGAAAGACAATAATTATTTATGGGAAAAGTAAAGTAAAAAGAAAAAAAAGGAAGAAAGAGAGTGTAAAAGAAAAGTGAAAATGAGGAAAGAGAGTGTAAGAAGAAAGAGATAAAAGGAAGAAAAAGAGTGTAAGAGAAAAGTGAAAAGTAAGAAAGAGAGTGTAAGAATAAAGAAAAAAAAAGAAATAGAGTGTATTGACATTTTTACCCTAAAAAATTTGAGGTGTCTTTTAGATAAAATGGGGGTATTGGTAAAATCATACGTGGTGAATTTGTATAAATCTATAGTAGATAGTAGATTATAGTAGATAATAAAAGTTAGATATTAGATTATCAATAAGAGATATTTGTTTTAAATATTAATTACTAATTTAAATAGTTTTTAAGTCTTCTTGTTTTTTAGATAGTAGATTTATAGTAGTAGTCTTCAAAATTTTTAATTAAAGTAGTGTTTGTATAAATTTAGAAATTTAGTTAAAATAATTAAAGTGAAGTGATAAGAGAAAGAAAATAATTATTTATGGGAAAAGTAAAGTAAAAAGAAAAAAAGGAAGAAAGAGAGTGCAAAAGAAAAGTGAAAATGAGAAAAGAGAGTGTAAGAAGAAAGAGATAAAAGGAAGAAAGAGTGTAAGAGAAAAGTGAAAAGTAAGAAAGTGTAAGAATAAAGAAAAAAAAAGAAATAGAGTGTATTGACATTTTTACCCTAAAAAATTTGAGGTGTCTTTTAGATAGAATGAGGGTATTGGTAAAATCATACGTGGTGAATTTGTATAAATCTATAGTAGATATCTTCAATTCCGTATATATTTTTAGATGGAACTAATGCATTTAATTACTATTCATTGTCGTTATAAATTGTTTTACATTTTTTTTATCAGAATCATATTGAACATACATAGCATGATTTGTTGATGATAAGTTTTACATATTCGCTGTCAAAAAAAAAAGTTTTACATATTCAAAATATTTTCCCAAAGATGATGACATGGCAAAGGGCAGCAAAGGAAGGCATATACTTTATTCTTTCACCATCGCAACCCAAAAGATCCTTTTACCTTTCCCCTGTGATTTCCAACTAGAACACGTATGTTGGTACAAACACAAGAAGGACACGGAAGGAAGAAAGTGAAACTCACACCCAAAAGGCATAGCCAGTCATTTCATATCCTCTCGGCCATCCGAACTCCGAAGCGGGGCCTAATTCTTTGTTTAGGATACTCTCGGTCGGATACTCTCCATACAACACAATATAATAATAAAATGGACGATAAGAAATGGAAAACAGAGCCTAGTGGGCCCCACAACCCCAATCACCATGCTAACTGTTCCGAATTGTGCACACACGTAACAACATCACTTGCAGTTTTCATTACCCTTCCATTCACATACCGCCACCCTTCACCGTACTCGATCCTACTCTCTTCTTTTTCTCATCATTATTTGTTTAACTCATTTTATCACTTCAAGACATTATTGCAATTCAATTTCTAATTTCTATCACAACAACCGCCAGTGACAGTGTCACGCTTCTTTCGGCTTCTTGATCTACACTTTTCTTGAGAGTTGTGACTGTAGACTGGATCTGTTTTTGTTGCTCTCAAAGGACGTTTTCTTCTTCTTCTTCATCGCAATCTAAACCCTAACGAGAAGTGAAAGGGGAAAATGGTTTACACTATCTCGGGAATTCGATTTCTCGTTGTTCCTTCAATGCATAAGTCGAGCTTACGTGGCGATCGCAGGACTGGAGCTCACTCCTTCTTCATCAAAAAGGACGCATTCTCTCGTAATGAACCTTACTCCTTTTCGCATTATTGATTTTACAATTCCGTTACGTTGCTTTCACAGTGGAGTTTTTTGAGTCGTGCTTGCTATTCTTGAACTTGCTTTTGTTTTTAATCGTTGAAACCATGCATCGGTGGAAAATTGTTGAGTTGCTTTTTGATTCTATTTTAGTAGCGAATGGTAACTTAATCGAAGCTGAAGCATTAGATAAGAGATTCTGAGGTAGGACTGGTTTTGATTCCATTTCAATAGCGAATCGTAATTTAAGCGAAGCTGAAGTATGAGATTCTGGTGATACTGTTGACTTCCGAAGGTAGGACTTCGGTCAATGATTCGATTTCAGGATATTTTGTGCTCAGTGACTTTGGCGGCGTTGCTCTGTTTTACGCATTCGGATACATCTGTTACGAACTTTATACTAGAAGTATATTGACTTTTAGCACAACTGGTAGACTAACAGTTGAAATTCATCACCGGCAGTTTATTGACTACAAAAATGAAATGCATACTGTTGTGCTATTGGAATAAAATCGTTCTCTTAGCTTCTTCACTGTAGACAGAATCTAATTATTTTTTTTGCAATGCAGTGGAAAGTATTCTGACGTCTGCAGTTTCTGCTTGGAAACTTGTATTGTCAATGATTGAGTTAGTGAATGTTTTTGGAATCTTAATTTTATGATTTGGAGTAAAATCAGTAGTTGAATTGAATCCTGCTCGTACTTCACTTTTTTATTGTTTATTGAGAATATCAATCGAATGATTGATTCTTAACTGCATGAGGTTTGATGATGAAAGGGAAACTTTCTGCAATCTGAATGGCAATGTATTATAAAAGTTATAACAATGTAAAATTAGCATCATTGACTTATCAAACTGCTACTAGTATTTAGTGTGTGATCGGTTTAAATTGCCAATACACCAATGCAATAATGGTGAAAATAGAAAAGGCAAAGAATGTTGCATATTATTTTACCCCAGATTAACATAAAGATCAGTGTAGTTTACGTGTGGTACCAACAATTCTACATGATAACTGTGTGATACACGTAGTAAGGGTAAATTTGGAAAAATGTATGAAAAAAAGAAAAGAGGGAATAGGGAAACTATGGTAGACCATGTTGTAGAGGAGCATTCCTCTAATAACTAACTAAGGATGGAAGAGTAGTGGGATCACACGCCTGCTGCTGACGTGTCAGGTGCTTTTGGCGTGAGAGAGAGAAACTGAATGATATAGGTGAGTATGGTGTGGGATAGGATCTTTTTTAGACTGGAATCGGCTTGTCCATGGGAGAGTTTAGGCCTCTTTAAGTGCCTGGGATATTTTCTTTCTGTTTCCAATTTTATTCTTGTAATCAAGTAGAATCACACTGATTCCACCTTGTTTTCACACTTATAATCAATACCGTGGTTCTGCTACGTTAGCAGAACCTGTTTTATTCATTTTTTGTGTTTAATTCTATCAAATTGGTATCAAAGCACCTTTCCTGGTGCGGTGAATGGTGGTAACGAGAAGCACAATGGAGAATCGTATGGATGCTGTGGAGTTGCGAGTCGTAAGTCTCGAAGGAACAGTAACGAAGATTTTGGAAAACATGGAATCATTTCACGCAGAGTTCAGAGAATTCGCGAAGAAGAAACGGCACGCGAACGAGGACGACGATGAACATTCACCAGTACGCAGTGTAGAAACTTCACCACGTGCGAAATCCAGTAATTACGAGCCTCATCTCCGATCAGGGCGTCGTAAGCTGGAGATCCCAATTTTTAATGGTGACGATGCTCATGGATGGCTAGTTCGGGTTGAACGATACTTCCGGGTCAATGACGTGAAGGAAGCAGAGAAGCTTGACGCGGTGGTGATTGCGTTGGAAGAGCGTGCGTTAAATTGGTTCCAATGGTGGGATGAGCAAGCTCCGATGAGAACTTGGTCGGAATTTCAAACTGCAGTGTTGCGACGGTTTAACCCGGGTGGAAGTCATGACCCGTTGGGCCCGTTACTGATATTGAAGGAAGATGGAACTGTAGCTGAGTACAGAGACAAATTCGAACTCCATGTTGCTCCGTTGAAGAAGGAGGAACGCGCCATGCTCACTAGCATCTTTAGGAATGGGCTCAAGGATGAGGTACAAGCTGAATTGAAGTTGTTTAAGATTGATGACTTGGCTGAATTAATGGATCAAGCTCTGGTAGTAGAGGAAAAACACCAGACTCTGTTTACGAAGGGTGGAGGAATGAAGGACAGGGGAGATGCTAAAGATAAGGGGTACACTCCTAAGTTTCGTGGTTCATGGGATAACAACAGAGACAAGAAAGATGTCACTGTTGCATCCAATATCACTGCAGAGAAGAGTGGAGAAGGAATGAAGGGGAGGAAGTTAAACCAAGCTGAATTAGAAGAAAGAAGTAAGAAGGGGCTTTGTTTCAAATGTGGAGATAGGTGGGGTAAGGGCCATATCTGTAAAATGAAACACATGAGATTGATGTTGTGTGAAGGGGAGAGTAGTGATGAGGAAGAATTTAAGGAGTGTGAGCCAGTAGAGGAGTTTAAGACTCTACAACTATCATTGCATAGTAAGGAAGGGGTGGCAACTCACAAATCTTTTAAGGTTTGGGTGGTGATTGGGGGAAGGAAGATACTGACATTAATTGATTCAGGAGCAACTAGTAGCTTCATTGCACCTGAAATTGCTGAGGTTATGAAATTGGAGGTGACCGAAACTCCAATTTTCATAGTGGAAGTTGGAACAGGGGAACAAGTCAGAAACAATGGAGTATGTCAGAAGGGGAAATTCACCATTCAAGGGATAGAATTTACTCAGGATTTTTATTTGATGGAGTTAGGAGGGACAGAGTTAGTATTGGGACTTGATTGGTTGGCTGGGTTGGGCAACATTGAAGCTAATTTCAGAAATTTGTGTCTCAAATGGACTGTGAATGGCAAGAAGCATGTCATAGAGGGTGATCCATCTCTATGTGCAGGACAAGCTTCCTGGAAGGCTATGTTAAAGGCTTTGCAAGATCATGATGTTGGATTTTTGGTTCAACAAGAGAAGAGTACTGAGACAACAGAATGTATGCAGCAGAATGAACAAGAGTTCAATGTGATATTAGATGAGTTCTGTGATGTTTTTGCGATGCCTCCAGGGTTACCTCCAACCCGTGGCCATGACCGTTCCATTATCTTGAAACCTGGTGCTGAAATTCCTCACATAAGGCCCTATAGATACCCTTTCTACCAGAAGAATGAGATTGAAAAGATGGTCAAGGAGATGCTACAATCAGGCATTGTGAGGCATAGTACCAGCCATTTCTCAAGTCCTGTCTTGTTGGTGAAGAAGAAGGATGGTGGATGAAGATTTTGTACAGATTACAGAGCTCTTAACAAGGTAACTGTACCAAACAAATTCCCTATACCTATCATTGATGAGTTGTTAGATGAATTTGGTACTGCTGTGATATTCTCTAAGTTAGACTTGAAGTCTGGTTATCATCAAATTAGAATGAGAGAAGAAGATATTCACAAAACGGCCTTTAGAACACACGAGGGTCACTATGAGTATTTGGTGATGCCCTTTGGATTGACCAATGCACCATCTACTTTCCAAGCATTGATGAATCAAGTCCTGAGACCCTATCTAAGAAAATTTGCATTGGTTTTCTTTGATGACATACTAGTTTATAGTGACAGTGTGGAGGCTCATGAGATGCACTTGAAAGAGATTCTGAAGTTGCTGAGAACTCACCAACTGTATGCAAATAAGAAAAAATGCTCATTTGGTCAACCTCAAATTGAGTATTTAGGTCATTTAATATCAAGTGCAGGGGTAGCTGCAGACCCAAGGAAGATTGAGGATATGCTCAAATGGCCCATTCCTAAAGACTTGAAAGGATTGAGGGGTTTCTTGGGCATTACAGGATACTATAGAAAATTTGTCAAGAACTATGGTAAGATAGCTTGGCCTTTAACTCAGTTGCTGAAGAAGGATAATTTTCTATGGAATGAAGAGGCACAGGCTGCCTTTGAACTGCTTAAGACAGTGATGACTACACTGCCTGTCTTGGCAGTTCCTAATTTCAACAAAGAGTTCATGATAGAGACTGCTGCTTCCGGAAAAGGGATTGGAGCTGTGTTGATGCAAGAGGGAAGACCTATTGCTTATATGAGCCAAACTCTATCAGATAGATCACAGAAGAAATTTGTATATGAGAGAGAATTGATGGCTATTGTGTTTGCTATTCAAAAATGGAGACCATACTTGCTTGGGAGACATTTCCAAGTGCTGACAGATCAGAAGAGTTTAAGATTCTTGACTGAGCAGCGAATTATGGGTGAAGAGCAACAGAAATGGATATCAAAGTTGATGGGATATGACTTTGAAATCAAATATAGGCCTGGAAAAGAGAATAGGGCAGCAGATGCCTTATCAAGACAAATGCAGTATGCTACTTTGTCTACAATTAGGTGTGAGATCTGGGAGGGCTTAGAAGAAGAAGTTCAAGCTGATGATAAGCTTAAGAGAATTATCCAGGATCTGTTAGGTGATTCTAACAGCCACCATGGTTATCAGTTGAAGAAAGGAAGGTTGTATAAGGAAGATAGAATTGTTATTCCTAGGAATTCACCTCGAATTTCTTGGATTCTTCATGAATTACATGATTCAGCAGTAGGAGAACACTCTGGATTTTTCAGAACCTACAAAAGAGTGGCTACCTTGGTGCATTGGGAGGGTATGAGAAAACAGATACAAGATTATGTACAATCTTGTGAGGTATGCCAGAGGAATAAGTATCAAACTTTGAGCCCTGGGGGACTCTTCCAGCCACTGCCAGTACCACAGCAGGTGTGGAGTGATGTTTCCATGGATTTTATTGGTGGTTTACCTAAGGCTATGGGGGTGGATACCATTTTGGTAGTAGTGGACAAACTCACTAAATATGCACATTTCATTGCCATCAGCCATCCCTATACAGCTAAGAGTGTAGCTGAGATTTTCACTAAAGAAGTAGTGAAGTTACATGAGTTCCCTGAGTCTATAATTTCTGTCAGAGATAAGGTGTTCTTGAGTAGTTTCTGGGCTGAGCTATTTAAGCTTGCAGGTACTAAATTGAAGTATAGCAGTGCCTACCATCCACAAACTGATGGACAGACAGAAGTGGTCAATAGGTGTCTTGAAGCTTATTTAAGGTGCTTAACTGGTAGGAAGCCTAGACAGTGGCCTAAATGGCTAAATTGGGCAGAGTTTTGGTATAATACCAACTATCATTCTTCTGTGAAGATGACTCCTTTTGAAGCACTCTATGGCAGACCTCCTCCGGTGTTTCTTAGAGGAGATGCACACCATTCATCGGTGGAAGAAGTCAGTAGGTTGACAGCTGAGAGGAATGACATGATCAAGGAATTGCAAGAACAATTAGTGAAGGCTCAAGATAGAATGAGAGCCCAAGCTAATAAACATAGAAGAGCAGTGGAATATCAAGTTGGTGACATGGTATACTTGAAGATCCAGCCTTACAAGATGCAGAGTCTAGCAAAAAGAATTAATCAGAAGCTAAGTCCCCGTTTCTGTGGTCCTTATGAAATTGAGAAGAAGATAGGAGCTGTAGCTTATCAGTTGAAGCTGCCACCTGACAGCAAAGTGCACCCTGTCTTCCATGCTTCATTGTTGAAGAAGTCTGTGGCTCCTACTGCAGAGTTTCAGCCACTACCAGCTTGTATGAATGAGGACTGGTTGCTGGAAGTGCAACCAGAGACAGTCATAGACATGAGGAAGAATAATCAAGGAGAATGGGAGGCATTGATCAAATGGCAAGGTTTACCAGACTTTGAGAACTCTTGGGAGTTGGTGACTAAGCTAAGGACTGAATTCCCATATCTTCCCCTTGAGGACAAGGAGAATTTCGAAGGGGGTGGGTAATGATACACGTAGTAAGGGTAAATTTGGAAAAATGTATGAAAGAAAGAAAAGAGGGAATAGGGAAACTATGGTAGACCATGTTGTAGAGGAGCATTCCTCTAATAACTAAGGATGGAAGAGTAGTGGGATCACACGCCTGCGGCTGACGTGTCAGGTGCTTTTGGCGTGAGAGAGAGAAACTGAATGATACAGTTGAGTATGGTGTGGGATAGGATCTTTTTTAGACTGGAATTGGCTTGTCCATGGGAGAGTTTAGGCCTCTTTAAGTGCCTGGGATATTTCCTTTCTGTTTTCCAGTTTTATTCTTGTAATCAAGTAGAATCACACTGATTCCACCTTGTTTTCACACTTATAATCAATACCGTGGTTCTGCTACGTTAGCAGAACCTGTTTTATTCATTTTGTGTTTAATTCTATCACTGTGAAAACATGCCTCACTGATATGATTTATGGCTTCTTTTAGGGACAACGCTTTCTGCAAAAGTTTCCCATGACTCTGACTCCAAATCTTCCATGATTTCTGAATCTGATGAAGTACTTATTCCTCAGGATCAAGATAACTCTGCATCCATGACAGATCAACTTGAAACTCTTGATTTAACCTCAGAGGATGTACAGGTTCTTTCTCCTTCTTCATGTGGAATATATTTATCTAAATAATTTTGCATGCTTGTTGTCACATGCCTTTTGTCGTATAGGAGTTATGGTTTGGTTGTCGTATGCATATGGATGATCTATGAACCTTTGAGGCATTCTAGTTGCTTAAGTGGTGCAATTTTCTTGAGTTTCAGCAGAGTGTTCTTAGCTGATTGTATGTATGTGCAAAAACAATGTAGAGGATGGAAAAAAACATATTTGAGAAATTTTATTGCTATATTTTGCAAAAAAAAAAGGAAAATATTTGTGCTGTAGTTTTTCTTGCTGGGTTTAGCAAACTAAAAAATGTCTTTTCCTGGCCATTACTGCAGATTTGTATGCATACTTTTGATCTTTGGCTCAAACTCTTAAATTTTTTTCTAATATGTGAAATATATTAGGATTGTTGTCTCAACTTAGAGAACTGATAAAAAAAACTCTCAACTTAGAGAGATGCATTTTCATTGACATTCCAAACTTCATCAGTCTATCCAATCATAGTATCTTATGAATTCTATTGAGATGACACCTGAATCTAATCTAATTAACACATCTAGTTCTTGCTCTGTAGTCAAACATTATCATTTGGTACAAAATTAATGACTTTTGCAGTCTCTGTAGTCCTTTGGTGCATATTGTTGTAGCAAAATGCTATATTTTAAGAATGTTCTTTTGCCCAAAATTGATTTTTAATCATCAAAAGCAGTCAAGAACCAGAGAAAAGTGATTAATTCTCATCTGAATTTCATTGATCTGAATGAATGAATTCGGTTACAACTATCTAGCCATAAATAGCTAGCTCTATTTACATCCAACTTCCTAACTGCATCTCAAACAGAAACTAACTGATACAACTAATTGAAACCGTTGCAACTAACTAGCTAATGAACTTCTAACCATAACTAACAGAAAATTTACTTACAAACTGAATTGGAAGCAGAATTTTAATTTACAAGACAGAAGCAAGTAGATTGCTTGATATTAATGGATAACTTTTGGCTTGTCTTTGGTGTTCTACCCATGGCTACTTCAAGGTAGTTGCTATCTCAGTCCTGCATAGAGAACGAGAAGCCTCGTTGCATTTTCAGTTTTACTCCGATGGATCCCCTGTCCTCCTCTTAGTCGTACTTGAGATATTGATTTATTTAGGAAATGGCTTGTTGCAATTTGTTAATTTGGTAAGAATTCAAGTCTCCAGTATCTGATGTTGAAAAGAAAGAAGTGGTTCGAACCTTCTTACTTGTGATGCCTTTCGATTCCACTGTATCAAAAGAACATGTGGAAACTAATGCTATTATGTTACAGCTCTTAGTCTGACTTGGCATTTTGAATCATAATTTTTTAATTGAGATATAGGAGTACTTTTTTCAGTGTGCTGAAGTATACTAAAATTGCATTTGTTCTTTTGGAAAATGAAAAATGAATCTTTTTAAATTGGGCACACATATAAATCAGAAGAAATGGTGCAAAGTATTTGTATGCACCAGTTTCTTATAGTTATTTTATACTTTGGAAAAGTATTAAAATGGACTTTGAACAGACTATGTATGATAGTTACGTTGTGGTTTTTGTGAATTAATGGAACAAGCTGAACTATGTTTAAGGTGGACTATGGAGCATCAAGCGAGCTTGTCTTGATACAACATTAATCAGTTGTATGTGTACTATCATTTATTATCTTAGAATTGGCTTTAGGGAAGCCATTGCCCCGAAAGCTAGCTCAAGTGTAGAGGATTGCCTAAAAGCCACCTGTATTTGTCCGCGCTCAAGATGTCTAGTCCTAGGTGTGAGAGGGTGTTAAAATCCCACATTGACTAAGATATGGCCCATAGCACATCTAGGTTAGGATTTGATACCATATTAGAATTTGGGCCTTAGGCCTAATGCAATCGCAAAAGCTAGCTCATGTGATAAGGTCTCAACGGATTATTTGAAAGTTTATGTACCATAGAACACATTGGAATGAATTGCTATCGTTTTGCCGGTATTTATATCTAATTTTTTTAGCCTATGAATGTAGGCAGTAGGGTCTACTGATCTTCCTTTGTTCTACTCTGTATTTTCATAGGTAGGTAGCATGACTTTAAATGCATTTGATTTGTTATATTGTTTGCTTTTTTCTGTTTAGTAGTTATTACCAATCTCAGATAGGCTTTTTAGAACCCATAAAATGTTCTTAGCTGAATGCATATTTTAGTCTTTTCAGAACTTGGTTGATTTAACCATAAAAGATGAGAATAAGTACAACCTTGATGAAGCAGCTAGCAGTTATAGAGAGGTGGAGGATGGGCAAGGTTCTGTCGTGTCATCATCACTTTTAGATGTTAACGCCAATGCCCAAGTCAAGAATACATCAGTTGATGCAGACGTCACAGTAAAAATACAAAGTGATGAAGTTAAATCTGCGATCTTTCCCCCGCCTGGTACTGGGCAGAAAATATACGAGATCGATCCGTTATTGCAAGCTCACCGCCAGCATCTTGATTTCCGGTAAGCTAACCCCAAGATAGGTTGAGCAAGTACTCGATTTTCTGAATGGAATGCCGAATGCAAAGCTATGTTCAATAACCCATGGAAGGTTATTGTGGGGCTATAATTATCATGTAATGGAAGTTTCGTATTTCATGCTGTTAGGTTGGGGAGAAAATTGACAATTAGCTTGTTGTATGTGTTATTGGTAGCTAGCTTGCAGGTAACAGGGGGACAATGATTTCAATTAAGTTGGCCACTATTTTAGACTTCTTTTGTGAAAAATTGTCATTTTAATATTCAATTTAAGACTAGCTTGTTTAATGAGGCTATTTCAATTCATTACAACTGGCCATATTCAAATTTTGAGAATAATTTCACACCATAAAGTAATTGTCCACCACTATATAATATACATGTTTGTATTGCTTTCTATGTGTTGGATTGAATCATACTTTCAAAGAATTGTTATCATTCATTACATGCCAGATATATAAGTTAGTGATGTCAATTATAAAATATGATAATTTAATGTGATGCATACCAGTAGTAAATCCAAAAAACATATGAATTATTCAATTTTCTGCTTCACAATTATTTGATTAACATATTGTTTAGTTTGCTAATTTTTTGTGTTTCCCCCTACTCTAATTTTGTGCTTCTGATGCTCAACAAATTATGCCCAAAACAAAAACTCGATTTTTGTTGACACATATTTCTCAAATTACAGTTATGGACAATACAAAAGACTGCGTGAGGAAATTGACAAGTATGAAGGTGGTCTTGATGCATTTTCTCGTGGTTATGAAAAATTAGGCTTCACACGCAGGTATTACGTTATGTTACCTTTATTTTGGTGGGTTAAATCCCCCCTCTCTATGTAACTCTGTGTTTCACAAGTTTTTGATGTCATGTTCGTGAAATGATTTTTGCAAAATCAATCCAACACATCTAATACTGGGCAATACAATATCTGAGAACACTTACTAGATCGGGAACCTTCAGAGACCAAGCCTTCTATAATGCATGAATGCAGCAACTCAAAAACACCAATCCACCTACCAGAAGAAATCTGTTGGCAAATAGCAACTAGAGTAAAACCTTTGTTGAACTATAGGTTTCTGGAATACTTGGTAGAAAATGAGAAAGTAAATGTTGAATACTTTGAAATCGATAGTGACATGATGTTATACTCATGACTTGTGATACACAGGCCAAAACACGGTGCATTTATACTAACAGAAGATTCCTAATTCTAATTGAACTAGTATTTTACCCGTGCATACTCACGGGTGATACCGTATGGTCGGTGTATTGCCATGAAGTCATAATAGTAATTTGGAAAATATTCATAATTCATAAGTTGTGAACAATGTCCAAAATGTATGATTTGAAATTCAAAGTGGAATATGCATCCCCGTTGACAATCAGAATTACATTGATCAATAGTAATGTAATCGGACATTAGAGGTAAAATATGCATCCCCGTTGACCCTCCTGTTTGCATCATCGTTGGCCCTCCTGTTGGCACTCCCGTTGGCGCTCTCATTGCCACTCTCGTTGGCACGCATGTTGGCAGTCTCGTTGGCACTCCCGCTCTCGTTGCCACTCCCGTTGGCGCTCTCGTTGCCACTCCCGTTGGCACTCCCGTTGGCACTCATGTTGGCAGCCCCTTTGGCACTCCCGCTCTCGTTGCCACTCCCGTTGGCATTTTACGCCTTTTTAATAATTATAAAATAGTTATTTGGTAATTTTTTATAGTGGTTAAATTGATTGATTTTATTTTTTATGAAAAAATTGATTGATTTTAGTAGAAAGATTATAGTAAATAATATTTAATTTGACCGTTGTAAAAAAGATTAATTAATTTGACCGTGGTTAAAATCATTAATTTAACCGTTGAAAATAATTAATTTTAGTAGTTTCACTAAATTATAAAAATAGTGAGTAATTATTTTTAGTAAAAAAGGTGTAAAAAAAATTATTTTTATGACAAAAAAAACTGAAAAAATTTATGAAAGAAATCTTTTTTTTTAAAAAAAACAGTTTTTAAAAAATATTTTTTTATAAAAAGTAAAACAGTTTTTTTAAATAAAAAAACTGAAATCTTTTTTTTAGTTAAAAACAGTTTTTTAAAAACAGGTTTTTATAAAAAGTGAAAGAGTTAAAAAAAATTGACACCGTATACTGTTGTACGGAAAAAGTAAAACAGTTTTTTAAAAATATTTTTTTATAAAAAGTAAAACAGTTTTTTTAAATAAAAAAACTGAAATCTTTTTTTAGTTAAAAACAGTTTTTTAAAAACAGGTTTTTATAACCAGTGAAACAGTTAAAAAAAATTGACACTGTATACTGTTGTACGGAAAAACACTGTAGCGCTGGAAAAAGCATTGTAGTGCTGAAAAGCTGTTGAAAAAGGACTGTAGCGCTGAAAAGCTGCGAAAAACTGTTGTTATTTTGTTTTTTTGCAGCGAATTTACGATTTTACCCTTGATTTTGGACAAATGGCAAAATTTGCAGATGTCTAATAAAGTCATTTTGCTAGTACTTGATTTTTATATATGGTAGTTGATTTTTAAAAACAGGTTTTTATAAACAGTGAAACAGTTAAAAAAAATTGACACTGTATACTGTTGTACGGAAAAACACTGTAGCGCTGGAAAAAGCATTGTAGTGCTGAAAAGCTGTTGAAAAAGGACTGTAGCGCTGAAAAGCTGCGAAAAACTGTTGTTATTTTGTTTTTTTGCAGCGAATTTACGATTTTACCCTTGATTTTGGACAAATGGCAAAATTTGCAGATGTCTAATAAAGTCATTTTGCTAGTACTTGATTTTTATATATGGTAGTTGATTGATTAGGAAACAAAACATGAGATACAATAGATATGAAAATTATTCCAAGAGATCATCTATAATTCTTAAACTGTTTTAAATCATTAAATTATGAGATATTATTATCCAGATTTTTAAACACTTCGACTAAAGCTTAGCTTTAAGCTTGTTAAAAACTGTTAGAATTAGACAGTCCAAGGACATCCCCAACAAGGGCCAAGCTCGTTGGAAACAGATTGATGCCTCACTCTGCAGCGTTCTCTGGTTCTCATCGATTCCCAACTTCAGTCTCTGTAGCACTCCCTTAAGACTTGCTATGATGTTTGGTCAAAGGCGGAGATGGCATACTCAAACGATATCATTCGCTTGTACAACGTTGTAGCCAACCCTATCTCTGTGAAGAACCGCCGCCGGTTTGCTTGTAAGAGTATTCCGCACCCGTCTGTAGTGGTGGTTGGTCGTGCGTTGCACTAGAAAAGGAGGTTACTGGTATGCAAGCCAAATCTGCAGAGAGGCCACTAGTATTTGAAACACATGGTGGAAAAATGAGAGAACCTTTAGACTACTGATACCATATTAGGTTTGTATTTTTGTGTGTCTAAACAGAGCACACCTTCTATTTAAATTGTATTTTCAATGATAAAAAATCAATCACAATGAATGATGTGATTGAGAAATCTACTCCTAATTGTGACTAAGAGCAATTTACAGCTAAGGTAGTTAGACGCGTGACTAATTACAACAAAAATGAAGAAGCAAAAATGATTGAACAGTGTAACATGGACTCCACAAAATCATGGTTGGGAAGGAGAAAAGGAAACTCGGGGATGCTAGAGATGTTGGATTGATAAGCATTGCTTGGAAGATAACTCAATAAAATGGTTGGAATGATCATTATCATGGAGATTCGGTTCAACGTTGCACGACCAAAGATCTTAACTAGTAGAATGATCATTAGTAGAACTTTCTTAGAAAGCTATCATACTCGACAAAAATAGCTTTTGGAAGCTTGTTAGAAGATTTGAAAACGTGTTATAATTTCTTGATATTATCTTAGAACATAGTAGCTTATCACATAAGATCAGTTTCTGATCTTGAAGTATTTTAGACTATCTCTCTTTAGATTGTTTAGACTAAAGATATGTTTTCCTTATTTAATTAGGATTTAAAGTCTTGTATTAGTATAAATAATGGTTAGTGTATAGTCGTTTGTATCAAATCAGAACAGTCAATCAAGACAAACCATAATCATAATTCAAAATCATCACTCTTTCTCTCCTCTTAATCATCTTGTATATAAGACCTAAAATTTTGAAATTCAGTGTCACAACCACATATGTTCATTGTTAACATGACTCATCATGAGATAGGAGAATTCATCATCAATATGATTCAAAATAAGAGGTTAGTATGAACCACACGATCAATTGCTATTTCATTTTTGCATATTCTTTGGTAAGATAGAAGTCACTGGAAAGATTGCCAGTGGGAAGAAAATACCATGATAAACATTGGATGATTTGGTTTACCAAAAAACAACTATTCTTACAACTTATAGAAGTAGATGCTAGAATAGGGCCAAGAACATGCATGGCCATAGGGTAGGTAAGACCTACACCAAGGTAGAGTGTATGAGATTAGAGACCAAAAGGGCTAGCACGTCTAGAATATAGGACAAACACCGGTGGGGCCACACTTTTAGATCTAAGAGGTCAAACACCTTCCGTTTTCATAGCAATCTCATAGAAGATTACATGGAGCAACCTCCTGGATTTATCGGGAGTCTTTAGGACTAGTTTGTTGCCTCCTTAAACCCCTATATGGCCTCGAACAATCTCCCAGGGCATGGTTTGGCAGATTTAGCACTATAGTTCAACGGTTTGTCATGACTTAGTGAGGCTAATCACTCAGTTTTCTATTGCTATCATTTTCAAACTGAAGATCTTTGCAAATAACTAGAGGTATAGAGTTTAGAGAATAAATATTTTGTTATCAGAGATGCGATTGGTGTCACCAAAATCCAAAATCTAATAACCAAGAGACAATGATAAGGAAATACAAGTGAAGGATTGTGTGCAAAAGAGGGGTATAGCTTGAGACATGATGCTCCTTAAACCATTTCAAAAAATCAGTATAGACAGCGGCCAGTGGTGCAGTGAGGCACAAGGTTTGGCAGTCGTCAAGTAGTGCAAGAAATCCTCAGTTGGTTAAGGTGGTCGGAAAGAGGAACGCAAATAGGAAAAAGGGACAAGGCATTAACTGAAAATGAAACTTGGTTTCCGCAACAAAAACTCACCAGTAGACAGTGGGTTCATCAGGTTTCATGAATTAGGGTTGCTTCTTGTTTGGCTCTAGGTACCATGTTAAGAGATGAAAGAAATGAGACAAATGATTAAGTTTTTTTGATCAGAGACAAATGATGAAGTTTGCGTGTTCACACAGCGATACATTATTATATATACATATTAAATCACAACAAATACAAAGGATAACATTACCCTATTTACTCTTTTCAGAGAAAAACATTACCTATTTACTCCATTTATTCAATAATGTACGGCTATCATATTTACATTGCTTCTAACATACTAATAGAGAATTCCTATTTAATTTAAATATTTAAATGTCGAAACGAATCGTGAAATATGAAGAAATGTGGAGAATTTTTAAGAGATAATCTAAAATACACCAAGATATTTTAAGATATAATCATTGCATTATGAGGTATCCTTTGGATTTTTTAACATTCTTAATTGGCAATAGGCTACAATCGAACTTGTATTAATAGTATTGATAATTTGAAATCCTAAGATTCGAAAAACATAACTCAAATTTCAAATTCTCAAAAATACAGCCCATTATTCCACATTTTGATGTACCTTATTCAGAGATTAAAAAGGTTCATAGAGAAACCTGAAATGTGTGATTTTACAGTGCCACCTAGTGTTTTATTTAAAATATTGGGTATAATGATAGTGCAAGGTAAGTATGATAGGAAAACAATAAATGTGCTTAAAAAGGAAATAAGGAAATTATGTGCTTGTCTCTACTTCCTTAATTTCCAATTGATTGATATGATCTTTAATGGCTACAATTTTTCTAATTGCAGTGCTACAGGCATTACTTACAGAGAGTGGGCACCTGGAGCTAAGGTATACTTCATTTTATTTGTCGGTACTAACATTGGTTCTAATTTTTGGGTTTGAATTATTTTGTAGAGTTCTAAAAGATATGGGATAAAACTGATTAAAAATTATAGGCACAACGTGACTATACTACAAATCTAAAGTTAATATAAAATTAATGTTTAGACAAATCTTGAATAAAAGAGAGAATTGATGAGTCATTATAGAGATAATTAAGGTTACCAAGAGCACTTGGATGAGATGGTAGGGGTCTCTTCCAGCTTAACCAAGGTCCTGGGTTTGAATCCAGCCTTGGGCATGCAATGTTAAATCTCTTGAGGGAGAGCTTTGCCGCCCATTGTGGTCCTACCCGACTCGAGGGATTAATCTCTGCAGTTGCGCGCAGAAGATACCCGGTTTATACCAAAAAAGAGATAATTAAGGTTTATAATTTATTATCTAATTATTGTGGTACTCCCATTTGTATTCATAGAAGGCCTGTCGGGGAGCCTTGACATGGAGTTGTTACCATGTGACTAGGAGGTCACAGGTTTGAGTTGTGGAATCAGTCTCTTGCAAATGCTTGGTTCAACTCCCTACAATAGATCCACAGTAGATTTCTACTTTTCCTTGAACCCCACCATCGTGTTATGGTTGGTGCTTTATATTTTATAATAAATGGACCATATTCCCATTTCACCATTTGTATTGGTGATTGGTGTAAAAGTTCAAGAAATTAAAGTAAAAAACTATAGAGGTATGACTAGTATTTTGAAGTATCTATGGTTCCTTGGCAGAGTCACTCCCAATTAAGGGCCCCAGTTACTTTCTAAAATTATATTGTTTTTTTTTTCATTTTCCAAAAGTTGTATTCATTTTAAATGGCTTACGAGAAGATAGAAAAATCCTGTATTGAACAAATGTAATAAAGAGAAGATGGAAGACTAGCTAAGGGGAATGCATTTCTGTAAACAATGAAAACAGTATTTTTGCCATTTTCAATTTTTTTGAAAATACTAGATTTGTTCTGTAAGATGTTTCTTAGTTTTAGTGGAAATGAAAATAGGAAACGAGGGAGGGGAAGTAAACAGAGCCTAAATTTCAATAGAAGATTCTGCATCATTAAGACACTTTTGAAGGTTAAAAGTGCATTCAATGAACGTGAACTATAATAAGCCTCAACCTTTACTTATCTTAGTCTAGGATTTAATGAAGCTTTCTAAGAGTCTTGAATGAACATGCTTTACCGAATTTTGTCATTTCTACGGTGGTCAAATTCATGTATCTACTTGAGCTACCGACTGCAATTAAAGTTACCGAGTTATTGTCAATATAATGATAATAATCAGAAATTACCTGAAGGGGTAAATCGATTTTGGTGGAAAATAATAAAAATGAACATTTTATTGGATAAAGATCAAATCCAAGATCCACCTTGGGAGAAATTAGTGTGTTTTCTCAAGCGGAGCTATCTCTCACTTCAATTTCCGTTCCCTTTCTCATTCTATATTTTCAAATAAATTTATGGGAAAATTTGGTTTTTGAATATTTTGCGTCTATTTGTCTTTAAACCTCAAGACAATTTTCATAATCAATTTCGGTATAACTGGATTTTATTTCCTCTGCAACCATTGTGGATATTTTTTGGTTGCTTCTTCAGTCAGCGGCATTAGTTGGAGACTTCAACAGTTGGAATCCGAATGCAGATGTAATGACTCAGGTATGTAACTCTTATTTGGACTTGTTTATATATGTTCATTAAAAAGTAGTATAATGAAAGATTCAACTGAGGAAAGAGGGAATTTTATTGAGATTTCATCAATAATGGGGATACAATTGCTATGAGGTTCAGTTCCTTAGAACTGATTGTAACTAACTTTCTGTTCTTTCTGCTAACCTCCTAACAGAGTGGCAGTTCTTATTTATATACATTGGTATTCATGGGAAATGACATTAATACCCTCCCTTTACTAATTATTAGTGCTACCCCCCTTTCTTACATATACTTTCTTAACCAAGGGTCTGCTATCAATACCCCCCCCTAGGGCTTTCACCTTGTCCTCAAGGGGAAAATTTGGAAAAGCCTTCTGCACTTTCTCAGCAAGTTCCCACGAGTCTTCACAAGTAGGGAGGTCCTTCCAATGCAGCAGCACTTCAATCTCACCCCTGCTGCTGTGTCTGAGGCCCAGGACATCTTCTATTTCTGGTTGCAGCACCCCTTCTTCAGTTAAAGCAACTGGAACATGCTGTGCTTGATAATTCCCTGGCACAGTTTTCTTCAATTTGCTGATGTGGAACACAGGGTGTATTTTACACTGTTCTGGCAGCAACAGTTTGTACGCCACTGATCCTATTTTCTCAATTACTTGATAGGGTCCATAGAATCTAGGACTTAGTTTTTCATTCCTTCTCGATGCTAAGGACTTCCATCTATAAGGGCAAGCTTTCAAATAGACCCAATCACCCACAACCAAGGTTACATCTCGTCTATGCTTGTCAGCTTGTTTCCTCATCCTCTGTTGAGCTATTGACAGATTGTGGTGGAGCTGTTCTAACAAGGCATCTCTCTGCTCATATTGTAAATTCACTTCTTCTATGTTAGATGGAATAGCAGGGCCCCTAATGATAGGATTTGGCTCTCTTCCATACAATGCCTTATAAGGTGTCATGCCAATAGAGCAATTGTAGTTTGTGTTAAACCACAATTCTGCCCAGCAAATCCACTTGGGCCAAGACTTGGGATGATCCTCAACAAAACACCTCAGATACACTTCTAAACATCTATTAGCAACTTCTGTTTGTCCATCTGTTTGGGGATGGAATGCTGTACTATAATGCAACTTAGTACCAGCACGTTTAAACAATTCCTTCCAGAACTGGCTCAAGAAAATCTTGTCCCTGTCAGAGATGATAACTTCCGGGAATCCATGTAACTTGATTACCCCAGCTATGAATGTCTCTGCTACATCACTAGCACTGTAAGGATGCCCTAAAAGTAGAAAATGGGCATATTTGGTGAGCCTATCAATCACCACCAGTATTGTATCCTTCTTGCCAACCCTTGGTAAGCCTCCAATGAAGTCCATGGAGATTTCTGACCACACCTTGGTTGGAATTGGTAGAGGTTGCAGCAGTCCTGCTGGAGAGAGTGTTTCTGTTTTGCTTTTCTGGCACTGTGAGCACTGCATGATGAAGTCTTTGATGCTCTTCTTCATTCCCTGCCAGTAGAATACCCCTGCCACCCTTTTATAAGTCCTGAAAAAACCTGAGTGACCACCTTGCAGTGATGCATGAAATTCATTCAAGATGAGAGGTATCTTAGAGAAGTTCTTAGGTAGTACTAGACTGTTGCCCCTGTATAACAGTCCCTATCTCACATGAAATTGTGACTCTGCTGCACCTTTCAAAGCTACCTGCTGTATTAATGCTTGCAATTCTGGACACCCCCTGATCTCTTCTTCCCATGCCTCCCATTCAGGTAGAGTAACCTTAGAAATAGATGCCAGAATCATTTGCCTAGACAAGGCATCTGCAACCTTGTTTGCACTCCCAGGTTTATACTGCACATTGAAGTCAAAGCCAAGTAACTTAGATGTCCACTTCACCTGCTCTCCACCTAGCAGATTCTGTTCAGTCAGAAACTGTAAACTCTGCTGGTCAGTCCTCACAGTGAATTGCTGGCCAAGCAAGTAATGTCTCCATTTTTGTATTGCTAACACCATTGCCATCAACTCTCTTTCATATGCAGACTTTTGTTGAGCTCTCAGTGACAATTTTTGGCTGAAGTAAGCAATTGGTCTCTCCTCTTGCATCAAGACAGCCCCCACCCCCTTGCTTGAAGCATCAGTCTCAATTACAAAATGTTTAGTGAAGTCTGGCATCCTCAATACTGGTATAGAAGTCATGGCTTGTTTAAGCTGGTTAAATGACTTCTCTGCCTCCTCACTCCAGCTGAACTGATCCTTCTTCAATAGCTCGGTCAGGGGTCTTGCAACAATGCCATAATCCTTCACAAATCTTCTATAATATCCAGTTAATCCTAGGAAACCTCTCAAGCTCTTGACTTCCCTGGGGACAGGCCAATCAACCATAGCAATGACCTTTTGAGGGTCTGCAGACACACCTTCAGCAGTGACAATATGCCCCAAATATTCCACACTAGGTACAGCAAAATTACACTTCTTTTTATTCACTATCAACTGGTTTTCCTTAAGTGTTTCAAACACTTTCCTTAGGTGCTCCACATGTTGAGACAAGGTTTGACTATATATGAGAATATCATCAAAGAAAACTAGAACAAACTTCCTAAAAAATGGCCTCAAAACTTCATTCATGAGTGCTTGGAAGGTGGAAGGTGCATTGGTCAAGCCAAAGGGCATGACTAGGTACTCATAGTGACCCTCGTGTGTTCTAAAAGCTGTTTTCTGTATGTCCTCCTCCCTCATCCGTATCTGGTGGTATCCAGATTTAAGGTCCAGCTTTGTAAAAATGGTTGCACCCGTGAGCTCATCCAATAACTCATCAATTAGTGGCATGGGGAATTTATTTGGTATGGTGATTTTGTTGAGAGCTCTAAAATCAACACAAAATCGCCAGCTTCCATCCTTCTTTTTTACAAGTATAATAGGGCTAGAGTATGGACTTGTGCTAGGTCTAATTATGCCAGTTTTCAGCATATCAGCTATGAGTTTTTCTATTTCATTCTTTTGGTAGTGGGGGTATCTATATGGCCTCAAGTTTGGTATATCTACCCCTTTCTTCAAAACTATCGCATGATCAATGTTTCTCCTAGGAGGCAACAGTCCAGTCTCAACAAACAGTGAATCAAACTCAGTAAGAATTGTTTGAATTACCTTAGGTAACTGCTGTTGCTCTGTTTCTGTTTCTCCTATGCTTCTACAGTCCACTAGATACATCTCTTCAGGGTTCTTCAGTTCTAATTTCATTTGTTGTGCAGTCACTTCCTTTCTACACAATGTAGGGTCACCTCTCAAACATATTTGCTCACCATTGTTCTTCCATTTGAGAGTCATATCTTTGAAGTTAGCCCTGATTTCTCCTAGTGTCTTAAGCCAATCCATTCCTAGCACAAAATCTTCTCCATCCAGTGGAAAAACATAGCAGTCCACCTTGATTAACATCCCCTGCAAACTCAACTCCACACCTCTGCAAATACCTCTAATCCATATCTTCTGGCCATTGCCTACCTTCACCCAACAAGGTGAAATGTTATCCGTTTTCCACCCTTGTTCTGTCACCAGCTTCTTGGACACAAAGCTGTGTGTTGCACCACAATCAAGTAATACTGAAACCTCCAAAATACCCACCATGGCTTTCAACATAAATGAACAGCTTGAGGATAATCCTGCCATGCTGTATAGGTGAAGACTCTTGATGGCTGCTTCCCACACGATCTCTTCTTCTTCCTCAGTCTCTTTCTCCTTTCATCCTCCTTGGCACCTTCCAAGTACAACAATTTGAGGATCTTATTTTTACATACATGGCCTGGCACATACTTCTCTTCACAGGTGAAACACAGTCCCTTCTTCCTTCTCTCCTCAATCTCCTTGCTGTTCACTGATTTGGTGTTAGCAGAGTAACCACTCTTTACTGGTTCAGACACCTTACTTGTCGCATTTGTGTCTGAGTTAGGTTTACTGTGATTCTTGAACCCTCCCATACTCCTTCCACCATATCTGTTTGCTGCACCCAGTTTTTCTTCTGCCAGCAGTGCTATTTCCATCATATCTGCCAGATTCTTGGGCCTTTGCAACCTCACTTCTGCTCTAACATCCTCTTTCAATCCGTTGGAGAACATACCAGAGAACAGTTCTTGATCCTGCACCTTGATGTGGCTTGCAACCATTTCGAATTTCTTTCGATACTCACGTACAGTACCTTCCTGTTTCATGTTCATCAACATTTCAAAAGCATTGGTGATTACCGTCGGTTGGAAACGACGGAGAATCGCCTCTTTCAGATCGTCCCAAGCTTGTACTTCATTGTTCGATTCCCACCACTGCATCCACGACAGTGCCTCGCCTTCCATCGCCATTAACGCAGCGTCGAGCTTCTCATTTTCGTCGATCTTTCGCACCTTAAAGAAGCGTTCGATCTTCGTGAGCCATCCTGGTGCGTCGTCACCGTTGAAGACCGGTAAATCCACCTTGCGAAGCCTTCTTTCACCTTCGCCGTTGTTTCCCGCGCTACTTGGTTTTTCTTTCGCTTTCGGGTTACCGGGTCCCGATGGGCCCGAATTCTTTGTGTGTAGCGCTGCCATCATCGCCTCCATTCGCGCCAACGTTTCTTGATGGCGTTGTTCGTTGCGCGTATCCGATTCTTGAATACGTCGTTCCAATTCCTCAATTCTTGGATCCATCGTCGCTGAAGTCGTCTTCTTCTTCGGCATTCACGTTCCCAGAATCGATTGCTCTGCTACCAGTTGAAAGATTCAACTGAGGAAAGAGGGAATTTTATTGAGATTTCATCAATAATGGGGATACAATTGCTATGAGGTTCAGTTCCTTAGAACTGATTGTAACTAACTTTCTGTTCTTTCTGCTAACCTCCTAATAGAGTGGCAGTTCTTATTTATATACATTGGTATTCATGGGAAATGACATTAATACCCTCCCTTTACTAATTATTAGTGCTACCCCCCTTTCTTACATATACTTTCTTAACCAAGGGTCTGCTATCATATAAATGAGAGTGCCAGTTGTGGCATGGGTTTAACATCTTTTGCTTTCATCTCCCTAATACTTTTCACCATAAAAAAGACCTAGAATCTTGCCTCTCCCTCCTTGTTTATGTAAAATGGAATTGAATCAATGTACTTCATTGATTATAGCCTAGAATCTGTATTTGTTTGAGATCTTTGACCATGGAGAACCCGTGAAAATATAGGTCGATATTGATGTCTATTTTAACCCTTGGAGGACTATATTAATTTCAACAATCTTTGGAAGACTAAATTGACTATTTACTATAAAAAATGAAACAAAGATGGAAACATCCCTGAAGGAAATACAGGAATGCAGTCCGCTACTTAATCCCTTTATTTGCCATAGATGGCAACACCCTCAATGGGACAATGAAATTTATTAACATTAAAAATACTACCTCCAGTTCACTTATAAGAGACAATGCAGTTTTTGGTACATTGAATAACTGATGCATTGGGTCTATAATATAGACCAAATACATCAGTTATTCAATGTATCAAAAACTGCACTGTCTCTTATAAAGTAGACCGGAGGTAGTATAAACTAAAAGTTTTCTATTGGTTTATGTAGCAAGATTAACAATTATTTTCCGTAAGAAGATATTAGTAGCTGTTGAAAGCTGTGTAACTATTGCTTTACATATGCTCAATATGATAGTTATGCCATAGCAATTATTCGGTTCTGCTTCACATTTGGTTGCTGAAGGCTCGGACAATGGTTTACTGCTAGACATAAAAAACCACTCCTGCTTCACATTTGGTTTGCTGAAGGCTCGGACAATGGTTTACTGTTAGACATAAAAAACCACTCATGCTTCCACCTAATAGCTCAACCTTGCTTTTAGAGGGGTTGGCTTTGTTATCGTATTAATGTCCCTAAGATTAAGTGGTTGTTAGTTTGATCTTCTCACCTCATTCTTCTAATTAGAAATTATAATTTCAGTCCAGTACCAGATTTAACAGGGCTTCTGCTTTGTCCATGTTTCTAATCCAAAGGCTTTGGTGTGCAATAGCATGTTAGAAATATAAAACCATTGTGTCTTTCTAGTTTCTACACATCCCTGTACGCCTAGGACTGGACATCTAGAGCATGACCTAAGTGTCCCGATAGTAGGTAGCCCAACGGGTCTTGAATTGGCTTTGATACCATCTTAGAATTTGGGTAGGGCTTAACTTAACTCTACTAAACCGATTTGTAAGGTGAGGGATGCTTCTCACTTGTAAACACTTCTCAGGTCATATCACATCCGATGTGGAACTCTCAATAATGCCTAGGAACTTTCTTAAAAGTTTGTAGCAAACGTTGGAATGTCATATTTCGAGTTCACTTTCCTAGGAGTAATTTCACTAACCTTGAAACTTTTACACCCTAAAGATCATGTAATATATTCTAAAATGTTCAAAGGTACGATAAAGATACTATGGTAAGTTTTGTAGATAAACAGTTACATTGTCCTATTGTGAACTATGCAAGCTGGTTATTATAATTTGAGAAGCATCTGTGGCCCCCAGATATAAGGCTAAATAGCACTTTTGGTCCTTTATCTTTGTTCTAGGTTTCATTTTGGTCCTTTATATTTTTTTTGGTCTGTTTTAGTCGCTCATCTTTCATTTTCGTTTCATTTTGGTCCCTGCTGTAAGAGTATAGGAAAATAGCTTAGACCCTTGTGCACCATAATGTACTGTATAGATTTTGTTACTAATTGCTGTAATTAGTTTGTTAAAACAGATTTTACATTCTGTTAAGAGTGTGCACAGGTTAAGCTATTACTGTGCACACGATTAGGTCAGCCTATAAATCCCAAATTGTAAACTGAATTTCATTTAGTGTGAATAATAGAAAATGAAATATTCCCACTCAACAAACTTCTCTCCAGTTTCCTTTTAAACTTTACATGGTATCAGAAGATCTTGCGATCCATGGCGACCGAAGATCCTCCACCGACGACTCCACCTTCGTCTCCGCCGCATTCTCCGTTCGCGACGATAGTTCCGTTAGCAACTGCACCGCCAATTCAACCTTTAATCACTTTTACGCTAAAAATTTCTGACAAACTTGACGAGAAGAACTTCCTCGTTTGGCGACAACAGGTTGAGCCTATGATTAATGCTCATAATCTTCAAAACTTCATCCATTTTCCAGAAATTCCAGAACAGTACGCGTCGCAAACAGATCGTGAAGCGCGCAAAGAAAATCCTCTGTATAGAAACTGGCTGAAGCAAGATCAATGGCTTCTTTCGTGGCTACGGTCGACGCTTTCCAGTGCGATCATGCCTCGCGTATTAGGATGTGTTCACTCCTTTCAGCTTTGGGATCGTATCCACGATCATTTCCAAAAACTCACACGCGCAAAGGCACGGCAACTGCGATTAGAGTTGCGAGCAACGACATTGGCTTCGAGCAGTGTAGAGGAATACTTGCTTCGCATCAAAGCTCTCATTGACAGTCTCGCTAGGCATGGCAACATAACCCGAACCCGCGGGTACCCACCCGCCCCGCCCCGCCCCGAATTTGACGGGGAAAACCCGCTTTGACGGGGACGGGTTTGGGTTCGGGGATGTCGATACCCACCCCGTCCCCGCCCCGAACCCGCTCGACAAAATATAAATTAATTATTTTATTTTATTTCATGCATATTTACTCATTCATTTTGTTTCATAAATTTTGTTTATTTTTAATTTTGATCTATTTCCTATAGAAAAATCTATTTTAATACTTTTAACTTTATTTTATCATTGTATAATTATTATTATTTTATTTTATTAATTATTATAAATATATTTTTTATTTTTCTTATAAATTTGTGGCGGAAACGGGTACCCGCGGGGAACCCGTCCCCGTTTGGGACGGGGTTGGGGGATGCAAAACCCGACCCCGATAGAGGTAGGGGCGGGGACGGGGAATGCCAAACCCGCCCCCGACCCGCCCCGTTGCCATGCCTAAGTCTCGCATCTGTTGGTGATCCTGTTCCTCCAGCGCAGCACATTGATGTCATCCTCGAAGGACTTCCAGAAGAATACGCACCTGTGATCTCTGTTATTGATCTATGTTATTGAGAGCAAATTCGAGGAAAAACAACTTGAAGAGGTTGAAGCACTCCTTGCTCACGAGATGCGCTCTGGAAAGTTCAAAAAGAAGTGTCAAAGTGAATCTCTCTCAATCAATTTGACAAACACCTTGCCTGCACCAGCGCAGAATGTAGAGTCGCAACCTGCAAATACTGGTAACGCTGTTCCTAACCCTAACTCTGACGGTGTTAATAATTTTAGCAATAATTCCTTTGCTGGAGGATTCCGTGGTGGCCGTGGTGGCCGTGGCCGTTTTGGCAATGTGCAGTGCCAAGTGTGCTTTAAATTTGGTCATCTGGCCACTATGTGCTATCATAGATTTAATCAGCAATTTCAAGCACAAATACCTACTGATTATCAAGGTTTTGCTTCCCCTACCAACTCATACGCTAACCTAGCACCTAATCCATATGCCTATCCTCCTCCTTTGTACCAAAACTCTTGGACTAGACCTAACTATAATCCCTATGTGCCTTATCCTCCTAGAGCTGCTCCACCACCACAACAAGCATCGCCTTATGGCCAAGCACATATGACCACTGCCACACCTCCCACAACATCACAACAACAACTTCCCTAGCCCCTGACACTACCTGCTCCCTTCACACAACACTGCAATCTCAGAACATTCATCAACAGTCACCATTTGAAGGACCAGATCAGATCTATATAGGCAATGGTCAAGGTCTGAAAGTCACTACCTCTGGCTCTTCCACCTTCTCTTCCCCTATTAATCCTCAAATCAATCTTGTGCTTAAGAAACTTATTCATGTGCCTAATATAACTAAAAATCTCTTAATTGTTAGTCGTTTTTGTGCTGATAACAATGTCTTCTTTCAATTTCATGCTAAAGATTGTCTTGTATTTGATCAGGCCACCAATGATCTACTCCTCCATGGCCCTGTGAAAGAAGATGGTCTCTATGAGTTTGCTCCATTCAAGTTTCATCACTTGCCAGCCACTGCTCAGTCTTCCAGTCAGTCCACATCTGCTTCTGTGTCTTCTGCTGCATCTCTGCAGCAACCTACTGTGTCTAATTCTACAATAAAACCCTCTATTAATGCTGTAATTGCCCCTTTCCCTAATCTTAGGACCACATGGCACTTAAGGCTAGGCCATCCCAATCATGTAGCCATGAATACTATATTCTCAGTGTAATATCTCACTATCAAATAAAGATATTTCTGAATTTTGTGCTGCATGTATTATGGGTAAAGCTCACAAATTATATGCTCCACCATCTGAATCTATATACACTACACCCCTCACCCTTATATACAGTGATCTTTGGGGCCCTGCACCAGTTGAATCCACCAACAAAGCCCTCTACTATGTTACATTTGTAGATGCAGCAACCAGATTTACATGGCTATATCTCATAAAAAGAAAATCTGACACCTTAGAAATTTTTAAACAGTTTAAAGCCTTAGTTGAAAAACAATTTGATTTATCTATCAAGGCTGTCCAAACAGATTGGGGAGGGGAATTCAGACCTTTCTCCACATACCTTGCAGACCTTGGCATCATTCACAGAATAATTTGTCCACATACTCACCACCAAAATGGGGTAGTGGAAAGAAAACATAGGCACATTGTTGACCTAAGTCTATCTCTCCTAAGCCATGCTTCTTTACCCCTAAAATTTTGGGACTATGCTGTCCAAACAGCAGTATACCTCATAAATAGACAACCCTCAGCCCCTCTTAACCATGTCCCTCCATATACAGCTCTCTTTAAAAAGGACCCAGATTATCACTCTCTAAAAGTATCTGGGTGTGCTTGCTTCCCTCTGCTAAGACCCTACAATGCACACAAGTTTGATTTTAGGACACACGAATGTCTCTTCCTTGAGTATTCCACTTCACACAAAGGCTGTAAATGCCTTTCCCCCACTGGGAGAGTCATAGTGTCAAAAGATGTCATATTCAATGAGTCTAGATTTCCATATCCTGAATTGTTTCCCTTTAACAAATCCCAGTCTCAGTCTCCCACTCCAAGTGTCACTCTAAGTCCTCTTCCTACTACTGTTGAGTTAACTACACCTATTGTGCAGGCCCAAGCTCAACCGGACAGTGACTCTGCAGCATCAACATCACCTTCCCCTGCCCTCACCACACCCGAAACCTCACCATCACCCAATAACTCAGCCAATCCCAACCCTACAGAACCTCAACCCTCACATAACTCTAACCAACAACCTGCCAACACTCACTCAATGCAAACTAGGTCCAAATCAGGCATCCCCTTACCTAGACTCAATTCCTCTGTCTTTCTCACCACCATTGGTTGTAAGTGGGTATTTCGTGTAAAGCAAAATGCTGATGGATCTGTGAATAAGTACAAGGCTAGGTTAGTTGCCAAAGGATTCCATCAAGTTCAAGGATTTGACTATCATGAGACTTTTTCCCCAGTTGTGAAACATGTGACAATTAGAGTCATTCTTACTCTAGCTCTTACATACAGCTGGCCTATACATCAATTGGATGTAAATAATGCCTTTCTCAATGGCAGTTTACATGAGGAAGTGTACATGGAACAACCTGTTGGGTTTATCTCCTCTAATCCTTCACTTGTTTGTAAACTACACAAGTCACTCTATGGATTAAAACAAGCTCCTAGGCAATGGTTTGAGAAGTTAACTGGCACTCTTCTCACAATGGGGTTTAAGGGCAGCAAATGTGATCCCTCTTTATTCATTTTTAGAGGCAAAAATACTGTTGCTTATTTACTTGTGTATGTTGATGATATTATACTCACAGGGAACTCTTCTTCTCTCTTGAAGATCATCACTAACAAACTCCATCAGAGTTTTGCTTTAAAGCAACTAGGGGACTTTGATTACTTTCTGGGAATTGAAGTTCACAAGCAGGCTAATGGCTCCCTACTTCTCACTCAGTCCAAGTACATTCGTGACCTTCTCACCAAAACATGAATGATGGAATCCACTGCTATTGCCTCCCCTATGGCTTCTAATACTAAACTGTGCAAAACAGGCTCTGCAAGGTTCAAAACAGGCTCTTCATTAAGTGTGAATAATAGAAAATGAAATATTCCCACTCAACAAACTTCTCTCTAGTTTCCTTTTAAACTTTACACCTGGCATCAATTTAAGTTAACGGGCGCCATACTGGCAGTTAACTGCTGACGTGGCGTCTTAAGTGTCATGTATAACGCGTCGTTCATTAATTGAGCTGGCGAATAAATGTATTTTTCAATTCCAAATCAATTTACACATCAACATTTATCTTTTTTTAAATTTTAAAAACAGAAAACATAAACTAACAAATAAATTAACACATTAAAATAAAAAACAAAAGCTGAAAAAGAAAAAGAAAATCGGATCTTGTTAGATCTGTTGGCAGAAGAAGAAGAAGCAAGAACAGTTACCCAGAAACACCCCATTTTCATCCCCTAAATATCAGAGACCCTAAATCGAATACTGTAATCTTCATCTTCTTCCCCACTGAATCAATGGCATCTTCCTCCCATCTGACCACTCTCATCACCCTCAGCACTCCACCTCATCGATCACCATCGAACTCATCACTTCCATTCAATCAAAAGAAAGCAAAAACCCATCTCTCTCTTCGTTTACACCCAAAATTGTACCACCGCCCATAACCTGAAATTCGAGACTGCATGGTACCCAGAATTGTACCACCGCCCATAACCTCAAATTGTACCACTGCCCAGTCAAGTTGCGATGGCAAAACCCAGACCTGAAATTCGCCTAAATCACCCCTCTTCATCATCATCGAAATCCATCTCTCATCCTTACTTCACCATCGCAATTGCTCACCAAAACCGAAACCCATAACCGACCTATTCCCTCATTTTAATCATCGAACCCATCTCTCTTCTCTCCTTCACTGTCGCAACCCATTCACCTCCAACCCAAACCCAGTTCGTTTCCTACCATAGACCACAACCATCATCTCAGTGGTTCATCAGATAGTTGCAATTTTTTGAATCTTGCTTTGGTTGAAGACTTGAAGTGTGTTGGTTCTTCTTCCAACAGATCTAGATCTGATTTTCCCTTTCTTTTTCAGCTTTTGTTTTTTATTTTAATGTGTTAATTTATGTTTTCTGTTTTTAAAATTTTTAAAAAAATAAATGCTGATGTGTAAATTGAATTAGAATTAAAAAATACATTTATTTGCCACCTCAATTAATGAATGACACGTCATACATGACACTTAAGACACCACGTTTGCCGTTAACTGCCAGCATGGCGTCCGTTAACTTAAATTGACGGCAGGGACCAAAATGAAACGAAAATAAAAGATGAGGGACCAAAACGGACCAAAAAAAATATAAAGGACCAAAATGAAATCTAGAGCAAAGATAAAGGACCAAAAGTGCTATTTAGCCCAGATATAACAAAGAGATACTGATCTTGGTTTTCAATTTAAACTAGCTATAGGAAAAGATAGCTCTATGTGTGCTTTAAAAGTTAGTGATGCTACTTAAAAAGGTTTTCTTGCTAAAATGGGATTGCTCCAATGATGGAATTTATTGTTCTAAATGGAAGTCATACCTGTAATGATGGATGTGAATCTGATTATGACTAATCTTACACACTCCTGGCCCTTGATATTGGGCATCCTTATATTTATTTGACAATTGTAACAAATTTGGCAGTTTTTAAATGTTCTAGTTTTGTCTAAACAGAATGAGTTTGGTGTGTGGGAGATCTTCTTGCCAAACAATGCTGATGGTTCACCGCCAATTCCTCATGGTTCTAGAGTGAAGGTAATTTTTCTCCTGAAGAATTTTTTGATGGTTTTGAAGACCTTAACATTCACATATGTTCCTATAATCATTGGCTTCATAGCCTTTCTTTTTATTTCCTTTTTAGCTGGTACTTTTGAGCCTTTCTTTTTATATTGCCTTTCTTTTTATGTTCGTATAATCATTGGCTATGGACTTTTATGAAGTGTAAACTAAATATTTCTTAAATATTTATTTGTAGATCCACATGGATACTCCCTCTGGGATCAAGGACTCAATTCCTGCTTGGATCAAGTTCTCTGTACAAGCTCCTGGTGAAATACCATATAATGGAATTTACTATGATCCCCCAGAGGAGGTAAGATTCTACATTTCTTCCATGTAGGCTACATACAGAAAAAGAGATGACCAATCCAAATCTCTTTCCCTCCTACATTTATTATGGGATAAAATTGTGTTTATGGCCTTTGTTGATCTATTCATGGTGGTTTCAAGGGAACTTATATTACTGATGAGATGACCAAACGAAATATCTCTTCCTCCCTACATTTGTTATGGGATAGAATTGTATTTGTGGCCTTTTTTGGTGATCTATTCATGGTGGTTTCAAGGGAACCTATTTTCTGATATGTAATGAGGTTGACAGCTTTATATCATTTTTAAGCCACCGCCACTGGATTTTTTTTCCTTTAAATTTTTATGTTAGGAGGATTATTAACTTTCCCCTTAAAAAAAGATGTATATAATTTCTGTCCGTAAGTATAATTTATGAAAAAAAACTAGACAATGCTGCAATATATAACTACGTTCTGCAACTGGCAGAGTGCAGAACAGCTTGGAAGTGGTTCTGGTAAGATATTTGTTTATGAAATGAATATGATTATTCATTCATCATAATGGTATACCAGCTATTTTTTCAAACCTTGTGTACAATTCAATATAATATGTGATGGTTACTTAATTATTGACTTCTACATATCATATGATTTTTCTGTCATGCACTAATTTTGTTATATGGTTTTATGTTTCGCTTCACAGGAAAAGTATGTTTTCAAACATCCACAGCCAAAGAGACCAAAATCAATTAGAATATACGAGGCACACATTGGAATGAGCAGTCCGGTGCGCACTTTTTATTTTCACTAATTTGATGTCATTTAAGTCATCATTTTCTAATTCCTGTCCTGGTTGCCTTTTTTAAATGATCTATTACATATGCAAGTTTCTATTATGAATGACAAAATGTCAAGGACTGAAACTGTTTTTTTGATATATTACGATATATATCTCTTCAAGTTATATAAATTGGGAATCAAACTCAAATCACATGAAGCTAAAATAGAAGTACCAGCCAAAGAAGAAAAAGGAAAGATAACATAAGTTCTTTGAGGAATCTATTTCCTCCCAACTGATATGCAGCTCGATCCTTGGTTGTTGTTGAAGCGTCAAAGTTACTCGGGCAAGTGCACCCTATGTATCATTATCTTAACCAAATAACAGTTGTTAAATTTGCAAGATTCGTATGTCATTTGGACAATCAAATTGAACTCAGTCGCAATTAAAGTAAAACTGCAATAACAAGATAGAAACTAAAGAAAGTTGCAATAACACAAACTACTTCACTGATGATGAAACCTAGGATTTGGGGCTTCACTTGCAATTGATATAAATTCTCTATTCTTGTTGAGAAAGAGAAAGTTGAAAAAGCATGTGAATGAATCCATGTGTTAGAATTAGACAGGAGAGAATATTATATATTCCAATATTCATAAATACAAGGATCAATAGTTATCCTAAATACTATTACATAATAATATACAACACAGAGTCAGCCAATAATAGTCTTTTTACAATATTATTAGCACTCCTTAAGTCTGAGCTTATAAATTATATGCACCAAGCTTGTTGCATTTATAAATATATAATATAATTGATAATTGATGGGGAGCACCACTCAAAAACTTGGTGAACACATTTGTCGGGTGATCTTTCAATAGTCATAAATACAAGGATCAATAGTTATCCTAATTATTGTTACATTACATAATAATATAACACAGCCAATAATTACTCTATTTCCTGTATTTCTAACACTTCCCCTCAAATTGGAGCACACATATTATATGTACCAAATTTGCTATAAATATATATTTTTTTGAGAAAAAAATTAAAGTAAAATAATAATTCTTTTTAGGAAAATACTTATTTTTAAATATATATATATATATTTAAAATTTTTAACTTTTAAATTTTTTATAAATAATTTAATGGATAGTTTGGATATCTATCCTTTAAAATTGTAAATTGATGAGTTGAATTGAACTTTATTGAATGGAGAATTGAAGGAATCCCTTCGTGCTTGGTCTGGACATTTTAGTTGTGCCTTAATACAATTTGGCATGACCAGGTTTGAAGCTAACCATTCTGTTTTCACCCTCCATTCTTCTACTGGCTATGCATGTTTCTTGTCATATATGTAGAAGGCATCATAATTACTAGTGATAACACAAAGTATCTAGCGGCTCAAAGCCCATCATTTCAAATAGTTCAGCTCAAAGATTTGGGCTCTCAAATACTTCTTAGGGATTGAAGTTGCCCAGTCCTCTACAGGCATTACCCTTAACCGATAAAAGTATGCCCTAGATATTCTCAGAGACTAGAATGCTTGATTGTCTCTCTATTAATACTTCTATGGATCCCAATGTCAAGCTTCTTTTGGGTCAAGAGGCCCATCAAAAGACACTGGAAGATATTGATGTCTTGTAGGTTGACTAATATGGCCTAATACATTCTGAGGATTCCATTCTTATTCGGTGATTCTCAAAGCAAAAAAATAATGTCTACTAATGTCAAGCTGCAAACGAGTACTTGTTTTATATATCCTTTGCCACAATGTGGAATTATCTCACCGTTCACAAAAGTAATGCTAGTGACATTAAATTCTTATTCTTCCAATAAATGCTAAATGAAAGGCTTAGTTGTTATGTATGCAGCAAGGCTTTAGAGTTTTGTAAAAATTCTTTATAATTGCTAAGTGAAAGGTATTAGTTTTTAGGGTTCAGATATTTGTGAAATAAAATTCTTTATTGAATTATTTCTTTGCAGTAAAGACGTTGGTCTCATCATGCAATCGGTGGCAATCATATTTAAATACAGAATATTTTGCACAATAATAGAGACTAAATATATAATAAAAGGTTCAATAAAGGGTATATTTAGAGCTTCAGTGTTTTTTACGCTATTAATAATGTTTTGAGCCATGTGGTGCAGGAGCCGAAAATCAACACATATGTCAATTTTAGAGATGATGTACTACCTCGTATTAAAAGGCTTGGCTATAATGCTGTCCAGATTATGGCTATCCAAGAACATTCTTATTATGCTAGCTTTGGGTAACTCTTCTTGACTGCCTATCCAATGTTATAGTTAATTTCCCCCCTCTCCCAAAATGCTGATGTTTCCAATGTGATTCAAAGAATAACGGGCAGTTTTGTGTTAAATATATTTCTTATTTCTATGCGCATTAGTTTTTCCCTCCTAGAATCAATGGTCTGACTGTAAAAATAATGTTCCAAATGATGCAGGTACCATGTTACTAATTTCTTTGCACCTAGCAGTCGGTTTGGAACTCCAGAAGACCTTAAGTCTCTGATAGACAGAGCCCATGAACTGGGTCTGCTTGTTCTGATGGATATTGTACATAGGTAATGGCTATACCTTTTACATTATCATTCTTTTCATTTTTCTGACAATATCTCCAGTTCTTATTTTTCAGTCTTGTCATCAGCTATCATTTCATGAATGATATTAGATGCAAGATCTTATTGATGGTATTTGAGCTGCTGCTTAGACCTGATTACCAATATATGATGAATGTAGCCATGCATCAAACAATACATTGGATGGGCTGAACATGTTTGATGGAACTGATGGTCATTACTTCCATCCTGGGTCGCGGGGTTATCATTGGATGTGGGATTCTCGCCTTTTTAACTATGGAAGCTGGGAAGTACGTCTGTCCCAAGAGTTCATTGACATCGTTTTGATTTTTTTTTTTCTATCGTGATTTTTCTATGCCTTCTTGTAGATAGTGACTTCATTTCTTAATTAGGTCCTAAGGTATCTACTTTCAAATGCAAGATGGTGGTTGGATGAATATAAGTTTGATGGGTTTAGATTTGATGGTGTCACATCAATGATGTACACTCATCATGGATTGCAGGTACATTCTAGTTGGTTTTGTATTTGGTTTTTAAATTTCATGTTGTTGTTTGATACCTTGGCTACATTTGTACTTGGTCATCAAGGATTGTTGTATTGCCAGGTGAAGAAAAAAGGTTTGAGATTTTAAATACCATTGTGTATTTTGTCGGAACATTGCAGAGAATTGGAATATGGTCCTTTATTGTTTTATGATGAGCATGAACTCGAACATGACCTACTTTATTGAAGAACTGTCCAATAGTAGAGTTAACTATTTAGGTTTTCCCCTGCCACTCCTACTCACTCTTCCATTAGTTGGAGGCGTGGAGCACTCACACTTAGATCTAACAAGCCTTTAGTTTTGACATTTTCAGCATTGTAGAATTTGCATTGTAATTGATTTTCACTATTTTTATGATAATATAATCTAGAGCAAGTTTAATGTAAAAGAATTTATCTAGATCCATTGTTGACAAGTGACAACAGTACAATATTGGATTCAGACAATGAGGTGCGGAAGGAGGAGTAGACAAAAAAAGGAAAAGAAATCATGTCGAAAAAACTGTAAAAATATATTCTAGTACTGGTTGCCCTTTGAATGAAGCGTTTGCCATTTTACTCAGAGATGGGATTCTTTCTCAACCTTTCACCTTTTTTACCTTAATATTTTCTTTGAATCTTGCTGCAGGTTTCTTTTACTGGAAATTACAGCGAGTATTTTGGTTTTGCAACTGATGTTGATGCTGTGGCATACCTGATGCTGGTTAATGATCTTATTCATGGACTCTTCCCTGAGGCTGTTACAATTGGTGAAGATGTATGTTGTCCTCTCAAAAGTTTTACCTTAATTCAGTTACACTTCTTTCAAACTATATTAAGAGTCAAGTAATTGTGATCTCTTAAATTTTATTGTCTCTCCATGATTAATCATCTAGATGGTCCAGTAACTGTTGTAAAGAATTAAAGGATAATATGGTGTTTGAACTTTCTACTTGACACGGTGAAAACCTGCAGTTGATGTTACAATTTTCTTTCGATTTCCAGGTCAGTGGAATGCCGACATTCTGTATTCCTACGCAAGATGGTGGGATTGGCTTTGACTATCGCTTGCATATGGCCATCGCCGACAAGTGGATTGAGCTCCTCAAGTAATATATTCTTACTTTGGAGTGCAAATACAGCTTATTATGTTTCCTTTCAAGTAGTCCTGGTCATGGATATATACTTCAAATATAAAAGGCGTCTGTGTAAAATGGACTTTCTTGTTATTGAATTTCCAAACCATATCAAATCATGGAAGAGTCACAGCACGGTACCGCAGAATGATAAAAATAAAAAAGTATGACCCAAAAGAAAGAATATAAATGGGCTCATAGGTATTCAACCCTTTGTCTAATATCTATTTATCTATTTATACAAACAAACCTCCTATGAAATTACCAATTTGGATATCTTATTAACAAGAGACATATCTAATTTAAGGGTAAAAATGTCATTACCCTCTCTTTCTTTCTTTTTCTTCTTACACTCTCTTTCTTCCTTTTCACTTTTCTCTTACACTCTCTTTCTTCTTTTTTTTACTTTACTTTAATTTAATTTTACTTTTCCCATAAACAATTATTTTCTTTCTCTTATCATTTCACTTTAGTTTTTTTAACTAAATTTCTAAATTTATACAAATACTACTCTACTAAAATTACCTATAAAAATGTAAATGAGTCCCACTAAAAAACAAAAAAAAAAACTATCACCTTTTTGAAAAAAGTTATCACTTTAAAATTTTAATTTTTCTCTCCGAAATTTGTTTACACTCTTATTGATAATCTACTATCTATCTTTTACTATCTACTTATCAACTAAAATAATCAATTGAAACTACGAGATAACTCCATTGATATATAAAAAAACACGGGATAACTGCACTGATATATAAAAAAACACAGGATTAATATTTGTCATTGATAATTAAATTTTTTGAAGACTACTATAAACCAACTATGTAAAAAACAAGAAGATTTAATGACTATTTAAACTAATGATTAATATTTAAAACAAATATTTCTTATTGATAATCTACTATCTCTCTTTTACTATCTACTATAATCTACTAATAAAAAAAAATAATCAATTGAAACTACGAGATAACTGCACTGATATATAAAAAACACTGGTTAACTGCAGAGATATATAAAAATACACGGGATTAATATATGACATTGATAATTATAATTTTTGAAGACTACTATAAACCTACTATCTAAAAAAACAAGAAGGCTTAATGACTATTTAAACTGATTAATATTTAAAACACACATGACAAATATTTGTCACTAATACCTAAAAAATGACAAATAATTGTCACTGATATAAAAAAAAACGAGACAAATATTTCTTATTGATAATCTACTATTTATCTTTTACTATCTACTATAATCTACTAATCAACTCAAATAATCAATTGAAACTATGAGATAACTGCACTGATACATAAAAAAACACGGGATAACTGCACTGATATATAAAAAATACAGGGATAACTGCAATAATATATATAAAAACACGGGATAGCTGCACTGATGTATAAAAAACACGGGATAACAACACTGATATATAAAAAAACACTGCAGTGATATATAAAAAAACACGGGATAAATGCACAAAATGTTTTTAAATGATATTTTTATATTTTTAGATTTTAATATTTATCTATTTTTTATTTGAAACTCTTTTTTTTGGACAAATAAACTCCTTTTTTATCTACTTTAAATTTGTCTTTATTTTTACGGGGGTAGACTATTTAAATACTGCCTAAGTTTATTCATAAAAAGAACGCGACATACGCATGGGTATCCTACTAGTTGCTATTGGAATTTGGATTACAAGTAAGTTATTAAATCAAAACAAGTGAGAATATGTGATGCAGAATACAGAAGCACACAATCAGGGCCTGTTTACTTCCTAGAAACATTTTCAATTTTCAATTTCATTTTGATTTGGGTCTACGTTTGACTATAGTGTGTGTAAGTATTCCTTCACTATACAAAGCTTGGTAGAGTGTTATCTAATTTTTTGCATCCGGAAAGATGCAGAATTTTCCGTATCTCTATGTTGCTGTTGCAACTATCAATCGAAGCCTATGTCTAATTGTGTCCCTTTATTGCAAATTGTTATTCAAATCAAAACCTTTATCCTTTGAAACCCCTTGCTATAATTTCTCTACCATTGTCATTCATTCTTAGTGTTTGTGTTAGGTACTGTGGTTCTTGGTGGAGAAACTGGGGCGGTACCCAGGAAGTTTATTGATACTCAAAGGAAAAAGATACACAAAGGGAGAGTACTCCCCTCCACTGTTGGCTTCACCCAACTAACTCACTAAACACAAAACAATTTAGAAGATGCCTAATCCCCTTTCCAAGTCCTCTATTTATATTCCATAGGGTATTGGGTTGAGGATTTACAAGAATAACTTCCTAACCACCTAGTAACTAACCTAGAACAGAAAGTAAATAGAGTAACTACCTAACTGAATTAACTGACTCAGTTCATTCAGTTTACAACAGTTCCTATTTTTTATTCCTCCCAACATAGACATTTTGAGGTCTAACAATACTCCCTCCTTGAAAATTAACCTTGTCCCCAAGGTTAAATCCTGGAAATTGCTGTTGGAGGTGCTCTGCTTCCTCCCAAGTTGCTTCTTCTGGTGGTGCTGCTACCATTGGACCAGAACCTGTCTTATAGCCTTTCCTTGCTGCTCCACTGTCCTTGAGTCTAAGATCCTGTTAGGGTGGTATGTGACTACAGGCCCTTGAAGCTCTTCTGGTAGCTCTTCTTCCACTGTGTGATTTCCCACAGCTAGCTTGAGCTAGGATACGTGGAACACAGGGTGAATCCTTGCTGTCTCTGGTAGTTGCAACTTGAATGCTACTGCTCCAACCTGTTTCAGTACTAAAAAAGTCCATAATATGGAGCTGTGAGCTTAGGGTGCAACCTGGTGGGCATGGTGACCTGCCTATATGGCCTGATTTTGTGTTATTCTCTGTCTCCTTCCTTGATGTTTGTTGGCTTCCTATGTGTATTGGCATATTTAGCCATCCGCTCTTGTGATCTCTTCAAATGTTCTTTGAGCTATTTTAATGCCTCATCTCTAGTCATTAAATCCTGGGCTACAGCCTCTACTAGAGTTTCTCCAAGGACAAATCTAACTATGGATGGAGGCAGTGTTGTCAAATGGCGGTTATGGCGGCGCCATGGCGGTATGGCATGGCGGAATTTGAGTAGGCCGCCATACAAAAACGGAGATGTGGCGGAATTCCAATAGCGGCGGCTTGGCGGGTGCCACAAGGGTAACGGTCGTGGCGGCGTGGCGGTGAAAAGCGGAAAAATGGGAGATCTGTGCGTTGTTTGGCCCTTATGCGTGGTTTCTCAGATCGCCATCTCTGGTTCTCTGGTTCAGCACCTTTGCTGCGCAACCTGCAAGCAAAAACACGGGTCAAGATGACCCAGTTTGTGACCCATTTCTGTTTTAGGGTTAGTAAAATTTAAAAGTTTAGTGATTTTGTTGGGGTAAAAGTTTTTTACTGTGAGTAAAAACATTTCAGTTATTACTTTAAAAAATAAATCAAAAATAAACTTTCAGTCAAAAAAAAACACGCTAACAAATATCTCCTCTCTCACGGCCCGCTTCTCTGGTTCTTCTCTCACCTTCGTTCGTTTCCTTTCCCTCCCACCTTGTTGTTCATTCGCGACAACGCCTCCCACCCTGTTGTTTGTTCGCGACGGTGCCCTTTAGTCTAGGCTCGCCTTCTGCTCTACTTTCTGCTCATGGATTCTGGCTCTGCTTCTCTCCATCTTTGCTCTCTATTCTCTGTGTTTCTATATGCTTCATATCTCTTAATTTTTTTTCTATTCTTTTAGTTCTTCATAATGACTTGGAATATGATTAGGTTGAGGTTGAGGAAGAGGATTAGAGAAAATTATTGTGTTTTCTTTGTTTTTTTATAATTTTGTTGTTATTTTGATGTCTTAAATTTAATTAGAAGTGGTTCTCAGTTTTTTATGAAAATTTGATGGAGACAAATCATATTTTGTCAATTAAATTTAAGGTTATTGACATTTATATATAAGTTTTTGGATTATTTTGTTTTTTTTTTCCAATTTTTGAAATGCATATTAGTATATATTTTTTTAAGTTGGTCCGCCATGGCGTCCGCCATATGCCGTTATGCCATCCGCCATATGTTTATGGCAGATTTTTGGCTCGCCGCCATAAACCGCCTCCACCATTGACAACACTGGATGGAGGTGGTCTGCCGTACATAGTCTCTGTAAAGTTTAAAAGGAAACTAGAGAGAAGTTTGTTGAGTGGGAATATTTCACTTTCTATTATTCACACTTAATGAAATTCAGTTTACAATTTGGGATTTATAGGCTGACCTAATCGTGTGCACAGTAACAGCTTAACCTGTGCACACTCTTAACAGAATGTAAAATCTATTTTAACAAACTGATTACAGCAACTAGTAACAGAATCTATACAGTACATTATGGTGCACAAGGGTGCACCCTAAGCTATTTTCCTATACTCTTACACACCCCCTCCCCCCAACAAGCTGAGGGTGGGTGAGTAAGGGAGCACACCCTCAGCTTGTTGCAGCATTCTTGCAAAGTTGATGTAGAAAGAGGCTTGGTTAGTGCATCAGCTACTTGAAATTGGCCTGGAATATGAGTAACTTTGAGTTGCTTTGCCAAGACTTTCTCTCTTACAAAAAACAGGCAATCTCCATGTGTTTAGTTCTAGCATGGAGAACAGGGTTATGTGCCATGGCCACTATACTCTGGTTGTCACAGTGGATAATTGGAGCAGTTATGTTAACATGCAGCTCGTGTAGAAGTGTCTGGATCCATAGGATTTCTGAAGTAGTGTGAGCCAAACTTCTATATTCAGCCTCTGCACTTGATCTAGCCACAAGAGGCTGCTTCCTTGACCACCAAGACACAAGATTTGGGCCAAAGTAGATAGTTGAACCTGATGTAGACCTCTTGTCATCAGGATCTGATGCCCAATCAGCATCACAAAACCCAACCAAGTTGAATGGCTTCTGACTGTTTGCTGCCTGAAATAATAGACTATGATGAATGGTTCCTTTTAGGTACCTCAAAATTCTCTTAACAGCAGTCCAATGACTATCAAGGGGATCTGCCATGAATTGGCAGACCTTGTTAACAGAGTAGCTCAGTTCTGGCCTAGTTAGAGTGGCATATTGAAGTGCACCCACAACAGAACGATATAATGTAGGATCTTTGAACCTTGCAGAGCCTGTTTTGCACAGTTTAGTATTAGAAGCCATAGGGGAGGCAGTAGCAGTGGATTCCATCATTCCTGTTTTGGTGAGAAGGTCACGAATGTACTTGGACTGAATGAGAAGTAGGGAGCCATTAGCCTGCTTGTGAACTTCAATTCCCAGAAAGTAATCAAGGTCCCCTAGTTGCTTTAAAGCAAAACTCTGATGGAGTTTGTTAGTGATGATCTTCAAGAGAGAAGGAGAGTTCCCTGTGAGTATAATATCATCAACATACACAAGTAAATAAGCAACAGTATTTTTGCCTCTAAAAATGAATAAAGAGGGATCACATTTGCTGCCCTTAAACCCCATTGTGAGAAGAGTGCCAGTTAACTTCTCAAACCATTGCCTAGGAGCTTGTTTTAATCCATAGAGTGACTTATGTAGTTTACAAACAAGTGAAGGATTAGAGGAGATAAACCCAACAGGTTGTTCCATGTACACTTCCTCATGTAAACTGCCATTGAGAAAGGCATTATTTACATCCAATTGATGTATAGGCCAGCTGTATGTAAGAGCTAGAGTAAGAATGACTCTAATTGTCACAGGTTTCACAACTGGGGAAAAAGTCTCATGATAGTCAAATCCTTGAACTTGATGGAATCCTTTGGCAACTAACCTAGCCTTGTGCTTATTCACAGATCCATCAGCATTTTGTTTTACAGGAAATACCCACTTACAACCAATGGCTTGCCTATTTGGTGGTAAAGGGACTAGGGACCAAGTTTTATTGTGTTGGAGAGCTGTATATTCTGCTTGCATTGCTGCAAGCCTGTTAGGGTCTTGTAGAGCTTGTTTTACTGTCTTGGGTTCAATGGTGGTGAGAAAGACAGAGGGATTGAGTCTAGGTAAGGGGATGCCTGGTTTGGACCTAGTTTGCATTGAGTGAGTGTTGGCAGGTTGTTGGTTAGAGTTATGTGAGGGTTGAGGTTCTGTAGGGTTGGGATTGGCTGAGTTATTGGGTGATGGTGAGGTTTCGGGTGTGGTGAGGGCAGGGGAAGGTGATGTCGATGCTGCAGAGTCACTGTCCGGTTGAGCTTGGGCCTGCACAATAGGTGCAGTTAACTCAACAGTAGTAGGAAGAGGACTTAGAGTGACACTTGGAGTGGGAGACTGAGACTGGGATTTGTTAGAGGAAAACAATTCAGGATATGGAAATCTAGACTCATTGAATATGACATCTTTTGACACTATGACTCTCCCAGTGGGGGAGAGGCATTTATAGCCTTTGTGTGAAGTGGAATACCCAAGGAAGAGACATTCATGTGTCCTAAAATCAAACTTGTGTGGGAATATTTCATTTTCTATTATTCACACTTAATGAAATTCAGTATACAATTTAGGATTTATAGGCTGACCTAATTGTGGGCACAGTAACAGCTTAACCTGTGCACACTCTTAACAGAATGTAAAATCTGTTTTAACAAACTGATTACAGCAATTAGTAACAGAATCTATACAGTACATTATGGTGCACAAGGGTGCACCCTAAGCTATTTTCCTATACTCTTACAGTCTCAAACGGAGCACACTTTGCTGCTCCTTGATAACCGGTGTTATACCAGTACTCTGCCCATGGAATGCACTCCAGCCAGGCTTTTGGTTGTTCAGAGCAGAAACACCTCAGATACGTTTCTAGGGTTCTGTTCAAAACCTCTGTCTGCCCATCTGATTGAGGGTGGTATGCTGTACTCATTTTTAGCTTGGTGCCCTGCATTTTGAAAATTTCCTGCCAGAAGTGACTCAGGAATGTTGGGTCTCTGTCACTCACAACTGAAGTGGGAACACCATGTAATTTTACTACCTCCTTAATGAAGATTTCAGCAAGGGATCTTGTTGTGAAGGGATGCTTTATGGGAATAAAATGTCCATATTTACTAAGCTTGTCCACCACAACCAGAATAGCATCATATCCTTTAATTTTAGGCAAACTGACTATAAAGTCCATACTCATCTCCTCCAACACCATATTTGGCACAGGTAGTGGTTGGAGAAGCCCTGCGGGTGATGAAGCTTGATACTTGCTTCTTTGACATATCTGGCATGCTGCCACATACTCTGTGACAGTTCCTTTTATCCCTATCCAATAAATGGACTGTGCAATCCTCCTGTAAGTCCGAAATATACCTGAGTGCCCTCCTGTAGATGTAGTGTGAAACTCTTGTAGGAGTGTAGGTATCCATTTAGATGTTGCCGAAATAACCAGCTTTCCCTTATAGTGTAGCTTACCATTTTCAAGAGTATAGTGCCCTTGAGAATTTGGATCCTTCTCAAGCTCTTCTTTGATTTTTTTCAAAACAGGATCCTGCTGTACTTCTTCCTCAATTAAATTGGCCTCTTGCCAATACGGTTTGGAGATGGCTCGCAATTCTGGTTCCTCATCCTTTCTAGACAATGCATCAGCCACCTTATTGTTTGTTCCCTTCTTGTATATTATTTCAAAGTCATAGCCAAGTAACCTGGCTATCCAATTCTGCTGATTTTGAGTAATCACCTTCCGTTCTAAGAGGAATTTCAAGCTTTTTTGGTCCGTATACACCTTAAATCTCCTCCCAATTAAGTATGGTCTCCAGTGTTGGATTGCTAGGACCAAGGCCATCATCTCCTTCTCATAGATGGATTTAGTGAGAGAGTTGTATGAGAGAGCCTTGCTGAAATAGGCGATTGGCTTTTTATTTTGCATCAGCACTGCTCACAGCCCATAGTCTGATGCATCACACTCTATACAAAAGGGTAAAGTAAAATCTGGCATAGTCAAAACTGGAACAGTAGTTACTGCCTTCTGCAGGTTTTTAAAAGCTTATGTGCTAGTTTGCTTCCACTCAAAATTACCTTTCTTCAATAGGTCAGTTAATGGTCTTGCTATTTTTCCATAGTTATACACAAACCTTTTATAATACCCTGTTAATCCCAGAAATCCCCTTAGAGCCTTGACAGTTTTAGGTATTGGCCAATTTAAGACAGCTTCAATCTTTTGCGGATCCATGGAGACCCCCTGTTCAGATATTACATGGCCTAGATACCTAACTTCAGTTCTGCCCAGCTCACATTTTTTTAGGTTAGCATGGAACTGATGTTTCTGTAGTGTTCCTAGCATCTCTCTTAGATGGGTCAGATGCTCCTCCCGTCTTACTGTAGATTAATATATCGCCAAAGAAGACTAATACAAATTTTCTCAAGTAGGGTTGGAGTGTCACGTTCATTGCCCATTGGAAGGTGGCAGGAGCATTGGTCAAACCAAAAGGCATGACCAATGATTCGCAGTGCCCTTGATGCGTCCTAAACGCAGTTTTGTGGATGTCTTCCTCATCCATTCTGATTTGGTAGTAGCCTGCTGTGAGGTCTATTTTTGTGAAGAACCTAGCTCCACCTAATTCATCCAGCAGTTCTTCTATTACAGGGATAGGGAATTTGTCCGGAATGGTAGCTTTAGTTAGGGTCCTATAATCAACGCAGAACCTCCAACTTCCATCTTTCTTTTTGATCAATATAACAGGACTAGAGTACGGGCTGTTGCTAGGGCGTATTATTCCAGCTTGTAGCATTTCACTGACTTGTTTTTCTATCTCTTCCTTTTGTAGGTGAGGGTATCTATAGGGTCTCACATTGATAGGTCCCTCTCCTGCCCTAATGGGTATTCGATGGTCCACTTCTCTCTTGGGTGGTAGGCCCTTTGGTTCCTCAAACACAGTGGCAAACTCTTCTAACAACTGTTTTATACCATCTTGCTGATTACTACTCTCCTCACACCCCAAGACATAGGCACACATGTTTCATATTCTGATGTGGAGTTCCAGATGTGAGCCATGGCTTTCACATCTATCAATTTTAATAAATTCTGGGGAGAGATCAGAAACTTACCCAAACTAGGATCTCCCTTGATCACAATGGAACCTTGGGCAGTGTTGAATTGCATGGTGAGCTCTTGCCAATTGGCTTTGACCTCTCCTAGTGTTGCAAGCCAAGCTACTCCCAAAATGACATCCACTCCCCCCAAATCAAAAACTAGAGCATCAATAGTGCACTCGTAGTTTCCAATCTTGACTCTGATCCCCCTGCAGATACCCGAGGTGCTCTTTCTATTTCCATCACCCAACCTTACCTTGTAGAGTTTATCGGTCTCTATCTTCCATCCTATTCTCCTCACTAACTCGGGTTAGATAAAACAATCACTGGCTCCACTATCAACTAGCCCCAACGCAGGTTGGTTGTTCAATTCCACCATCAATTTCATTGTGTGGGGTTGTGTTAAGCCTCTAGAGAAGCACTGAGACAATTCCAAGCACTGTAATTCCTCTGTTTCTTCACCATCGGATTCCTTCTCTGCTTCCTCGCCCGTTTCCACCCTTGTTATTTCCCCTGCTTCATTCACCTCTTCATGTTCTCCTAGTATTACCAATCTAAGGCTGCGTTCCGGACAACGATGTGTAGGCCCATACGCGTGTCCACAGGTGAAACACAGTCCTTCTTCACGCCGCCTCTCATACTCCGCTTGTGGTAAGAATCGAATTCCGCCCCGTTTGTTACCACTTCCGGCGGAATTTCCCCCTTTGTTCGCCGTCGTCGCTAGCGTTGATGTGCTCGCCGTTGATTTCAAAGAACTCTGGAATTTGCTCGCTGTTCGCTGTGATCCGCTTCCCTCGTTACGTGACCCAGTTTGCGAAATCTCCCTATTTCCTTTGAAATCTTGACCCGTTGTTCTTAATCGCAACGCTCCCTGGTTGTTTGGGATCCCTCGTTGCTTCCTCTATGTAGCGCGCGATCTCCATTGCCCTCACCAATTGTTTGGGCTCATGGGGGCGAACGTGGTTTCTGATGCTCGGTTTTAACCCGGCCAAGAAGTATCCCAATAATTGTCGCTCTGGTGTTCCTCTTGCCTGTGCGACTAACAATTCAAATTCTTGGATGTATTCGTTCACGCCGCCACATTGTTTGACGTAGGCGAGGCGTTCGAACACGTCGCCGCTACTACCCTCGTCGTATCTGCGTAGCATTGCTTGTACCAGATCCTCCCATGTCGGGTTGGGAGGTTTTATCCATCCAAAATTGGAACCAATGGACTGCTCTGCCTTCCATGCAGATGAAGGCGAGGCGAAGTCGTTCCGTTGCGTCCACTTGCTGTATTTGAAAGAACTTCTCTGCACGAGCCACCCAACCCAAGGGATCCTCTCCTTCGAAGGTAGGGAGCTCCACCTTCTTGACCCATGCTCGAGTGGACTCTGTTGTCCCGTCACCATTTTTCGGACCCATTACTAGTGTAGTTTCGTTCTTGGGGTCGCCTTTGTTAACTGAGCTTTCCCCTTCGTCTGGTGTTGCCTTCGTTTTCTGTTGATCAAAAAGGAGATTCTTGATCTGTTCTGGAATCAGTGCCATATCTGCTTGGAGCTTTTCCAGTTGTTCATTCATTTTATTCATTTCTGTCCTCTGCTCGCTGGCCATCTCATCCAATCTTTCTTCCAAGATTGAAATTTTGCCATCTTGGGCTGCCAATTTCGCATCCACTGTGCCACCCATCACTGGTTCGAATCCGGCAGGTCGGACCACTTGTTAGGTATTGTGGTTCTTGGTGGAGAAACTGGGGAGGTACCCAGGAAGTTTATTGATACTCAAAGGAAAAAGATACACAAAGGGAGAGTACTCCCCTCCACTGTTGGCTTCACCCAACTAACTCACTAAACACAAAACAATTCAGAAGATGCCTAATCCCCTTTAGTCCCCTATTTATATTCCATAGGGTATTGGGTTGAGGATTTACAAGAATAACTTCCTAACTACCTAGTAACTAACCTAGAACAGAAAGTAAATAGAGTAACTACCTAACTGAATTAACTGACTCAGTTCATTCAGTTTACAACAGTTCCTATTTTTTATTCCTCCTAACATAGACCTTTTGAGGTCTAACAGTTTGCTAGTAGTGTGAATAGATAACCATATCCAATTTCAGCCATATTGTTTTTTACGTAGGAAGAATGATGAAGACTGGCAAATGGGTGATATAGTCCACACACTCACAAACAGAAGGTGGCGGGAAAAATGTGTGTCTTATGCTGAAAGTCACGATCAAGCCTTGGTTGGTGACAAGACACTTGCATTTTGGTTGATGGACAAGGTGCTTTGCTCTTATATTTATTCTGTCTCTCAATTTTGTTAAAAGAGCTTATTCTTGATGGTAGCTCTTTCTCTTATTTTTCTGAGGAGATTGGTAGTTGAGTTTCTCCAGTTTGAAACTGTCTGCTGCAATAAAGCTCTTACTGTGCAGCATCTAATAAAAATTGCTTGACGATTATAAATCTAATTGAAAGTTATCGCTTGCATTTGCAATCATCCTCTGTAATTATGGAGATGAGTATTGCAGCTTAGGCATCCATCAATTATCTGGCTGTTTTTTTGCTTCTTTAGGTTCTATTTTGCTTCTACAAATCATTAAGGACACTTGCTTTTGGTTTATAAACGTAAATTGCTACAGTTTATCATTGAACATTTGCATTTTACTTATATTCTGTTGGTCGCTTCAGGATATGTATGATTTCATGGCTTTAGACAGACCGTCTACTCCTCGAATAGATCGTGGTATTGCATTACACAAAATGATTAGGCTAGTTACAATGGGCCTTGGTGGTGAAGGGTATTTGAATTTTATGGGAAATGAATTCGGCCATCCTGGTAAGCATGTTTGACTTGCTTCTTGTTATTATTTATTGAGAGAATTTGACACGTTGAGCAGTTGTTGGACTTGAAGTTATCAAGTCAATGATAAAGTTGTTAAATGTTAATTTATTGTTTTCCTGTTCAGAGTGGATTGATTTTCCAAGGGGTGATCAACATCTTCCTACTGGTGTAGTAGTTCCTGGGAATAACAACAGTTATGATAAATGCAGGCGTAGATTTGACTTGGTAAATCCCTGGTTCCTTCATTCACAACTCTGCAATTACTACTTTATATTCCCACTGTTTGTGGTTATGGGGTTTCAGTTAGTTGGGAACTACTTTGTGGTGAACTGTGTTTGATCTTATTGCTGATGAATTATTGAAAGTACTGTAGAAATCATTTGCATACATATCTGAAGAAGATTAAAGAAGAAGTGCCATAATATATAACAGTTTCTTTTATAATTCTGATTCGTACTTGAGGATATAGGCATCAAATCATAAAAATGTTTGTCTCAAAGGATCTGGAGAATGTGTAACAAGTTCCTTGTTTTTGTGGTCCCTTTTCCGTTGAACTTGCATATGTGATTGATCTTGTGAACTGTGATTAGGACCCCAAACCCTTATTATTGGGTAAACAAACTAACAAAAGAGACTTTTTTCTGTAAAAAAGATTTACTCAAAAATGATTCTTCACTACTCCTTTGTCTTTCTGATTGCACTATTTCAAGCACTTGGGAATAAGTATTTGTTGTCTCTTTTTTTATTGTCTTAGTTATGAAAATAAGTGTAAGTGTGATCTCTTTTTGCAGCATCTTTGCTGATGTTGGCTGTTTTTACTATCTTACAATTCTAAATTACAGAATCTGCTTGAATTCCATCGTTTTGCAATATATACACGTTTCTTATTTCCAGAAAACCGCTATGCAATTTTAGTTTTGGAGTTACTGAAGAAAAGTGATATATTTAAATTGTCAAAATGCATGGAGCGCGAATAAACTAGCACGTACCAATAGGCATTGCAGATGCATTTTAGCTTGTAGCGGATGCAATACAAATAACTAGTTATTACGGATAAATTATTGAATCGTAATTCAAATGAAGTTGCTAACAGATAAACATGTGGAGTGATAATGTGGGAAACTGCCAAACAGCACAAGGCCTTTGAAAATATGTGTAGAGCTAATAAAACCAATAATGATTGTGATGAATTTTTGCCTGATACAATCTATCAGTTTTTGGGTGAAACATCAAATTGCTTTGTATATTATCTACATTGCTTTGACATTCAACATGAAGGTATATGTACGCATCGTCTTCTATGTTGCTTAAACAGGGGGATGCCGAATATCTAAGATATCAGGGATTGCAAGAATTTGATCAAGCTATGCAGCATCTAGAAGAAAGATATGGTGTAAGTCCTAATTTTTTGTCCTCTACTAATTTTCTATGTCAATGAATATTCCAATGAATTGTATTTTGGTATCTTATTGTGATTTTGTGGTTGCTTTTTATCAATGGATTTGGAGATAACTTGTGGAAAGTTGGTTTTGAATAAAAATAATAGATAGCAGACTTCTTGTTTTCTATTTATTTCAAGAGTGTCTCTTTTTTCTTGGTGATAATTCAAGACTGTCTCTACCTGCATGGTAATGCAACTTATTTTTTCAATTTTTATTAGAGTGCTGATAGTATTTAGCCTAGGTTCGTTATCCCCAATGGGTAAGCAGTTAAGGAAATTTTTTAAAGGAAAATTAATTGTACTTACCTTTGATGCAGTTCATGACTTCTGAGCACCAATATATTTCACGGAAAAATGAAGGTGACAGAGTTATAATCTTCGAAAGGGGCAACCTGGTTTTTGTATTCAATTTTCATTGGACCAACAGCTATTTTGATTACCGGGTTGGCTGCTCATTGCCAGGGAAGTATAAGGTATTATATGTGTATTATTACTTTCGTTAAAAGGAAAAAAAAGTGTAATATTACTCTGGCAAGACTAAAGTGAAAATAATGATAAAAAGTCCTTTGTGTAACAATGCAAAGCATGGTTATTAGTATCTTACGATACATACGATTCGCATCCCGATACGATACAAAATCAAACAAAAACGATACGTATCTTATCTTTTTTGCACCTGTATCCCGATACACTCTGTTGAATCTTACGATTCATGAATTTTGTTGGATTTTACGATACGAATTCGCACCGCTAAAATGCCTGCTCAAGTGGTTTTTTTGGATATTTTCTTAAATGATATATAATAAGCCAAAAGCAATCCTTCTAAATCCCCCATGTTAGATTGACTAAGAAACACACCTAGCACACTATGTTTTTGGTCTGCACTCCCTCCTAAAATGCGATTTTTTTTAAACTTCTGGCCTTGTTTCTATAGGGGTTTAATCAAACACATGTTATGTGTATTTATGACTTGATTTATTTTGAAGTTCATGTGTTTTTTACTTATGTTACTTAGTTTTACTTAAAAAAGTTATATATTTTTTGATCGTGTATCTTACGATACGATACAATATACGATACACGATTCAGAAAATAGGTCTTCCGATACACGATACGTATCCCGATTTGATAACCATGATTGCAAAGTTACCACCTGTTATTCCATCCTAAGAAACATCCTTTTCATCACTTATCTGGTTGTCTCCTAACCTTGACCCCTATTCAGGAAAGCGTAATATTTGGATGAAGTAGTTCCAAATTTCCAATCATAAGACCTTCAAAGTGAACTATGTTGAATCTTATTTCTTAATGTGGAGGCGAAATGCATAGTATTATTGAATTGTTTTGCTCTATAGAGCATATCTGCTTTTGATACAAGAATGCTAATAACAGTGGATGTTAATGCTTGCAATCAATACTGATTTTCTTTTCCAATGTTTGAGAATATCTTTAATCCTGGATTGATGGATTATGCTATTGCTTTTCCCAGATTGTCTTGGATTCAGATGATGCCTTGTTTGGTGGCTTCAATAGGCTCAGTCACACTGCTGAATACTTTACCTCTGTATGGGACTTCTTGAAACTTGTTTGTGTGCACATGCTCATGCGTGGACACTCAAGCATGCTGTTGTGTCTAGTTTGTTTCTATTTTGTTTGTGTTTTTACCTTCTTATGGACATGATTTTACCGTTTTGGCTTCTCCCAGTGGAATTAAGAAACTGGCTGAATTCTCTTGGATGATTTTACAGGAAGGATGGTATGATGACCGACCTCGATCTTTCCTCGTGTATGCACCTTGTAGAACAGCAGTGGTGTATGCCCTAGCAGATGGAGTTGAACCAGTGTCAGTTGAACCCTGATGACAAGTTTCTGGGATAAACATAAGTGCATATTGGCACAGATGCAGTCTGGATAGACTAGCCAACCAACTGGTGATTTAACAGCCTCTGGAACAGCAGAGCAGAAGTCAAGCTGAATAGTGAGCGCTAGTTAATCCTTAGTGCATAACGTCAAAATGTTGTGCATGTGCCTTGCTAGGTAAATTATGTATAGTTCACCAAGCTTTCCGTTTGCATTCTAGGTTTTAACATGGATAAGTTCCCTTGCTTTTGAAGAATGTTAAACAACGAAATTAGGGTCCACGAACCTCGAGTTTATGGTATCTATGCACCTACGTCAACCTACATTAGTGCATAGTTTTACCTTGGGAAATTTTGCAGGAGGCCACTAAACAATTGCCTTACATTAAATGGTTGTTGAACTCAAACTTTTAACTACATTGCCTTGTGTGAAATAGTAATAATAATTTATTTTTATGTCTGTTGTGAAGGGAAAACTTTTGGAGGAGATAATCTCTCCTATTCTTTGTTTTCCTTTAATATCAGTTTTTTTTGGGTTCCTAACCATTACTATATGGATGCACTTCTCACAATATCTCAGAAAATTTAGTGAAAAGGCTGATAGATATAGAGATGGGGTGTATAAATGTAAACATGAGGCGATCAATATCTTAGATTCAACCAACTTTTTTTAGACTTGTCCTGATCACACCTTGAGGGCAAGGTTCTTGTGGACTGGTGAAGTAAAGGCATATGCTAGAGTTGGGCAACGAAATTGGGATGAAATTTGATGTGCACTTAAAAAATATTTTTTTTTTTAGAATTTAAAGTGATTAGTGGGGTCTAATAGAATGTTTACCTAGCAAGTTCACAAGCACATGGTAGACTGTGCGTGTATCTGATAGTGTAGTTGCATGCAAATGAATCAATACCAATCGTGTTAATGGGCAGCAACTCATCCGCTATACAGTCTACCGCATTGTTAGACACTACTCCATAAAGGTTTTTATATATCGATTTCATGTGGGTAAATTTGATTCTGCTAAGGCTATGCTCGAAAGACATCATAAGCTTAGTGTGTTGTAGCCTAATAATATTGTTCATCGCATCTCGGTAGTTACATATGTCTCCCCTATTGTCGCGCAGTAGTCTCTTTAACTTTTAGTGTAGACTTTGCTCTGTTGGTGGTAGTGTTTCTGATGTACATACGGCGGTCTATCCAAAAACAAACAAAACTCTCTTTGTGTGGCGTGAGTCAAGTATTCTTCACGTAAGTTATCAAGTTGCCAAATGGTGCCGACACTTCCTCGAAGTTTTGCATAAAATCTCTGTGAGGCGTGATGCATAAAATCTTATGCTTACAAAAGAATACTCAAACTCAATTTTCAACAAATTGATTTTACAAATTCAGTTTTATTAGTCAAAAACCCCAAAATTACATTCGAAAAATTCCCAATCTATCACTATGACAAAGGATTTGTTGCCAAAAGTTGTAAGGAAATACAAGGAATTGGATCAGAGTTTAATTATGTGAAACTTGTTCCATGTCTAATAGAATTTCGCTTGCTCTATAAGAGAAACAATTTTACGTGTAAAGAGAAAAATCACATTGTGCAGCTTGCAGCTTTTCCTTACTAGTAATTTTCCGTGGTGGACATAGTACTATTAGCAATTAGATCTTTTCAAAATTTACGAAACAAAGTAATCTAATTAGAAGGATAATAAGAGTTTGATGGACAACCTAGTATTCACATGGAACAAAGGCGACTCATCCATTCATTATCCCTTTTCTTAGTCCAACGACAACAAACATATCCATAATACAAAACATGTCCGTGGTCCAACAATCCTCCAAAAGTAGAAATCAAACTCCAAAAAAAAAAATCAAATTAACCAAAGCACCAAGTCATTAAATTCAGGTGCTAATATAGCTAGTCTCAGAAGCAGAACCACGAGGCAATTGATGTAGAACACTGGTAGGTGATGAAGTTGAAGAAGTAGATGATCTAAGTGCCTCAGCAAGTGGGCCACCCATTGAGGCCACATGATTACCCGAAGCCCATCCTCCACCAGCCCAATTCAATTGCAATTGTTGTTCAGCTTCTAGGCCCACATTCTCATTTCTTGGGCCCGTTTGTTCTTCTCCATAGCCAGTTGACAATTTCAACGACACATCAGTGGATGAGTTAACTCTACCATTGTTTTCCGCATTGTCAGTCTCTTGAAGTGATCTTGGCCAATCATCAAAGAAATGCCTTAGCATATGTCCACCTGAATCTGATGATCTTCCATCCCCACCCACATGATCATCGCTTTCAAATAACCCCTTCTCTTCATTTTTGGTCCCAGTGGAACTATATATAGGGCCCAGTAATGAGACATTATAAATATCAAGTAGGGAAGACATTATATTAAAACATTAAAAAAATGTGACATGAGTGGTCATGCTTCCTTATAGGGACCTGTCCGTATCCTAGTTAGGTTTAAGTCAAGTCACAAGGAGGAACCAATTTCGTTACATTATTTGTTCAATTTGGTAGTGTATAAAATTCAAACTTACTTTTGGAATGTCAATGAACCCATCTTAAAAACAAGAATGACAAAAAAGGAGAGAAAAACAGATATTATTGAAGCAAAAGATGTCCCACAACATTAAGATCATGTTTGCATACAAGTACTAGTAATAGTCGGTCACCCTTTTCTGAAACAAAGCTTAGTAACTGATTGCCCTTTTATTAGATGCACCTCATTATTATATAGAAGCCAAAATATGATTAATAAATTCTTAGTATCACTCATTTATACAATATTTTATGAAACTTCTTAACTACTAATCACTCAAATCATGGACTTAAAGTATAAACCAACTGAAAACGTCTTTTAGTTAAGAAACAACATTAAACGTTTGTCGCATTTTGTAAATATATGTATGTAGAGAGAGAGGGAGAGAGGTTACCGTTGGTTAAGGTGAAGGAGATGGTGGAAAGGGGATTTGAGTGAAGCAGTGGCAAGAGGCGCCGGTGGTGAAGAAATGGAAGATGAAGCACAGAAAGATCCACCACCACCAGCACTGGTTGGTGTGGGAAGTTCCACAGGCTTTCTTGAACGGTTTCTACCACGATGCATGTGTCTCTCACAGTACTTTTGTCCACCCACCACATCCCTCGAGCACCGCCACTTTTTACCGTCTGTTCTCCGGCAACGACCAGGCTCCGGATCCATCGCTCCTCTACTCCAATACCCAGCTGATTGCAACACTGACACAACAAACAAACATGTCCTCAAAAAAGTGTACTCTTTATTCTTGTTTTTAATGTTTTGCTTCCATCAAAGTATAACACTCGCGTAAAAACAATGAAAAATCTTTTTGGGGTATATATATAATATATATCATTGAATCATCACACAAAAAGAAAAAATAAAAAATAAAAAGTGTATTTTTTGTTTGGTATGTCCCATGGAAAACCACCGTGTGTGAGTGAAACAAGTACTAGATTGGGAAAAGCAAAAACTTACAAGTTGCAGGTTGATAATGTTGGAGAGGGTGATGAAGAAGAAAATAAGGATGTGAATGGAGAAGACTTTTCTTGATAGGTTGAAGAAGTTCAGGAGGAACAGCAGAACCAGCCAACATATACCTAAAAATCAAAGCCTGTAACTCAAGCTCTTGCCATTGAGACAAGCTGAAAAGGTTCATTCCCATCCCTAATATAAAAAGAGGAAAGTTGTGAATGAAATGTTGAATCCAAAAGAAGAAAAGTAAGTTCAAAGCAAGCAAACTAGTTGAAAAAGTAAGTTACAAGCAAGTAACTACCTAACATGTAACAAGAGAAGCTATTTTTTCTGTATGAAAATCTTACTGGGAAATCTGTTGCTGTTGGTAGATAATGTTGAATCTGACAAAGTGCTGACTTTGCTGTTAGGTTCAGGTACAAACAAAGTGAGAGCAGATGAGTGTTGTTGTTGTTGGTGTTGATGATGGGATTCAGGGAGAAATTTTGGCATCTTTGTAGAATGTTGTTACTCTTCAGGTACAAAAGAAATAGAGTTATATTAGTGAGTTTGGTTGCTTTATGGTACTATATAGTGTGGCTATTTTAAACTTGGTTAGGTTAAATGTGTTGGATGTGTAAAGACCAAATATGTAAAAAGCTGAGTAGTATTGCTATTCCACAGAGGTCTGTGGTGGTGGGTTCCTTTATCTTTGGCAGATAGCTGGATGAGAGAGAGAGATAAAAGAAATAGAGAAGGGTGGTGGAGAGAGAGAGAGAGAGAGAAGATTCTGACAGCAAAGCCTGCAAAGTTTGTTTTGAAGGCAGTGACTGTGAGTGGGGAAGGGTTAGAGCACTTGAGAAAAGACAGTCAGACAAGACAGTTGAGAGGAAAAAGAAGTGCTTAGAAATATTAAAATAATGCAACAACTGGTTAACTAGCTAGAGAGAGAAAGAGAGAGAGATGAAAGTAAGCTGCAGTTTTTGTCCTTGTGCTTTGCTTTGGAAATACCACTCTCGAGGGAAAAAGTAGCAGCATGGGAAAAAATAAACTTTTTATTTATATAATGATCCTACTACTACTAGTCTATTACATCTACAAGTCTATGACTATAGCAGCAGTTCGACTATATAGAGTGGAATATATAATATAATATAATATTATATTATACATTTGTCTTAATGTGTTTTTTATAGATAAAAAATATTGAGTTTGATTTTCTGTTTTTGTGTTTGTTCAGTTGGATGAATTGATGAAATCTTCTGAAACAATGGAATTGCAAAGGGCAGAGAGGGGTGACTGCAGTGGATATATGAAAGACTGACATATGGAGTTGTGCTGTGATCCGACAGTGTAGGCAGTTCTATTGCAGCAGCTGAGGAGTAGTTGACGAGAGGATTTTGGTTATCCGATTGTGTCTGGGACAACTAAAAAGAGCGCTCATCAAGGCTTGTTGTAAGCTCAGTGTGTATTGTCCTGGAGCCAACATCAACATCTTGTTTTTGCTCTGATATATGCATTTGTAACCTAGATTTTGACTTTCACTATGATTGGATATCTCTTTTTTCTATTTTATTTTAATCAATACCAATACGATAGCCGTTCTTACGCACGAGTACTTTTGTTTTCTTTTTATGAATTAACTTACACGGTATTTAAAAATTCTGAAAATTATTCCGTGAAAATAAATACAAATTTAAAATTAATAAAAAATGAGTTTCAAATAAAAAATAGATAAATATTAAAATCTAAAAATGTAAAAGTATCATTTAAAACAATTAGTGCACTGTTTTTATATATATCAGTGTTGTTATCCCGTGCTGTTTTATATATCAGTGCAGATATACCGTGTTTTTATATATATCATTGAAGTTATCCTCGTATTTTTTTATATATCAGAATAGTTATCCCGTATTTTTTTATGTATCAGTTTAGTTATCTCATTGTTTCAATTGATTATTTGAGTTGATTAGTAGATTATAGTAGATAGTAAAAAATATATAGTAGATTATCAATAAAAAATATTTATCCCGTGTTTTTTTATATAAGTGACAATTATTTGTCCTTTTTTACGTATTAGTGACAAATATTTATCACGTGTGTTTTAAAAATTAATCAGTTTAAATAGTCATTAAGCCTTCTTGTTTTTTAGATAGTAGTAGGTCTATGGTATTCTTCAAAATTATAATTATCAATGACAAACATTAATCCCGTGTTTTTTTATATATCAGTGCATTTATCTCGTAGTTTCAATTGATTATTTTAGTTGATTAGCATATTATAGTAGATAGTAAAAGCTTGATAGTAGATCATCAATTAAAAATATTTGTATTAAATATTAATTAGTAGTTTAAATAGTCATTAAGTCTTCTTGTTTTTTAGATAGTAGGTTTGTAGTAGTAGTCTTTAGAAATTTTAATTATCAATGGAAAATATTAATCTCGTGTTTTTTTATATATCAGTCCGTGTTTTTTTATATATCAATGCAGTTAACTGGTAGTTTCAATTGATTATTTTAGTTGATTACTAGATTATAGTAGTAGATAGTAAAAGAGAGATAGTAGATTATCAATAAGAAATATTTATTTTAAATATTAATCAGTAGTTTAAATAGTCATTAAATCTTCTTATTTTTTAGATAGTAGGTTTATAGTAGTCTTCAAAAATTTTAACTATCAATGACAAATATTAATCATGTGTTTTTTTATATATATCAGCGCAGCTATCACGTGTTTTTTTATATATCATTACAGTTATCTCGTAGTTTCAATTGATTATTAGATTATAGTAGATAGTAAAAGATAGATGGTGAGAGGCTAGCGCAGTGGATGTATCATCTTTTAGTGGCTGGTTTTTTGATGTCCTAAGCAAATTAAATAATGATGAGAGGCTACCCTTGTGCATGACTTTTGTGGAGCTTTTGGTCTAGTAGAAACAATCTGGTCTGGAACAATTCTCGGGAGACGGTTGCTGCTATTGTTCTTCGTGGAAGCCAACTTCTGGCCGATTTGGACTGCTGCTCGCGCCTCTCCTCATAGGCCAGCAGCTGTTCTACCTCCTTTGGCTCGGCCAGCAGTCAATAGCACTTGGCAAAAACCACCTGCGGGTTTTGTTAAGTGCAACATTGACGCTGCTTTCGATAACGGCGGTAATAAGGTTGGTTTTGGTTTATGTATTCGGGACGTTATTATTCTTTCGATAACGGCGGTAATAAGGTTGGTTTTGGTTGGATTGGAGCATGGTTCCTTCATTTCGGCGACGTTACATTCTTTTATGTCGGTGGTCGAAGTCTATAAGGGCGAGGCGATTGGTCTTTTGATTGCTATGGAGTGGATGCGTGAACTACACTATAAGGACGTTGTTTTTGAGCTGGATGCCAAAGTGGTGGTCGATGACTTTAATAATTATTCCCCTTTTGTATCAGATTATGGCTCTATTTTAAACTCTTGTAGGGAGGTTTTTGGTTGTTTTAGTGTAAACTCTCATGTGGAGTTCTCTAGGAGAGAAACTAACAAGGTGGCTCATACTCTAGCAGGGATAGCCTTGTTGTCAGTTTCTTCTCGTACTTTATATGATATGCCGACATGTATTTCTGATTTTATTATTAATGAAATGAAGTAGAATCCTTTTGTCGGAAAAAAAAAAGATAGATGGGTGGATTATCAATAAGAGGTGGTTGTAGATTATCAATAAGAGCGTAAATAGATTTTGGAGAAAAAAATTAAAATTTTAAGGTGATAACTATTTTTTCAAAAAGGTGATAGTTTTTTTTTTTTGTTTTTTAGTGCGACTCATTTACATTTTTATAGGTAATTTTAGTAGAGTAGTGTTTGTATAAATTTAGAAATTTAGTTTAAAAAACTAAAGAGAAGTGATAAGAGAAAAAAAAGAATTGTTTATTGAAAAAGTAAAAGTAAAGTAAAAAGAAAAAATAAAGAAAGAGAGTGTAAGAAAAAAGTGAAAATGAGGAATAGAGTGTAAGAAGAAAAAAAAAAGTGGATAATGACATTTTTACCCTTAAATTATATATGTGTCTTGTTAATAAGAGATCCAAATTGGTAATTTCATAGGAGGTTTGTTTGTATAAATAGATAAAAATGATTTTATTATTAATGAAATGAAGTAGAATCCTTTTGTCGAAAAAAAAAACATAGTTGGTGGATTATCAATAAGAGGTGGTTGTAGATTATCAATAAGAGCGTAAACAGATTTCGGAGAAAAAAATTAACATTTTTGGAGATTATCAATAAGAGCGTAAACAGATTTCGGATAAAAAAATTAAAATTTTAAGGTAATAACTTTTTCCAAAAAGCTGATAGTTTTTTTTTTTAGTGCGACTCATTTACATTTTTATAAGTAATTTTAGTAGAGTAGTGTTTGTATAAATTTAGAAATTTAGTTAAAAAAACTAAAGTGAAGTGATAAGAGAAAGAGAAGAATTGTTTATGGGAAAAGTAAAAGTAAAGTAAAAAGAAAAAATGAAGAAAGAGAGTGTAAGAAAAAAGTGAAAGGGAGGAAAGAGAGTGTAAGAAGAAAAAGAAAGAAATAGTGGATAATGACATTTTTACCCTTAAATTAGATATATGTCTTGTTAATAAGATATCCAAATTGGTAATTTCATAGGAGGTTTGTTTGTATAAATAGATCATTTATTTACATTTTTATAGGTAATTTTAGTAGAGTAGTGTTTGTATAAATTTAGAAATTTAGTTAAAAAAACTAAAGTGAAGTGATAAGAGAAAGAGAAGAATTGTTTATGGGAAAAGTAAAAGTAAAGTAAAAAGAAAAAATGAAGAAAGAGAGTGTAAGAAAAAAGTGAAAAGGAGGAAAGAGAGTGTAAGAAGAAAAAGAAAGAAAGAAAGAGTGGATAATGACATTTTTACCCTTAAATTAGATATATGTCTTGTTAATAAGAGATTCAAATTGGTAATTTCATAGGAGGTTTGTTTGTATAAATAGATAAATAGATATTAGATATTATAATATTCACAATATTATATAAGTAACAAACATAGGAGTATGTATTTTTTGTTAGAAAAAATTGTCATGTGTATGTTATTCTAATTCTAATTCTAATACTCCCTCCTCCCATATTAAATGACATCTTGGCAATTTCATGCAAATTAAGAAAAATAGTTAATTTTGTATAGAAAAGATAAATTGGGAGTTATTTTACAAAATTATCCTTCAATAATGACATGAAAAAGATAAATAAATAGAACTTGAAGAAGAAAGATAATTAAATAATAAAAGAAAAGAAAAATTAATACTTCATTGATTTTTTTTAAATGGAAAAGAATAGTATATAATATATAAAGTGTGTTTTTAAGAAACACAAAAATCGTTATACAGATGAACTGCTATAGTCACTAGCAAGAACACAGCAAAAAAGTAAACTCAAAAATCTTCTCCAAATAAGCTAAAGAGGTCCACACCTTTATAGGATCAGTAGTGCCAAAGAATCGCTTACTCCAATCCTATCCCCTGGAAACAAGATTGTCAAACCCGGACCGGACTGAGCAGTTCGACCGATTGAACCGGGAACCGGACCCCTATCTGGTCCAATTGAACTTGAGAACCACCCTGCATGAACCGGAAACTGCATAGAAAACCAGATTTCATTGATTTTTCTTAAAAAATGGTATATAATGTTGATTTTTAGAGGGAAAAAAATGATAAATGGTGTTGATTTTTGGTATATAGGATATTTTTATACTTTTTTATAATCAAACTGATGGAATAAATAAAAGAAAAATCAAAAAAATATTTACAGTAATTTTATTATAGGAGTACTTACGTTAATTGTTGAATATTTTAATTTTAGTATGTCATATTATAATTTTTTTTGTTTTCTCTCCTTTATATATTGTAAAAAAAAAATTAAATAATATATTTAATTAGTTTCGGTTCGACCCCAATTCAACCCCGAGAACCTTGAACCGCTACCTCATCCGATTTAATGTTCGGTCCGATTTTGATTATCTTGCCTGGAAATACACTCTAGGGGGACACACACCACTCATAGAAAAGACAATGGCTAGACATAGCATTAACCAAAAACCAATTACACGAGTAAAGCTTAGTCAAAAAGTGAGTCTTAATGGAGTCCAGAGACTCAGGTGAACCCTTTGTTGCACTGACAGTATTACATTTTTCCTTTACTATATGACATTTTTGAGATTTTATGTGTCCCAAAATATTAGACCCTTTTAGATATTTCCGATTGCATTAATTATTTTATGATCCAAATATCCACAAATACTTGTTTACGTAATCAATAAACATTAAATTTTTGTTGTATTAATTTTCTCTCTCTCTCATGCAAAGCCCAAACCAACTTGTCAAGCATAGAAGGGTGGTAAGGGTGGTTAGATGGTGGGGGTGGTTGAGTTAAGGAGTAGGGGGAAATAGAGTGATAAGGAGGGAAGGGGTTCAACTCCCACCCACTAACATATCTAACAATACTAACAACTAACTTTGGCTTAACAAAAAAAAAACTTGTCAAGCATAGAAGTATTTGCTTCACGAGCTAAACAGACTCCGAGTCCACCTCTATTTTTCAAACTACTGATAACATCCCAACCCACGAGGTAATACCCTTCTCACTACATCCCTTCCAAATAAAATTTCGATTTAATCGATCAATGCTACAACAAATGGGTTGAGAAAGCCAAGTTATCCGCGTGTAGTAATTAGGGATGGAATTTAAGATAGACTTTGTAAGAGTTAGTCTGTTTAGCTTTAATCAAGAGCTTATTCTTCCAATAGGATAGACGGTTTTGCATCTTCTCTGGAATAAACTCAAAATCATTTCTCTTCCCCCTTCCTTGAATTATAGGAAAATTCAAGTATTTCCCAAGAGAATTAGTACTTCCAATCTCTGTGATGATAACAAATTTTTCAACCTTAGCTCTCCTAGTGACTGAGGAAAACAAGGCTCGAGACTTAGCAATATTAACGTTAAGGCCTGATGCATTGGAAAAATTTGTAAATATGTCAACTACCAGTCTTGCTTGGGAGGTCGTGGCTTTGGAGAAGAGCAACACATCATCAGCAAAGAACAAGTGAGAGAGAGGAGGACCACTCCTAGAGATGTTGATGAGCTTCCACCTATTATCCCCCACTACTTGATTAATTACATGGGGAGAGGGGGTCCCCTTGCCTAAGCCCCCTGGATGTACTGAAAGAAGGCAGACGCTTCCCGTTCAAAATCAAAGAGAGAGAGAGAGAGAGAGAGGAAAAGGTCACACAATACATAATTAACTTAATAGTAATCGAATGAAAGCCAAAATCAATCAAACATTGGCGCAAATATTCCCAATTACTATGGTCATAAGCTTTTCCAAGTCTATTTTGTATACCACATCACCTTTTTTCTTCTTGGCCGTCCTCATGCTATGGATAACTTCTTGCAAGATAATAGCATTATCATTGGTTCCTCTTCCTAGGAGGAAACTACTCTGATATAGACAAATGATTTGATCCAAAAAAAGGTCTAAGTCGATTAAATAACACTTTCGTAATTAATTTATAGACAATGTTGTAGAGGCTAATGGGCCTGAATTCCTTGAAGGTAATTGGGCTTTCCACCTTAGGAATGAGAGCTATAAGGGCCACAACTAGGGTTGGATTGAAGGTACCCGTGTTAAAAGCATTTTGGACAAGCTTGTTAACATCTCAGCCAAGAATATGCCAATATTGTTTAAAGAACACCCATTGAAAACGATCAGGACCTGGAGAGTTGTAAGGATGCACGTGGCAAAGAGAATCGGTGACTTCTTCATGGGTAACCTCAAGGTTCGGCGCTCTTAGAGCATCATCCTGCAAGCTGGGGTAATCCATATTTCTCCCAGCAGTTGCATGAGTTGCATGAATACTATTACAATCAAATAAATGGCAAAAATACCTTGGGCTTCCGTTTGAGGAGCTAAATTATCAGTGCAGCACGTTTCACACGGTAGATGAAGACCGTTCACCTTATTCCTTTTCCTCCTAATGATGGTTTGCATGTGGAAAAATCTAGTATTTTGTTCAACAAGTTGGAACCATTTCTCCCGAGATTACTGATACCAGAGCATTTCTTCTTGAAAAAAGATTCTATCATATTCACGTTGGAGATCTTGTTCATGGTGCACCAATCTAGCTGAATCCATGTGTTCCAAGCTTCTTTGAATACCCCTTGATCATGTTCTGAATGGTTCTCTTCTTCTTCCCTATGTCGCCAAACACCTCTTTATTGAAAGTAAGAGAGTCGTCCCTAACCTTGGCAAGGCAATTGATGAGTTTTGTGCACAACATTGTGATAATTTGGATGCATGATCCAGGCGACTTCAAAGCAAGAAGGTCAGGTACCTCTAGCAATCAGAATTCCACCAAAACGGAGAATAACTTCAATATTGGCCATTAAATCAGTTATAGTCTGTTTGGTGGTATCTACTACCTGGATAACTGTAGTAATTCTAGAGCTAATACGTGCAACAAACCCCGACTTCTGGAAGGGACGCATTTATTAGATAAAAGGTCGACACAGGCTCTGCCTGTTGCATTGATGATTCATGATAACTCGCCGGATCGCACGGCCATTGTGCTGGCGACGCATCGTTCAAATTTCTGCCTATCAACTTTCGATGGTAGGATAGTGGCCTACCATTGTGGTGACGGAGAATTAGGGTTCAATTCCGAATAGGGAGCTTGAGAAACGGCTATCACATCCAAGGAAGGCAGCAGGCGCGCAAATTACCCAACCCTAACACGGGGAGGCAGTGACAATAAATAACAATACCGGGCTCATCAAGTCTGGTAATTGGAATGAGTACAATCTAAATCCCTTAACGAGGATCCATTGGAGGGCAAGTCTAGTGTCAGCAGTCGAGGTAATTCCAGCTCCAATAGCATATGTTTAAGTTGTTGCAGTTAAAAAGCTCGTAGTTGGACCCTGGGTTTGGTCGATCGGTCCGCCTCTGGTGTGCGCCGGTTGGCTCGTCCCTTTTGCCGGCAATGCGCTTCTGGCCTTAACTGGTCGGGTAGTCCCTCTGGCACTGTTACTTTGAAGAAATTAGAGTGCTCAAAGCAAGCCTACGCTCTGGATACATTAGCATGGGATACCACAGGATTCTGATCCTATTGTGTTGGCCTTCGGGATCAGAGTAATGATTAACAGGGACAGTCGGGGGCATTCGTATTTCATAGTCAGAGGTGGAATTCTTGGATTTATGAAAGACGGACAACTGCGAAAGCATTTTGCCAAGAATGATTTCATTAATCAAGAACGAAGGTTGGGGGCTCGAAGACGATCAGATACCGTCCTAGTCTCAACCATAAACGATGCCGACCAGGGATCAACAGGTGTTACTTTTAGGACTCCGCTGGCACATTAAAGTCTTTTGGGTTCTGGGGGGGGGGGGGTATGGTCGCAAGGCTGAAACTTGAAGGAATTGACAGAAGGGCACCACCAGGAGTGGAGCCTGCAGCTTAATTTGACTCAACACGGGGAGACTTACCAGGTCTAGACATAGTAAGGATTGACAGATTGAGAGCTCTTTTTTGATTATATGAGTGGTGGTGCATGCTCGTTCTTACTCAAAGTTTCAATAGTTTAAAATTTAATATCAAATTATGCAAAATACTAATCATTAGTTACTTATTATTCAATATAATATTAACTATTCCAATCCCATAACCATACCCGTGCATGGCACATGTCAACTATTCTAGTTTAAAATAAAGTAGCAAAAATTGGACTTAATCATTGTTTAATCGGCCATACAGTGATAATTCACAATCAGTCCATGGATTCTCGTAGTCCTGCTAATTTGAGCTTTCTAAAATGTAGGGGCCGAATATATTTTTTTGTAGGTTTCTTTCGGCATGCTCAAAAAACTTTTGATTGCATCATTTTCCCTTTCATCACACTAGGATTTGTCAAATCCACGTAGTAGTACTATTGGAATGAAAATTGGACTTCTTTCTCCTTGCACACATTGTTTTGTTTGAGTGCCTCCAAATTCAATTGGCAGAGTCAAAGATAAGTTTTTGCTTCCTAAAATTCATTTTTATTCTATTCATCGTAATATCTTTGAGCAACTTTGTAATCACAAAAATATTTTTAGGAAGCTCTTGAAACTAAAATATTGGAACCTCGAACACGATCTGAATACGCTTTCTTCATGTGCTCAAGCCACCCACACACACCTGGCTATCATTCTATGAAGCCCCGATACTTCAAAAATGGAGACGTACCCGTGTCGGATATGTATCCGATACCGATACGCACCCGATACTTCCCGATACGTACCCAAAGAGTATCTAATAATTTTTTAATTTTTTTTTAAAAAATATTTGGCTCGATACTTTTCAGATACATCTTTGATACTTCTTACCAACTAAGGATACTTCTCAGATACTTTTTCAATACCTCTTACCAACTAAGCACATGATTGTTACTCATATATGATACACTTTAATACCTCAATAACTAAAAGACAAAATTATATGTTTTTTCGTAATACAATAATAGAAGAAATAATACATTGTGATATGAGTGGGATAAATATACGTAACTATCTCTACTTGATAAGATCACAAGTATTTATTTCTACAATGTCATGAATATATATTGACTAATGATATGCTTATGTTTTATTGACCAATTACGTACTAATATGAATATCTTAGTCTATAAAAAGTCATCTATTTCTGTCACTGACTATTCGTATTATACGATTTCGGGTGGTCTCAGTTACTTGTCCCCCATTACTTTTTATGACTAATCATTCATACATAGGTGTGTCGGTTGTCCTCTTCCTTTCATCCATATATTTTGTGTGATTTTTTTATCTATTTTGGCAGTTTTTTTTTCATATCTATAAAGTGCAATATTTCAGTTTTTCATCTTTGTTTTTTTCTATTTGTGTTTCTATTTTATTTTATTTTTTGTTATGTTTTTATATATTTAAATTTTAATTTAATTTTTTATTAAAGTATCCCAGCCGTGTCGTATCTTGATTTTCAAAATTTTCCCGTATCCCCGTATCCGTATCGTGTCGTATCTCGTATCGTATCCGGTATCCAGGCTTCATAGCTATCATTCCCCTCAAATCCAAACTTGCATTAAAATATATATAGTGGGTTATATTAAAATGTTTCTCCTTTTCGCTCTCCACTTTTTTTTCCAACTTGAATTTTACCACATCCTTCTTCTCAAAAACTTCATCTTCCTGAACCTTCTCTCCTACTCCTCCCTCATATTTCTCATCTTTTATTTCATCATTCTTTTTTTCCTTCACTTTTGTCTCAACGCTATCTTCTGTTCTCTCATCACTCTCCTTTTCCTTATTTTCTTTCTCTTTAGTTTCTCTCTATTTTTTTCTCACTAATTTTTCTTTTCCCACTCTATATTAGTGAGTACATACTAATTTCATACACTTTCTTTTTGAAAATATATACTATCTTGATACACTTGTTTTGGTGCCAATGGTACAGGAATAAATTTGCATGCATTTATTGGTGTGAATTCCATTTCTTGCATGCCATTTAACCAATAGAGATTTTTGAGCTACAGAAAGAAAATAAAAGATAAAAATAAAAATAAAAATAGTGCAAGGTAGAAAAAATTTGGTCTATAAACTAATTACTACTAAATGAGTTTTATTAGAAAACTAAGGTAAAAAAGAAAGGTTATGTAAAAGAAAAAATTGGATGAACAGTTAGTGGTACGGATCTTGGAAGGGTCCACCCACCAATAGTAATCCACGTAACCTAATTCGTCTGTATATGGAGAGAGAGAGTTATTATAATAATAAAAAACAAAATAAAGAAAAGTAAAAAAGTGATCCAACTCACATGACTGAAAATATGTCAGAAAATAAGACTTGTGCCACGTGGGTTCTTACTCTTAACTCACTCTTTCTTTTTTTAAATTTTTTGTTGGATAAAGCGAGGCACGCCGGCACGCGACTGCGCCAGTGCTTTACGATCACCTCACGTGTCTTCACGTGACTTATTTTCTTGAGGATTTTTCCTTATTTTTCTTCTCATTTATTTTACTACTCCCTCCATCTCGTATTATATCTCGTTTTAGGTCATTTCACACGTATTAAGAAAATTAATTAAATTTGTATTAGAAAGAGATATTGTGAGTTGTTTTACCAAATTAACCTTGTTAATGATGACATTGAGAAGATAAATTAGTAGAGTTATGAAAGAGATATTATTAAATAATGAATGATATAGTAGGAAACATATATTAATTAAGAGTAAAGACCCAAATTCGTCCCGGACAATTTTTCCCCGGGATGAATTAGTCCCTAACAATTTTTTTGAGACACATTGGTCCCTGACAATTCTAAAATGAGCCACGTTAGTCCCTCCATCCATTTATCCGTTACCAGCACAGTAAACGTCTCCCACGTGGCACGTTAAGTGCCACGTGGCACGTTAAAAGCCACAGGTGTGTTTATTTTGGGCCAAATTCATCCCTGAAATTACAAATTTGAAAAGGGGACAAATCAGTCCCTGACAATTTAAAAATGGGACAAATTCGTCCCTGAGTCATCTTCAACCTTAAAACTCTTCCATTGATCTTCTTCCCTCTCCACCGGCAGCAGAGGCGCGACGGTGATGACCTCCGGTACGGTGGTCGCCGGTGAAGGGTACTCCGATGACAAAAATTTTTTAGGGCTTTTCGAGAGGATTACGTGAGGATTCTGACTATTAAACTCGTTTTTTTTATTGAAGGTCCATCGTTGATTATATCTATTGTTCTCAATTGTTTTAACGTAACCTATACCTTCCTCTCATGATCAAAGAAGCAAAGAAACAAATCTCTTCCAGAAGATTCATGCTCAAAATGCCTAATCCATCCCACAAAATTTCCTCCTACGTACATACGAAAACATCAGCCCATCAATTACAAAACTTCCTTCTACAAATCCAGATGAAATACAGATCTGGGTATAAACACCATTTCCTTAGCAAGAGGTATGAAGATTTGGGTATAAACACCAGAAACGAAAAAACGTATCTGGGCATAAAACCCAAAAACGAAAAACCGGATCTGACACTTTTGTTTGTGCGATTGCTGGTGATGGAATGATGTCATTTAACCCCAATCCAGAAATCTCCTTATTCTTCTTCTCAACCCCTCCTTATTCTCCTTCCTTTGGTTCAAGAACATTGTGTAGAATCCCCAAATTTCATTGAACAGTCCTCTAAAACCGAAATCCTTTTTGAGCGATCCAACAACAAAAGAAACAAATCTGGAGAAAAATTAATTAATGCAAAACTGGAAAAAAAATGCAGAGAGAAGGTGAAGATAGACGAAGATGAAAATGGAGTGAACATAGAAGAAGATGACTTAGGGACGAATTTGTCCCATTTTTAAATTATGAGGGGTTGATTTGTCCCTTTTTCAAATTTGTAATTTTAGGGACGAATTTGGCCCAAAATAAACACACCTGTGGCTTTTAACGTGCCACGTGGCACTTAACGTGCCACGTGGGAGACGTTTACTGTGCTGGTAACGGATAAATGGATGGAGGGACTAACGTGGCTCGTTTTGGAATTGTCAGGGACCAATATGTCTCAAAAAAATTGTCAGGGACTAATTCGTCCCGGGGAAAAATTGTCCGGGACGAATTTGGGTCTTTACTCATTAATTAATTTTCATTGGGATTCTAAAAAGTCATGTATTATGGGACAAATTTTTTTGGCTAAAAAGTCATATAAAATGGGACGGAGGGAGTAATTACTCTCTCGGTTTCATTTATAAAAAAAAAAAACACTTTTTAAGTTTATTGAATCGTCTACATTACATACTAGATATAGAACATAAAAAGTGTTTTCTTTTTATAAACGAGACCAGAGTAGTACTAATGTAGTAGTATTTTTGCTTATACTTAGTAAATTTGGTTAACTTTTCAATAATTTATTTTAGACCAACAATATAATATTTTTTAGGAAAAAACTTAGCTGTGATTTTATAGGCGCAGTTGATGCTGTTTCCAATCACACTATGACACATACATTAATGATTTATATTGTTTATTATTTTTTGGTTATTTTTTAAAAAATTAATCCAGATGTCATTGTATGATTCGAATACAACACAAACAATTTCTAAGATTTTATCCTATTTTTTACTACATATCAAAAGGACCCCACTACATGATCTGGTAGAAAAGATAAATAGAGGTATAACTCTATAGGGGTTAAGAACTTAAGATACTACTCCTCATTACTATAATTTTTAATTTTTAGTGCATAAATACACACATTCTTAAAATATTAGGAATATATTAGACATTTATAGATTTGACTTGTGTTGGGAGAAAAGACTCACAAATGATATTTGGTACTCAAATTCTCCCCATCCCTCCATTTGACTGGGGAATGCAATCAGGACTTCCGAATATCAAGCAATAGAATTGCTACTATCAGAAACCTCATTCGTAGTAATTAGGATATTCATCTTCTTCATACTTTGAGAGAGGGCAATCAATGTGTCGACCATTTGGCCAAATTAGGTGCTCGTGGTGATGATGACCTGTTAATCTCACCGTCTCCCACTTTGGAGCTTAGGACCCTTTGGTTACAAGGTCCTTTAGGAGAGCCTTTTGTGAGAAGCTAGTCTAGTTTCTTTTTTTTCGTCTTTGGTTTCTCTCTTTTTGCATTTGTAACAAAAAAATAACATTTATAGATTTGATGTACCAAAAACTATAGTAATGAAATTCTCTATTTATTTTGAGAAATAGAGCAAATCCCAAATCGTGAATAATTTTAATGGATTATTATATTTTTAGCTAACACTAATGATGTTAATGATGCAAATATGTATAAGTAATCTCTTATTTGTAACAAAAAAAAGTAATCTCTTATAAATATGTGCATCCAAAAAGCTAGTCCACCAGAAAGCTAGTCCACCAGTTTGCAACTACAAATAACTTGCTGACTTGTCGATATTACTTCAAATGGACTTCTTATGGTGCATAAGCAAGATAAGTATTACCAATGTGCACATCCACCTAAAAGTCATTCGAAACTTTAATGGTGACCGAAGTCGTCCCTGAGAAGTAGAAATTAATCGCCTTGCTCATAATCATGGCCGAGGCTGTCAATTTATCGATGCTTGTTCGACAAAAAATAAGGCAACCATATAGGAGGGCATCAAACTGATTAAAAATCAACTCACATTTGTTTTCTTTGTTTTTTTGTCGAATGAGCACCAGTCAAGCTAAAAGCCGCTAGAAGTTCTACTTTACCTGCAGTTTTTAGTCGTCGAAAATACCCGATTTTCTAGTAGTGAATAGGGTTGGAGCTTCTTCTTTTGAGAGATAGTGTTTATCACCGTTAAAGTTTTAGACGATGTTGAAGTACTTGTGCATGGTGGTGATATATATCTTGCCTGTGTACCATGTAACTCACCTAGATCAAGTAGTAAAAGCTAGCAATGTGAAGAAACGATATAAGTTTAAATAGTTTAACAATAGGATAAAGTGAAAAAGTGACTAGATTAGGATTACCGCAAAATCCTACTGGTAAAAAGTTACTATTAGTGAGAGGAAACCCAGTTCAATAGGGTTGTTTAAATTCAAACTAACTCATACAAAATCGTAAATCAATCCAAACTAAATTGAAAACCTCAACAAACCACTCTGGTTTGGATGTATTTATGTCACTTTTTCAATCAACCAATCGGTTCGGTTCCAGCGACGATTTTTTTTCCCGCAATCGAATCAAATCAAAGCAAATCGCACATCTAGTCACACACACCAATTATTGAAGTTACAAACTAAAATTGCGGTTCAATTTTGTTTTAATTCATTGTTATAAACTATGTATGTTTTAGTAAGTTTATTGTTTATACAACTTTTGCTTATAATGTTTTCCATATAACATCTATTTTTAATGGTACTTTATTTTAAATTTGGTAGTTTATATGTGAATAAAATAATAATCATGTTTTGGATTTAAAATCAAATTAATTAATTTAAGTTTAGATTAATTTTTTCGACTTGTAAAAACCGAATCAATCCAAACTGCATTGGTTTAGATTTTTTTATAGAAGACAACTGAACCAAACCAAATCCAACCGCATGTATTTTTATCTTGCGGTTCGAATAACTTTTTGATTCAAAATCGAACCAAAACCGCACTGTAAGCACCCTGGTTCAAAGTGCTTATACAAAAGTTTAGATTGCATATCAATCAGTTCCAAAGTAGTTTACAAAGAATTGTTTGTAATCGGTTCCACTTTTCAAATGGTTGATTGCAAAAATTAGTTTCAATATGAACACATATATATATATATATATATATATATATATATATATATAGTCTTCATAGATTTGTAGTTTTTTAATGATCCAAGAACTTATTATTACCCAGTACACATTTAGATTTTTGTCGGAATACTAGAAATTTCAACATTTAAAATATTCGGAATACGAACTATATTTTAGATTTTTAAAGGATGAAAATTCGGGTATTCAAAAAATTTCAAAATTTAAAATTTATGGAATAAACAATTGTATTGCAGAAATTTTAATTGTTGGAAAATCTGGAATGTTAAATAAAAGTAAAGAAAAAAGTTCTGGTTGTTTCATGGTTTGAAATTTACGGTATTCACACTTAAAAAAACAAAATTCAAAATTTTCATTTTAGTACTTAGATGCTTTCAACAGCTATCCGCTCCACATTTGGCTATGCAACGTTTACCACTCGCATGATAACTTGTACATGATAGGAATAAATGCATGAAAAAAATTATGTTCAGCCTGAAATACAATAAAGTTGAAAGTACCAGGGATTCTTAGAAGCATACAATCTGAAAAGCTACATTGACCGATTGGGTAAATAAGAGAATCAATTTTTATAAGGTCTTCTTGACTATTATTCGAAAGTTATAATATTGTATGTATATTGGACTTTTTTAGACAATTATAATCCTAGGAGGCAATTCTAATTGGCCAATAAAAATAGATTTCAATGCTATTTCTTTTTTTAAATTTTCTTAGTTTATCCTTAACCAATCTATCATGAAAATTAAAAAGGGTATACCGGAAATTTCACAAACAAAATTTACTGAAATGTGGATTACATTCCGTATTTTTCAGAAAATTTACTTTTTATTGTCAAAAAAAGAAAATTTACTTTTTTTTTCTAAAGAATTTCACAACGTCTTGAAGATTTTGTAGGTAAATTTTGCTTATATGTGATAAAAGTAAAATTGAAAAGCAAACAATTTGAGGGGGTATGGAGTATAAGTTACGGGCATGAAGTAAAAGTTTCTATTCTTAAAGCCCAAAATAATAGACTCATTCAAAAATAAAAATAGGGGCTTCCACCTTACACCCCACTTTTCTACTCCATACACCCCAAAACTCATTAAACCACTTAAAATACCCAAACTACCCTTTTAACCCACACACCCCAACCCCACTTCATCATCTACAACTAATCACCCTAAAAAACCCAAACTACCCTTTTAACCCGCACACCCCCAACCCCACTTCATCATCTACAACTCATCACCCCCAAAAACCCAAATCACTCCCAACCCCACCTCCACCAGACCTCCACCGTCCACCGCCAGACCGCCGGCGTGACACCACCACCATCTCCCCCACGACCTCCCCCTCCCCCACCCCACCCCAACATGTAAGTAACCCCATCCCTCTCAAAGCATAACCACCATCCACCGCCTCACCACCACCGTCCAGAGCCGCTCCACTTGAAACACCATCGCTACCATCTCTCCCCTCCACAACCACCGTGCGCGCACCACTACCCATCAAAGCTTCAAAATAACAAGTATCGTGGTTTCCGGAAGCACAGTTTCCGAAACACCTATCAGTTGTGTTGACTATCTCTGAGATGAGTTTGGTCCCTTAATATATATAAACTTCCGCAAATTAAATTTCTGGACGAGTATGTGAGTTAAACATATGAAAACTCATGTAATAGAAGTGTAAATAATAAAGCAATTCAAACACAATAAATTTTCGGATGTGTAATTGATTTAGACTTTCAGAATCTTAATTTCTGGACCTTGAATCTGGTAAACAATAAGTCCATCACTTTTCCCACACCCTTCCCTACTCACCCCACACCCCCTAACTCCAAATATTCCAAAACTACCCTTAATGAGAAGACGTGTTTACGTGCGTTTCGGTTGAGGCCAACCGAATATATTCGGCTAGGCACAACCGAACGTGTATTTTTTTGAGACACACCCTTTTTTACCTCTTTTACACTCTTCAGTTGACCTCATCCGAACGTGCATTATAAATAGATTGATCCGAAACGAATATTTCAAGGCATTGATGTGAATACATAACAAATTACACCATATTATACAATAAATTTCTTGCAAGAAAGAAATAAAAATCACCCTGAAAATCCTTACTCTTCTGCTCAGCTAAACGCCCTTGCTGAATCACCAGAGCATCAAGTGCAAGCTTTTTGTAAGCCCATTCGATGACTTTTTCCTCAATTGTATACTGTGCAATTAAAGTATTTGAGATATTGACACAAACAGAAAATAGGAACAAGGAAGCACCAACACTTTGAAATGGTCACCAAACCAAACGCATTTTAGCTTACATATTTCAATGAGTTAGCAAAATGATTAGATAAAAATAGTTTACTGTATGTACAATAACCAATGTTGTCTTAACAAACGTGAGTCTTTATTTAATTTAAGATGTCTCTTTTGTTACAGTTATAGATTATATTAAATGCTGCAACTTAGTCATAGACTCATGTCGTGTAATCAAAGAATAGACATCCGGAGGTCTTCTCCAAGTCAGCACTCCACCTGTTCATGGCGCCAAGACCCCCCTCGTTTCCCTCCAATTTTCCGGCCACTTGATCGCCGCCATGTGGTCCACGTGGGATCCAGCCGTGTGTCGTTGCCAACTAGGCTTCAGTCAAGGAAGGAAATGGAGGAAGCATTGTTGTTGTTAGGCGCAGTATGGTGTTGTCAGGGAAGGAAATGGGGTGAACAGAGTTGTTCTCGTCAGCCAAGAAATGGAAACAGTGACAAATATTTTGTTTCAGTTTTCTACAGCCAGGTGCTTCAATCTTTGTTCTATGACTGCTTGCATGTCCAAACGTCTACTACTTAATTCAGATATGTACTTTCACAATTCACATTATCTGCTCTCTAATCTCTCTCGCTCTCACGCTCTCATTTCTCTCGCTCGCTCACCGCTCTCATCGCTCTCGCTCTCTCATCGCTCTGGCACTCTCGCTTCACCAGCCACAGGTGAGCTTCTCTTGCTCTTGCTCTCATCAATATTTCTGATTGAGTGTGATTTGGGTGTGATTTGAGTCTTTTCAGGTTTTCTACTCCATTTCTGATTTCTACTCCATTTCAGATGAGAAAGGGAAGTGCCGGAATGTTGTGAATGCTTCCTGCAACTACAAAAGGAAAGTGAAGTCGAGGTCTGGTTCCATGGCAACTCTTCCTTCCTGAGACAGTGGCGATCCTTTTTTCAATTTGGTCACCATGTGTTTGATTATATGCATGTTTAAGCAATTATCTCTTAAAGATGTATTCCCTTTTTCAATCTGATCACCATGTGTTTGATTATATGCTTGTTTAAGCAATTCTCCCTTAATGATGTCTTTCCTTTTTCAATCTGATCATCATGTGTTTGTATTAAGTTTTATTGTTTCTTATTTACTCTGTAGATTTTATTCCATTGTGATTTTTTCCAAATTGATTACCTTTTGTTTTCCTAAATTTTTCTACATTTTTAAAATTTTTCTTTCATTTTTTCTTGCTGCTCTTGCTAATATCCATGTTGTAATGTGTAGATGGATACCCTATCAGTCTTTAACAATAACAACTCCATTGATGAGGCTCGCATCAAAATAGAGTCATGTCATTTTGAGTTTGTTTCTGGATTCGTAAGTTATGCAACTCTTTAAGTGGTATAGCTTCATCTTATCCTATTTGTGATGTTCCTATCTTTTAACTTTGTTTGCTTGGTGTTGTTTACAGAGTAAACAGCAGCTGGAAAAATGCCTAATTTGTAGTGAGTTAGTCACCTCCTTCTCTCCTTAATTTCTCTATTCACTTCTGTTTTGTTTTAAAATTCTTTGATTTTTCACAATGATGCAAGTATCTTTTATAGATATATTGAAGAAAGATAAGCAAATCCTCGTCGCCGACGTCGACGCAGCTCGCCTACATCTGCTCCTTACCTTCCCAGGTTTTCCTCATTCCTAAATTTTAGGGTTTTTCCCCCAAATCCAATTTGTTCAATTTTACCCAGCACTATTCCTTCAATTGCTCAATTTTAGTGAACCCTAGCTGTCAAGGTATTTAAATGTTGTGTTAGATGAGATCTTTTTTATGATTGGTTATTTTTTCCTGGTCAACTTATTTGGTGAATTTCAAGATTGATTTTATGCATGCTGTAATTTTGTGATCTTTATTATGATTAAGTTATATCTTTTTAAAATCATGCTACTTATACTACTTTTTTTTTGTAATAATTGGCATGATTTTGACAAGATTTCATTCAACCTATTGCAGATGTCATGCACATCATGGTTCCTTGATGCCTTTGAATATCCAATTGCAACCAATATAAATGTGCTAAATTTAAGTAACACGGACCTAATTACTTGGATCTCCCATTTGTTGAAAGGTATATTTTTTGCGTTGGTCTCTTCTACCATTGAAGTGTGTTTTTGTAGAGTTTTATGATGCCAATTTAATGGCTAGCTATGAGAGATAGCAGCAACTGATATCATCTTGGTTCCTGCTATTGGAAATCATAACTGTGTATCTATGGTTGAATGCCAGAAAATCATGGTTCCTCTCTTTCAACTGTTGAGTTGCTGCCTTAATAGTTCTCATTAGTCATTACTACCACATTGTTTCTTCTACACGAGCATTCTTTTTAGTTACTTTATTAATTAGCTAATATACTTTTACCTTTGATTCTGAATTTCATTTATGTACAAGTCAACAACATCTTTCCTTCCACCTGATTGAGAGAATACACATTCAAATTCAAAGGAATTTGAAATCAGTTCGGTCATAGCTTCCAATTAATCAGCAAGTCCCATTATTCTAATACTTTGTTTTTCTGGTTTTTACTTAAACAAATAAATTGGTTTCTAATGTAATTGGTTTTGTAGAATTGTTGAATTACTGAATAGAGGTATTGATGTTCATGAAAGTGCAGCTCCACATTGTTCATCTATGCATTTCTTTCTTTAAATGATTCAACTCTCAGTGGCTTACTTTATACATTGAGTTTTCAGGGTGACTCAACTTCCATTGTTGCACCTAAAACCAATGGTGCTAAATCTTAATGTGCTTCTAATGCTAGAGCACCAAGTTTTGCCATACCTTCAAGGAAAGTCATTCTCCAAGGGTAGGGGTTCTGATGCTTATTTTGTCTGGAGTTGTCTCACAGCACCCAAATGAAATTCAGTGGCTAAAGCCTCACTTGCTAAAGAGGATGTATCAATTGATTATCCCCTTATTGCTATATACCTTGTCATAAGCTACTTTAAAGTTATGATCTTCCTTTCTTATTTTGTGTTTACTAAACTCCATCACACAAATTTACTTCTTATAATATAGTTTCTTTTAAGGTTTGAGTTCTTCTCTCTGTTAGATGCTTTCATAATAGGCATTCTTCTAAATCTCATACATATCCCATATGTCAGGTACCTAAAGTTTGTATCAGGTAGCTCTACAGGGAAAAACACAAGCTTAAGGCTTATTGCCCCTTTCATTCCTCTTAATATTGATCTTATTTCAAAAAGTCTTGAAATTGGAATTTAATCAATTTTCATTTGTTGAATCATTACAGTGTTTTTTTGGTTTAATTTGATCAGCATCAGGAGGGCATACTTACCCATATTTATCTCTTCATTTTGGAGCACTACTTAAGGGGAAAAAATCATCATCAAATGTGTGGTTACATTCCTCAGGATTAACTTTAAAAGTTCTTGGCTAGGTGTAACGTCGCAGCAGCAATGAAAGCTTCAAAGGAGGCTGCAACAGAGGCCAAATTTCAGGTTGATACTGTGGGCCTCTGACTGGTATTTGTTTCCTCTTTGAACATGTTCACAATGGCATCAAGTAGAAAATCTTTGTTTAGGAATTTGAACAAACTATGTTAATTATTACTCATCATCAATGCATTGTAGGATTGATCATGGAGCTATATTTTTTTGTTAGAGATTACAATCCTAAATAGAATGAGGATAATGTATTGTCAAGAATATTTTAATACAAAGAAGCTATCATATCAAATTTTTGAAAATATGTGTAACTGGTTATGTTGTGTTGAATCTATCTCATTGCAATGCGTCTTGCTAAAACAGAACAGAGTCCCAACGAATAATAGGGATAAACTAACTGCTAACTGATAGCTTTTAGGAACTCTAACAGAATTAGGAATTAAAATAATACATGTTAATACTTAACTAATAGTAGCGGCTCTGAAATCCTCCAGGTCTAAGAGTCTCTTAATATTAACAATTTACAGATTTTGGTCATTATCATGTCACTTGCTTAGCTGCCCAATTTGTTGAATACAGTAGTTTGTTCCGCTTTTTTCCCCAAAGTATGGAAATATGTCTTACTTTTCTTATCGTCATTCTGCAATGCAGATATAAGTTTTTGGCATGATTTTCTTTTTGGATTGTTTCATGTTTAATCATTGGTGCTTTAATATTCATGTCTAAGAAAGTTAGTAAATTTTACTTTTTTGTTTCTACCTTTCCATGACAGTGGGGTTTACTTTTGCAGTATTTTTCCACTACTTTCATTCTTCCAAATGATTTAGTGCCATTTTATGTTAATTCTTTCACGTTCACGTCATTGGCAGCTGCTTTGAGGGGTTAGAAGGATGGGAAAATTTCAGCTTGATATTCTCATGTATACTTGCAATGAGAGGCATATCATGTAAGTGTTCTTTTGCAGTTTACAGTTGCTTCATTATGTCCTTCATTGGTTGAAGTTGAGTGTTGATAATTTAGTGCATCAATTAAGACCTATCTATCTAACTATTAAAAGCATACATCGATTTATATTGTATGAGTTGAGTTAACAGCTACCACATTACCTTTAGCCAACCACTATATATAAGTTCTTGGAATTTCGAGAGGCTCAATCTCTTATATAGTATTTATGCACGCATAGTTACGCACATTTTTTTTGGATCATTTACTGTCAAGTTTAATATTGCTTGGAACAAAAGCTCAAAAGAAAAATTAATTGTTTTCATGGATTTCTTGGGTTTGTCTCTGTTTGCATTTTTGTTGAAGTACCCAATCTGAAATGTGTTATTTTCTTAACTTCAGCTTTGACAGAATTTGGCTATGGAAGTGATGCCAATGCTTTCAAGACCAGTGCAACAAAGGTAAGTCATGTTTCTGGGCATTTTTGGGCAACAGGGTAGTGATTCTCATACTTACATAAACTCATTTCTGATTTAATAATCCGAGCTTTGATGACCATTTTCTACTAATGCCCGAGTTTCCTGTATTGCTAATCTAAGAATGGGATGGCTTTTTTGAGTTTATACTAGAATCAATGGAGTACCATACCTACGATGGATTATTTTAGCAAACATTCAAATATGCAGAGTTTGTTCCTTAGTAACCTGTTTGTTGAAAAAAAGAACTTTTATGTAATGTGATAATGACTTACTTGATTATCATTTGTTATCTATATTTTAATGGACATTTCATTTCTGTGACTAACTATTTTCTTTTCATTCTATACAACATTCGTAATTTTATATTTTAATGGTACATTATGGTTCACTAGAAATTTTAACTGTTCAAATAGCAAAAGTTGATTTCTCTGTACTCAGATTAGTGAAAATGAAAATTAATTTCGCAACAAATATGTTCTACCTTTTAGCTTTCTCTTATTGGCTAAACATAACTTAGTTGTTAACACTACTACAGATTTTTTAATGGGCAGCGTTTTTTTTTATCAATGGGCAGCGCTTTTGAGCGCTGCTAATATTTGCGCTGCTGATTCCACTCTAATAATGGGCAGCGCTTTTAAAAGCGCTGCCCATTTATAGCAATGGGCAGCGCTTTTAGGAAAAAGCGCTGCTCATTGCCTTAGCGCATTTTCAAATGGGCAGCGCTTTGTAGGAGAAAGCGCTGCTCATTGCCTTAGCGCATTTTCGAATGGGCAGCGCTTTTTAGGAGAAAGCACTGCTCATTGCCTTAGCGCTTTTACGAATTGGCAGCGCTTTCTCCTAAAAGCGCTGCCTATTCGTAATAGCGCTAAGGCAATGAGCAGCGCTTTCTCCTAAAAGCGCTGCCCATTGTGTAATTATTTATTTATTTTTTTTTCTGTTTTTGTTATTTTTCTTTTTACAATTGCAATTTTCCTGGACATATATACTCATAACTAACTTAGCTATATGTATCCAAAAAGGCAAATCAAACATTATGAGCAAAATCAAAACCAGCTATTTTTCAGCAAGTAAACCAGCATAACTAACTTGTTTTTACATTCCCAATTCCTTCGAATTCTATTTCTCAGCAAATCAAATTATATCCAAATACACCAGAATCAAAACAAGTGCTTAAGTTTCCCAATTCATTCCATTTCTACACTTGAACCAAAACAAACTAGCTAACAAGTTATTATCCAATTCATATGTACCCAAAACTAGCTAAACTTACAATATGAACCAAAACTAGCTAACAAGTGCTTAAGTTTCCCAATTCATTCCATTTCTACACTTGAACCAAAACAAACTAGCTAACAAGTTATTATCCAATTCATATGTACCCAAAACTAGCTAAACTTTCAATATGCACCAAAACTAGCTAACAAGTGCTTAAGTTTCCCAATTCATTTCATTTCTACACTTGAACCAAAACAAACTAGCTAACAAGTTATTATCCAATTCATATGTACCCAAAACTAGCTAAACTTACAATATGAACCAAAACTAGCTAACAAGTGCTTAAGTTTCCCAATTCATTCCATTTCTACACTTGAACCAAAACAAACTAGCTAACAAGTTATTATCCAATTCATATGTACCCAAAACTAGCTAAACTTCAATATGAACCAAAACTAGCTTAGCTGTATGTATCCAAATCAAACGCTAACAACTTACAGTATTACATATTCTATCCAAAATAAAAAAAACGGGAGACATAACGGCACCACTCTCCTCTAAGCTCAACTAGCTGTTCCTCAGAGTATGTCTTCACCCGACAATCAGGAAAATACTGAAATTATATAAATAAATAAAATTAGAATTGAAATGGTTAAATGGAATTAACTATTATTATATCAAAATCAAAAAGAATTCTAGATACCTGTCGGGGAATAATCGTTTGGTTGTGGGTAATAATTTCCTTCAAAAATTTCATTACATAATACCCACAATCATTGCTATTGGGTTGTTTTGGACACTACAAAACAAAACATTAGTTAAATGTTAAATTTAATTTAATACATTTTTTCACAAAATAATGTAATTAAATATATAAGAACATTGATTAAAAACTTACAACTATCGGTATCCATTTGGTCTTTGATTGTTCCACTCCCCAATATGTTTTCAAACAACTGAACACAATGACATATAACTATATTATTCGAAATACATACGTATATAAGTAAAACAAAGAAATATGTAGAGGGATCGAAATACACACACCTATTAAATAACTCGATCGACTCGGGGTAGTTGTTGAAATGACCATGCAATGGATCAATGAAGTACACCGTATCTCTCCCCGGATTTATTGCTAACAGAATCCAATGTTCCCTACAAAATAAGATTTTGAATAAGTAATTGACTAGTATTTAAAAAATGCATGTTATATAAGAATGGATTAAATCTCTCACCGAAAGAGACACGGTGCCAAAAACATGTAATCATCGCTTTTACTTTGAACTTCCCAGAAGCGTCGAGTGATATAATTTTTAACCTCTGTCTTGTTTTGTTCCACAGGCATCTCATAATTACGCAGCTTCTGGGACACATCATGCAGGTGTGTATTATCCGGACACATGAACACAAATCTCAGTGTCTGTTCCGAAGGGACCAAAATGTCCTCGTACAAGTACCTATAATTAGAGATATATACAAACTAAATTAACGATTTAATAAAAATAATTCAATGATGTCAAATAATCAATTACATAGTACCTGACATATGCTCTAATAGCAGTACTGGTTGCCCAGTTCAATTTACATACATCACTGATATCCTCACGTCTGATCGACAGTGTTTGACCTAAAGTCCCAAAAATTTGGTCATTCATCTCTAATTCAAGCGGGATTGCCTCATCCATCCTGAATTCCGCGTGCATTTCAGCATAACCAATAATCTTATAATCATTAATTGAAGAGGCCGAGGGCTGAGACTGAGACACAATTGGAGAAGGGGAGGGCTGAGTCACTTTTGGAGGAGGGGTGGGCTGGGTCACTTTTGGAGGAGGGGCGGGCTGAGAATTTTGTGTAGAAGGGCCGGACCGAGACACTTTCTTGCCAATAGATTTTGCCTTGCCAACACTTATGCTTTTAGATTTTGCATTTTGGCGTACCTATATATTAAAAAAAATAATTACTTAGTTAGCACACAATATATGACAAAAAATAATAATTAGTTACAAATATATTGTCACTTACCACAAAGTGTGTTGGCCATGCCACAAAGGTACCAACTGCATTATCCACATTCACTAAATCTATACTGACATTTGGAACAGGCAATTGTGCATTCCCCACAATCGCACCGTCAACTCTGACTCTAAGATGATCTGGAGGTAGGGGTAAATTGTGCATCAATAGACCCAATTGGTTACATATGAAGCCTATTGCAACCATTTGACGTGGGTTTGAGATATACAATTCACACTCACGCTCATTGTTGTCTGTTGTGCGAAAAGGTGATGTGCAAGTATACACAATCGCAACAAGTAATATATTGATAAGTAAAGTTCGTTCCCACAGGGATTGGAATTAATCTATGAAGTTTAAGTGATTAGAATCTTAGTGAAAAGAATTAAGTAACAAGTGAAAGTGAAGAGTTGTAAACATTATAAGTTGTGATAAAACAGGATTAAATTTGCAGTAATTAAAAGTGAGTTGGATAGCTCAGTAGCATGTAAGTTCCCAAGAGTAATGTTCAGATAATACTAGACGTTGTAGCGTTAAGCGCTGTAGCGCTTCAGAATCCTTAGACGCTGTAGCGCCTTGGTGGCGTGCCTTTCAGTCACTTTCGTCAGGGCTATGTTACAAAACTCCTATGTCTAGGCTCTAAATAAGTTTTACCCCTGTATATTAAGCTCTTACAACATTTGCCTTATGAACTACTACTCCCCTATGTCTAGAGTTAAGTAGTGCTTCCTTTAAATGTCTTTAAAGGGTTTTCATTCATATCATTCCTTGAGTTCTCTTTGTGAACCATGTCTGTACCCACAAAGTTACCTTGTTTTAGTTGATCATTCCCAAACCAAGATTGAAAGCATTATGACACAAGGAATAAAACACAAACATCATAATATTATACAAAAGTTACTCAAGGTTCATTACATACCAAGAACAATCCAACTACAACAAAGTTAGCTCATCACAAGTTCCATCAACATAATACAACTAGAGAGTATGTATTACCGTATGAAGACAAGAGAAGAGTGGTTGCAAAAGATGTACTCCAATGATCCCAAGTTGCATACAAGAGATGAAGTTGAGGCGTGAGCAAAACCTTGGATGAAGAACTAAAAAAAACTATGTTAAAACTAAAAGCTTAAAAGTGTGTATCAATGGAGAGTGGCTACGGTGTCAAGAGTAAGTCTTCTCTCTAAAGTTACAACCACTTGTCTACGTGTATTGCCTCTTGGTGAAGCAATCTTAATTAATCTAATTAATATCTAAGTCTTAATAGTATAATAATATTACATGATGATTATTAAGCTTAGATATTATCCTTAAAGCACTTTACAAAAAGTGGTAATGATGGAATACAACAACTATCACATGGGTTCCATTCACTACAAGAAAATCGCTCATTTGCGACGGCAATTTCCGTCGCAAATGGACCTTTTTCCGTGGCAAATGTGAATTTGCGACGGAATTTGCGACGGACGAAGAGTCGTGGCAAAACAGCTCGTCGCAAAGCGTTTGCGACGAAACTCCCCGTCGCAAATAATTCGTCGCAAAGTCGTCGCAAATCCGTCGCATATTTCGGTGGCAAAGTCGTCGCAAACTCTGACAACTTTTCGTCGCAAAGCCGTCGCAAATCCGTCGGAAATTTTAAAAAAAAATTAAAAAAAATTAAATTATACATCCAAAATACTATTTAATAGTTATATCTATACATACTAATCAGTACTAATACATACTATTAAATCATAATAACTGTTTACGTACTAATACTGATATTTGGTTTATAGAATATTTCAATGAATAATAGTCTAATTGAGATTAAAAAAACAGCAATGAAGGAAATATTGGAAAGGAATATAAGAAAAAGTGTTACAGATTAATTTTCAAGACAGATGTCTGATACAACAATTACAAAATCAGCAGTTTATGTTACAAGTGTTACAAAATCAACAATTACAAAAGTGTTACGGTTTATGTTATATACAAGCATAACATAAACTCACTTAAATTTGGGTCCTTGGCCAGAACAGCATGAGCAGTTGCTTTCCTTCTCTTCCCATAGAAACAAGGACAAAGAACAACAGCACAACATGCCAAATTGCCAACAAATCCTTATGCAGAAAATTTCTCCCTACCTTTGAAAGTAAATTCACTGCAAAGAAACAAGGTGTTGTCAGAATTTACACAAATGGGAATACGAAACGCTATACCAGACAGTGCTATACCAGACAAACTTTACAATTATGGACTGAACATCAAACCAAGAAATTCATTAGTTCACAGTTCAAATGTTTCAATCAGATTGACCATTGAAAATGGATAAAAGATAATTAAAATTGTTTAAAAACAATAAAATATAAAATCAAATAAAGGTAAGGTATAAACACTTCAAGGGATTATGCACGTACCCGTGTGAATAACTGCTTTCTCCAAAAACACCTTGTGAAAATTTTGGAACTTTGAACTCGTGTTGCATTGTAGTAGCAAAAAGCTGTGCTTCTTCCTCTGATTTCATGATCATGGAACAAGGATTATGCACGTACCCATCAAAGAAATTGTTGTTTGGCTCATTGTTGTTCTCTTGGAAGCACTTTTGGCGCTTTGAACTTGGAAAGTTGTAGTCATCTTCAGGGGGTAAAATGTAATTATTATCATCAGAAGAGAGTGAAGTGAAAATGGGGTCATAATAAGCAGAAGCATAATCATCATGATGAGGGTAGAACAAACATGTTTGGTCAAAATTGTAGGAATCATCAAAGACAGTGTTTGGAAGGAAGAGAAAAGTTTCATCATAAGCAGGGAGGTTTTGTTCAATAACTTGTGGTGCAACTATTGGTGCTTCTTCATAGAAAGTACCACTATTGGTGCTTCTTCATAGAATAGTTGAATTGAATTTGAAGATGACGAAAGCAAAAGACTTTTATTGAGAAAGAAAAGAAAGATATGAAAAGTACAAAAACTGAATGTATATAGACTCATAGAGTCACTAACTACCTCAAGCGAGTTTGTGAATGTATATAGACTCAGATTTCCCTCACTTCCCAACAAGGAACTTATTTTGTTCAAAGGATTTGAGAACTACCTTTTCTTGAGACAGATCAGAATGGATGACATCAACTCTAATATTGTCAAATGCAAGTTCACCATACAGCTCTTTGGCTCGCTCCTTGCTTTGGACCAAGACCAATACGGGAGGATTTAGACTCTACAAAATATCGAAGGCAAAAAGGTCAGCAAATGCAAGCAATTATACCATTAGAAATTAGCTAATAGGAGGGGCTATAATATTATGTTATGTGCCTTCAACAAGTCTTAGGTAGGTGTTAAAATAACAAGCATTCCAAGCCACTATATTATGTTCAAGTTCATAACACATTTAATTATATGTATGCAGCTCACAATCAGGAACAAACAAGATCAATTAATAATAGTTATTAATAATAGTTAATAAGAGGAAGTACATATTATGATAAAATGCAGTGATGTTTCTAATTTCTTTTGAAAGAGACCCACACTCACTAATGCCAAGAACAACCTAATGATGAAGAAGAAAACCAAACTGACTAATAATGTTTTTATCTAAAGCATCCATCTTATACTGAAAATGTCACACTTTTTATACTGAAAATACTTCATAGTCCAAGTTCCACTCAACACTAACCACTCAGCATCAGATTCCAATTTAAGAATAAATAAATAGCAATAATGAGCACATTAGATTGATAAAATAAAACCTTACCATAGCTTCCAAAGAAATGTTATAATTAGTCTTAATTCACACACACAAAACGAAAATGTAGATAATAGTTGCTAAAAATTTATTTCAGCAGAGCATACAAGTTCCACTAGTTACGAAAGCATAAAGAAAGGACATGATAGAATTTATGAAGTACACAAGGGACATCACAAAGAAAGACGGACTTGCAATCTAACCAGTGATGTAGAAGATGGCATCTATCAAACAAAACAGCCTCGGTGCAGTTACACCTTCCTGATTCAAAGTGAAGCAATTATCAATAACTGTAGTGAATGCATGAAAATAATACAGAAAAAGCATTACTATCAAATAAGATCTTACCTTGATTTAGGCATGGCGAGGTCGACACTCTCCATAGAGTATAAACTATAAAAGCCAGGTGAAGACTTTGGAAAGAAGCATTAACTAGGGGGAAATGGAATACATCAGGGGATAGTAACTTACATCTTGTTTGACAAGGATTTACCCTACAGAACTAAAGCAGTCAGCTACATAAGATTATAAGATTATATATTACCAAACCCTTCCAACTTTTCTTTATAACTAATTATGGAATTTCACCAATTTCAAACATAAGCAAAACTTATTTCATACCTTCATATTGGATCAACAATAGACTGTGCATAGTCTGTTCATTGGAAAGAAGAGTGGTGTATTAAGCAGTGATCATAAAAGCATAGGCAAAGTGACAAACTACTATTTTCAAATGTACATAGGCACAACAAATTATGAAAAAATTAGTGAGTGATTTAAGGCTGCAAAAATTCCATACCCCATGAAGTAGTGAATGATTTAAGGTTGCAGAAATTTCTTGTCTTATTGACCATTGCAATTCAAGCTGCAATGTTACATCAATACTTAAGTCATTAACACTATCCCACTCCTGCCGAAAACACAAAATCAAATCAGAAAATTTGATCAATGAACAACAGAATTATAAATGCAGCAATTTAAGTTAACAATATCTGCAAGTTCCAAATAAAATAAAACAAAAGATAGCAGTGGCATATGGGATGCCACTTATGGCCAAGTTAATTCAAAATGTGAATTAAAATTCTAAAAGCTACAATTCTACATTATTAAAGAACCGATACTACTACCTATTTATTCAGTTGAATCTGAAGTTGAAGCCCAGAGGACTTCTCCTTATAATATTAATCAAAACCACAACAACTGTTAACACTCGGATTTTGTTCTTCTATTACTGATAAAAAATGCACCCTTAATAGTTGAAATTTCACATATATGAAACTCACTACCCTCAAAGGAAACAAAGCTGCAAATATGAAGGAAAAAATACCAGAGAAGAAAGTTGCATCACTGAAATAACAACAATCAACCACAGCCTTGCTAATCAGAGAAAAAACAAAAGAGCAATAACAAACCGAAAATCCCTAAAATTGTGAAATGGTTCCTCTTCGCTAAACATCACAAAAAAATCAAAGCTTAAAATGTGGAAAATGGAAATCAGTAAAACGAAGAGGAAGGAAGAGGAAGACTGAGATGAAAAAAGGGAAAAAGGAAAGCTCACCCGCTGTATCTCTTCGAAGAGGAAGGAAGAGGAAGACAGAAATTAGGGTTTTCAATTCATGCAGAAATTGAACAATTTTCCCCAAATCAAACAATCATTAAAGAAGAGAAGAAGAACCTAAGCTGAGAAGAAGAAGAAGAACTAAAGAAGAAGAAGAAGAAGAAAGCTCGCGAACTGAAGAACTGAAGAAGAAAGCTCGTTGAAGAGGGGAAGACGAAATGGTGGTGGTGAGAAGCGAAGGGCCGGCTGAGCAACGACAGGGGTGGAGACTGGTGGAGGCGGAGGCTGAGAGTGAAAGGTGAGAGGGAGAGGGAGGGGGCAGCGTGAGGGAAGCTCAAGAGGGAGAGGGAGTCTGGGAAAGAAAATAGAAAGAAGGAAACTAATAAACGCGTATTTGGTGTTTAAGCGAAGATCATTTGCGACGGGCTTGTGACGGGATCTCCGTCGCAAATTGCGACCGTTTTCAAAATCCGTGGCAAACTCCAGCGGGAAATTTCGCGCCTCTTACTTTTTATACAGGCCGTCGCAAATCCGTGGCAAATTACTGACGGATTAAGCCCCGTCGCAAATGTTGGTAGCTAAAACAGGTTTTTCTTGTAGTGATTTAGGAGGCGCCAAGTTTTATTTAGCATCCATTTGAAAGTCAACAATTCCAGCTGAGAGGAAGAGATACGGGTGGTGACTCATCATGTCCTCAAGTGGCCACACAAATATCTCAATGGTCAGCCGTCATATAACGTTGTAGCGTTTCCTTGATAGCACACGCTGCAGCGCTAAAGCAAAACATCAAACATATTCACAAAGGCATTGACTATGCCCAACTTTTAAGGAATTGACTTATAACCTATATTTATCCTAATATTCATATATTCATATATTTAAGCACTAGAATTACTTGAGAAATAAGCTTGATGTAAGTTTTAGGAGCATAAATAACCTATATAAAATAAGGTTATCACACCCCCAAACTTAAACCATTGCTTGTCCCCAAGTAATGACACTTGAACAAGATAAAGTTCTTATATAACTAGCTGCAGCTTTTAAATTAAACAGGATTTATTCAAAAGCTAAATCTTATAATTTTCACACACCATAGTGGTCCACAATTCAAATAGAATCATTACTGCTCAGTTGTGAGTGTGTGATATCAAAGCTCAACTTAGTCCCTAGTTAATTTCAGAATTTCTCTAAGGTTTGGGAAGAGTGGATTTCTTCTGGGTTAGGCAAAGAATGTTTTCAAAAAGAAGAGTGGAATAACAATTTCACACAAGATCTGAGGGGCTTCAAAGCACAGCAAAGGGCTTTAATTAGGCATTTTTCAGATTATTGGTCAGTGCATAAACTTTTGCTCTAGTGATCAAACGCTGTAGCACTTCAAAGTACGTAGACGCTGTAGCGCTAGATTTTATGATTAAAGCTAGATGCTATCTTCATTACTGAGCTCCTTATTTGCATTTTCTTTTTATGCTTTTTGGAACAGCTCAGCAATTTATTTAAGATATTTTGCAACTTTTTTTTTTTTCAAGACCACATTCATTTTTATTTTTCATTTTGCAAAGGCCAATTTTTCATCTTTTGATCCTAGCCTTAACATAACCGATGCACCCCCAAACTTAGCTTTTAAAACAACTCTCAATTTTTAATGAAAACTTGACTAACCCTTGGTTGTCCAAAACTTAACTTCATCCTTAGATTACTCCTAGCTAACTAGGTTCTTTACTAAGCTTGGATTTTGTGCAAAAGCAGCAATAACATCATTTCATTGTTTACACAATGCTGCCTTACTCAAAAATTCTTATTTATTTTTGGCTATGTGAATCAGCTTTTGCTTACTAAGAAATTTAAAACATGCAGCTAATCATACTTCCCATTCAAGCATACAAAATATAAAACATGCAACACATGCAAAACATGGCATAATTATACTAAATATTTAAAAACATCATTGTACTTAATTTAAAAACACTGTTAACCATAAGGTTCTCCCCCAGAAATTAAAATCAGCAGTGTCCTCACTGCTTGCTTGACAAGAAAGGGAGAGGCCTTAGAACAACAACAAAATAAGGTACAAAGTACATAACTGGCATAAGAAGCCAACAATTCTTGCCTTATTAGGCCTTCTTGAGCCTCTTACTGGCTCTTGAAGGTGCTGGGGCTCCTTTTTCTGCCTTCTTCTTCTTTGGCTGAGGTGGAGCAGGGCTTTCAGCCGCTACAGCGGTTGGTGGCGCTGTAGCGCTTACATCTTGAACTGCTGCTGCTGCAGCGTCTGACTCCTGCTCTGCTTCTTCCTCTTCTGTTTGCTCTTGCTCCTCTTCTTCCACCTGTTCTTCCAGTACTGGCTCTGTTTCATCCTGCATATTCACCAGCTCCTCAGCAGCCTCTTTTTCAGATTCCTCTTCTGTGAGATGCACCTCAGGCAATGGGTCACTAGGTACTGCAGACATAGTTGCTGCAGCACCTACTGGCTGAATACCTTCTTCTGGGTATTCAGCCAGTTTGACACCTGTGGCTCTTCTAGGCTTTAAGTATGACTGGTAAATTTTCTTTAGCTGCTCAGTTGGTTTTTCTTTTGGTGGTGGCTGTTTTGGTTCAGGCTTCTTTGGTGTTACTTGCTTGGCAGGTGTTTTCTTAGGTGTTGGTTTGGTATGTTCAGGGATGGTGGTAGGGGTTGATGGTGGATTTGTTGTTTTGGCAGTGGGGGTTGGTTTGGAAGGTGTAGTTTTTGGTTTCTTTGGGCTTGGGGTTGGATCACATTGTATTTCTTCAGCTTGCTCCTCCTCCCCACTCTCAGTTTCTTTTTCAGACTCACTTTCCTCTCCTGATGATTCTTCATCATCTTGCTTTTCCATCTCTTTCATAACTGCAATTGTTTCTTCTTCATCTTCCTCACTAATGTTCTCAATGTCATCAGAATTCAGGCTTTCCTCCTCTACTACAGCTTTTTGCATTTTCTTGACTGGGATAGGCTTTGTTTTCTTTGCTGAACTAGCCTGTGTTTTCTTTGATGGACTGGCCACTATCTTTTTCTTTTCTGCCTTAACTCCCTTTTTCTCTTGCTTTTTACTTAGTTCTTCTTCCAGCAGCCAATCAGGGAATTGAGGTGGGGGAATTGATGTTTTTCCTTTGGATATTTGAGCATACAATGCTTTTTCCCAGTCAAATTTTTCTTTCACAAATTTGCAGAGGACCTGCTGCTTCAGCTCTAAGCGCTGTAGCGCTTGAGAGTCAGAAGACGCTGCAGCGGCAGGTTTCTGCTTAACTTTGAAAATGCAAGGAAATGCCCCAAGAGGGGATCTTCTTTCTTCTTTCATTTCTACTTCTACATCAGCCTCCAGACATAATTCAGAAATTAAACAAGGAAAATATAAGTTACCTCCCTTTTTAACTCTGCACTTCTCTATTTCTCTGGCTATCAATCTGCCCACGTCTATCTTTTCTCCTGCCATTATAGCATCAATGACAATGAGTCTTTCTTTCTCCACAAATGTTGTGTGAGATGTTGGCAGCAGGGAGTGTTTGATGAAGCTACACCACAGATTTGCTTCTTCACACAGATAGGCTTTTTTTAATTTTGTATTCAGCTCCAAATTTGTCCCAAATTGCTCCTTCCACACAAATCCTTCTTCGAACAGCTTCCATTTCCTCATCTCCCCAGTTCAGAACTTTAGTTTCCAGCGCTTTTCCATGATAACCTAAATGGAAGATATCATTGATTGTTCTGGAGTTGAAGTTCACGGTTTCTCCTCTTACTAGTGAATGAGTTTGAGGCTTTCCCTCCTTAGGTTCTTCAATGCCAGAATAGAACTCTCGTACCAAAGATGTCATGTAATCTTTGCGATGCTTGATGAAGCTCTCCCATCCCAGCGATGTGACAGCGGTTGAAAACGCATCAGGAGCATTTTCTGTCTTGAATCCTCTTTCAGCTATGAAATCCATCTTCCAGAATCTTTGAGGATCTTGGGTTGCCTTAGGCATGGTGTTTTTCGTAGGATTTGAGGGTTCTGGTTTCTTAGTAGCTCCCTTACCAGATCGTTTGAGTGCGGCTTGCTTTTTGGTCATGGTTGGTTAAGAGTTTTGCGTATTTGCTTCTGGGCGCTTTGGGAAGTGTTGGTGTGTATTGGGACGAAGGAAGAAGAAGGAGTGGAAGTTTTTGAGTGGTGAGTGTAACGGTTGCGAGCAATTTCTGAGATGAAGGAAAGAGAAAGAGAAAGAGAAAATGGTGGCGTGGGGAGTTGTGGATATTAAAGTTACGGTTTTGTGAGTGAAGTGGGAGAGAGAAGATGAAACTGTTGATTTGACAATGGCAGGTGAGTAGGTACACGTGCTTGTCAGGCTAAGGATGGGGGTACAGTGCCAGCTCATCCTGAGCAAGATCTTTTTTTTTATTTTTTTGTTTGACCTCACCCAGTCCTGATTTAAGAAAAACGCTACAGCGTCGTTATTCTAAGCAACCGCTACAGCGCTTATCCTAATTTCCTGCATAGAAAATAAACATAACAATTTTGTTAGAATTCTTGGGGTGCCTCCCAAGAGCGCTTGCCTTTAAAGTCTGCAGCCAGACTTTCTCTTTCAAATTAGAGATCTTTAAGCTCAATTGTGGTTTTGTCCCTTACCACATTTTCACCAAAATATTGTTTAACCCTTTGGCCATTCACCTTGAAGGTGGTATTGGTTGTTACATCATAGAGGTCCACAGCCCCATGGCTATATATTTTTATCAATTGAAAAGGGCCTGACCACCTAGATTTTAACTTTCCAGGAAACAATCTTAACCTGGAGTTGTAAAGCAATACCTGTCCTCCTTCTGTGAGATCTCTTTTTATCAGTTTTTGATCATGCCATATCTTGGTTTTCTCTTTATAGATTGCTGCATTCTCATAGGCAAAATGCCTAAGTTCTTCCAATTCATTCAATTGCAGCAATCTAGCATCTCCTGCTTTCTTATAGTCAAAATTGAGTTTTTTTAGAGCCCAATGGGCCTTGTGTTGAAGTTCAATTGGTAGGTGACAGGACTTCCCATAAACCAACCTATAGGGGGACATCCCCAAAGGTGTTTTATAAGCTGTTCTGTAGGCCCATAAAGCATCATCTAGATGTATTGACCATTCTTTTCTTGAAGGCCCTACCATTTTTTCCAACATCCTTTTTATTTCTCTATTTGACAATTCAGTTTGACCACTGGTCTGTGGATGATAAGCAGTTGCTATTTTATGTTTGACTCCATATTTAGCTAATAGGGTCTCAATTAGTTTATTACAAAAATGAGATCCCTCATCACTTATGATGGCTCTAGGAGTTCCAAAACGAGTGAAAATGTTTTTCAATAAAAATTTGCTCACAGACTTTGCATCATTGTTGGGTAAAGCAACAGCTTCCACCCATTTTGAAACATAGTCTACTGCTACTAAAATGTATAGGTTTCCATGAGAAGGGGGAAAAGGTCCCATGAAATCCATTCCCCAAACATTAAAGAGTTCAACCTCTAGAATGTTTGTTAAAGGCATTTCATGTTTGTTTGAGATATTCCCTGTTCTTTGGCACCTGTTACATTTTTTAACAAAGTCTTGAGCATCTTTGAAAAGTGAAGGCCAAAAGTAGCCAGATTGCAATACCTTTGCAGCAGTTCTAACCCCACCAAAATGCCCACCACATGGTGCAGAATGGCAGTGCTGTAGCACTTGAATTTGTTCTTCCTCTGCTAGGCATCTCCTCATTAACTGGTCTTGACACTTCTTGTATAGAAAAGGTTCATCCCAATAATATTGTTTCAGTGTGTGGAAGAACCTTCTTCTTTGCTGATAAGTCATCTCAGCAGGTACCACCTTGCTAACCAGAAAGTTCACTATGTCAGCATACCAAGGTGTTGCTGGTTCAGCCGCTACAGCGTCAAGTGTTGTTACATTGACCGCTACAGCGGTTATTGAGTTATCAGTCATTGCCAACAGTTGCTCATCTGGAAAGTATTCCTTAATCTCCCCACCTGCTGTACCTGCAATGTCTCTTTCTAATCTAGAAAGATGGTCAGCAACTTGGTTCTCTACTCCCTTTTTGTCCCTTATTTCTAAATCAAACTCTTGGAGTAGGAGAACCCACCTAATTAGCCTAGGCTTTGCATCCTTTTTTGTTATTAAATATTTAATGGCTGAATGGTCCGTGAAGACTATTACCTTGGTGCCAACCAAATATGATCTAAATTTATCAAATGCAAAGACTACAGCTAGTAGTTCTTTTTCAGTGACTGTGTAATTCAATTGAGCTTCTACAAGTGTTTTGCTAGCATAATATATAGAGTGAAAAATTTTATCATACCTTTGCCCAAGGACAGCTCCAATGGCAAAGTCACTAGCATCACACATAAGCTCAAAAGGCTTACTCCAGTCAGGAGCTATAATAACTGGTGCTGTTATTAAAGCTTTCTTTAACTTATCAAAGGCTAATATGCATGTTTCATCAAATATGAAGGGGTTATCATGCTGTAACAGTTGGCACAAAGGTTTGGAGATTTTTGAAAAATCTTTTATGAATCTCCTATAAAATCCAGCATGCCCCAAAAAGCTTCTAATACCTTTGATGTTTGTTGGAGGAGATAGCTTCTCAATGACTTCTATTTTATCCCTGTCCACTTCCAATCCTTTTTTGGATACCTTATGCCCCAAAACTATACCTTCTTGTACCATAAAATGGCATTTCTCCCAGTTCAGCACAAGGTTAGTTTCTTCACATCTAATCAAGATTTCTTCCAAGTTGGATAAGCATAGATGAAATGTTTCTCCAAACACAGAGAAATCATCCATGAAGACTTCCATGGATCTTTCAATGTAATCAGAGAAAATTGCCATCATACACCTTTGAAAAGTGGCAGGTGCATTACACAGGCCAAATGGCATCCTTCTAAAAGCAAAGGTGCCATATGGACAAGTGAAAGTAGTTTTCTGCTGGTCCTCAGGTAATATTGCAATCTGGTTATAGCCTGAATAACCATCAAGAAAGCAATAAAATTCTTTACCTGCTAGCCTGTCCAGCATCTGGTCAATGAAAGGTAAGGGAAAATGGTCCTTTCTTGTTGCCTTATTCAACCTCCTGTAATCCATGCATATTCTCCAGCCTGTTATCTTTCTGGTTGGAAGGAGCTCATTCATTTCATTTGTTATTACTGTTACCCCTCCCTTCTTTGGCACACACTGCACAGGACTAACCCATGCACTGTCAGAAATAGGGTATACAATACCTGCATCCAACCACTTGATGATTTCCTTCTTCACCACCTCTTTCATAATTGGATTCAACCTCCTCTGCCCCTCAATGTAATTCTTAGAGTCTTCTTCTAACACTATTCTGTGCATACAAATGGTTGGACTGATACCTTTTATGTCTGACATTTGCCAACCAATTGACTTTTTATGCCGCTGTAGCGTCTGAATCAGATCCTGTTCCTGCTTTTCAGAAAGGTCAGCAGCAATTATAACAGGCAAAGTACTATTGTTACCTAGATAAGCATATTTGAGGTGTGAAGGTAAATCTTTAAGTTCCAGAGTTGGTGGTTGTTCAGTGGAGGGGAGATCCTTTCTTATGTTTGAATTCTCCTGCTCCAATGATTCATATCTCTTGGCCCAGATTTCTTTGGCTGTCTGTTCCTCTTCTCCTGCAGCTTCTGTATCAGACCATGTATCTTTACTGTTGCTCAATAATTGCCTCAGATGATCTGTGCTTTTCTGGAAGTGATGTTGAACTACTTTGTCAATAACAGATACAAAGGAGCACTCTCCAATGTTGGGATCTGGAAATTTCATAGCATTGAGAATGTTGAACTTGACTTCTTGGTCATTGACCCTCATGATCAATTCTCCTCGTTGCACATCTATCAAAGTTCTTCCAGTGGCCAAGAATGGTCTTCCCAATATGATGGGTACCTCTTTATCTGCATCAAAGTCTAAGATTACAAAATCAACAGGAAATACAAATTTGTCTACTTTTATTAGAACATCTTCTAAGATTCCTTCAGGATATGCAAGAGTTCTATCAGCAAGCTGCAGTGTTAGTGAGGTAGGTCTGGCAGTTCCCACTCCTAGCTGAGTGTATATGGATTTAGGCATGAGATTTATGCTGGCTCCCAAATCACATAGGGCACGGCCAGAGTAAAAGTTTCCAATTGAGCATGGTATAGTAAAACTGCCAGGATCCTTTGATTTGGGTGGGAGCTTGTTTTGCATCAACATGCTGCATTCCCCAGTCATTGCCACTGTTTCAAATTCCCCTAGTCTCCTCCTCTTAGTAAGCACATCCTTCATAAACTTTGCATAGTTAGGCATTTGTTGGAGAGCCTCCACCAAAGGAACATTAATGTGCAATTGTTTAAGGACTTCTATGAATTTGTTGAATTGCTTGTCTTCATGAGCCTTTCGAAGTCTTTGAGGATATGGAGGATCTGGGTATGTTGGAATAATTTTGGGTGGTGGTGGTGTTCTCTCAACAACAGGCGCTGTAGCGGTAGGTTCAGGCGCTATAGCGTGTGTTGTAGGTTCTTTTTGTTTTTCAGAATTTTTGTTTTTTTCATCATCTGAAACAGTTGAAGATCCTATCAAATCTCTCCCACTCCTTAAGGTTATAGCTTTTACATGCTCCTTCCCTGCAGTACCTGAAGTTGAAGCTTCTGTAGTGGATGGTAATGATCCACTAATTCTTTGGGAAAGGACATTAGCCATCTGCCCCATCTGCACTTCTAGATTTTTAATGGAAGCTTCATGAGTTTTCAGGGCTGTCTTGCAATCACTCATGAAACCTTTCATTAATCCTTCTAATGAATTATCTATCACAGGGGCATTCTGTCTTTGGTAATTCTGAGCAGGGAATCCTGGTGGATTTGCTGGAGCACTATAATTAGGTGCTGTTGCATTGTTGGCTCCCCATCTGAAATTGGGGTGGTTCCTCCAACCAGGATTATATGTATTTGAATAGGGATTATTGTTTTTATTGAACCCCACAAAGTTCACAGAGACAGGATTACCAGGACAGTCTTCATACAAATGCTCTCCTCCACAATATACACAGCTTACTGACCCTGGAGAGGCTTGCTCAATAACAGCTACTGTAGGTTCATGTACCGCTGCAGCGGTAACCGCTACAGCGTTTGATGTGCTCATAGATTTTATCATGTTAGTAAGAGAGGCAACCTGTGCAGATAAAGCAGAAACTTCACTTACTTCATGCACACCAGCTACCTTCTTTTGCTGAGCTAACCTTTCTGTAGGCCATTGATAGCTATTTGTGGCAATGTCATCAATCAGTTCACATGCCTCATTATAGGAGGTTTTCAACAACACACCCCCTGAAGAAGCATCTAGCATTTGTCTGGTTGTTGGATCTAGTCCATTGTAGAAGGTCTCCATTTGGATAATCACAGGTATACCATGATGAGGGCACTTTCTCAACAGCTCTTTCCATCTCTCCCATGCCTCAAATAGTGTTTCAGCATCTCTTTGTCTGAATGCAGTAACCTCATTCCTCATTCTTGCATTCTTACTTGGGGGAAAGTATTTTGCTAAGAATTTCTCAGCCATTTCATTCCAAGTATGGATAGAGTTAGGCTCAAGAGAAGTTAACCAGGCCTTTGCTCTATCCTTCAAGGAATAAGGAAAAAGTTTTAATCTGAATGCATCATCACTTACCCCTGAAATGATGAAGTTACTGCATACTTCCAGAAATTGCTTTAAGTGTAAATATGGGTCCTCTTGAGGAGCACCACCAAACTGTCCCACTGTTTGCAACATTTGGAACATCATAGGTTTGAATTCAAACTGAGCTGTGTTGAGAGTAGGTCTTGCTATGCTTGTCTCCATGGTTTGTGGATCAAACACAGCATAGTCCCTCATTGGTCTATCTCTGTCATTTACCATTTGAGCAGGTCCTTCATTTATGAATTGATGTCTATACCAGTCCTCTTGGTCATGTAAGGTTGGAGTGGGTGGCTGCTGATGTCTACCTCTACCCCTTCCACCTGGTTCAGTCCCTCCTCTACCAGAGCTAGATCTGCCATGTAAAGTGGTAGCTCTACCAGAAATGGTCCTATGGCTATGTTCTGACATGGTGGGTCTGAGCCTGTGAAGATGTCTTAGCTTCCTGAACCTTCTCTCTGGTTCTGAGTATGGTTCAAATTCTGGTGGTTGAGACCTGGGCATACGCTGTAGCGCTTACTGCTGCAGCAACAAGAAACAACACACCAGTGTAAAATAGGCACTAAGTTTACTAAAAACTTAAACAATGAAAATTAAATGCAATCCCCGGCAACGGCGCCAAAAACTTGTTGTGCGAAAAGGTGATGTGCAAGTATACACAATCGCAACAAGTAATATATTGATAAGTAAAGTTCGTTCCCACAGGGATTGGAATTAATCTATGAAGTTTAAGTGATTAGAATCTTAGTGAAAAGAATTAAGTAACAAGTGAAAGTGAAGAGTTGTAAACATTATAAGTTGTGATAAAACATGATTAAATTTGCAGTAATTAAAAGTGAGTTGGATAGCTCAGTAGCATGTAAGTTCCCAAGAGTAATGTTCAGATAATACTAGACGCTGTAGCGTTAAGCGCTGTAGCGCTTCAGAATCCTTAGACGCTGTAGCGCCTTGGTGGCGTGCCTTTCAGTCACTTTCGTCAGGGCTATGTTACAAGACTCCTATGTCTAGGTTCTAAATAAGTTTTACCCCTGTATATTAAGCTCTTACAACATTTGCCTTATGAACTACTACTCCCCTATGTCTAGAGTTAAGTAGTGCTTCCTTTAAATGTCTTTAAAGAGTTTTCATTCATATCATTCCTTGAGTTCTCTTTGTGAACCATGTCTGTACCCACAAAGTTACCTTGTTTTAGTTGATCATTCCCAAACCAAGATTGAAAGCATTATGACACAAGGAATAAAACACAAACATCATAATATTATACAAAAGTTACTCAAGGTTCATTACATACCAAGAACAATCCAACTACAACAAAGTTAGCTCATCACAAGTTCCATCAACATAATACAACTAGAGAGTATGTATTACCGTATGAAGACAAGAGAAGAGTGGTTGCAAAAGATGCACTCCAATGATCCCAAGTTGCATACAAGAGATGAAGTTGAGGCGTGAGCAAAACCTTGGATGAAGAACTAAAAAAAACTATGTTAAAACTAAAAGCTTAAAAGTGTGTATCAATGGAGAGTGGCTACGGTGTCAAGAGTAAGTCTTCTCTCTAAAGTTACAACCACTTGTCTACGTGTATTGCCTCTTGGTGAAGCAATCTTAATTAATCTAATTAATATCTAAGTCTTAATAGTATAATAATATTACATGATGATTATTAAGCTTAGATATTATCCTTAAAGCACTTTACAAAAAGTGGTAATGATGGAATACAACAACTATCACATGGGTTCCATTTAGGAGGCGCCAAGTGTAATTTAGCATCCATTTGAAAGTCAACAATTCCAGCTGAGAGGAAGAGATACGGGTGGTGACTCATCATGTCCTCAAGTGGCCACACAAATATCTCAATGGTCAGCCGTCATATAACGCTGTAGCGTTTCCTTGATAGCACACGCTGCAGCGCTAAAGCAAAACATCAAACATATTCACAAAGGCATTGACTATGCCCAACTTTTAAGGAATTGACTTATAACCTATATTTATCCTAATATTCATATATTCATATATTTAAGCACTAGAATTACTTGAGAAATAAGCTTGATGTAAGTTTTAGGAGCATAAATAACCTATATAAAATAAGGTTATCATTGTCCTAAATCAATTATAAACAAAAAATAATAAAGACATTATTTGATGTAATAAGAAAGCGAGTTTAAAAATTAATTCATTATTTATTGTAAAAAAAAACAATTAATACCTTAGTTGACGGAATGGTGCAACTATCTCGTGCGCTATTTGTGCCAGGGGATGATGGTACCGCAGGCGCCGAAACCATCGCATATTGCAGTTTGAAATCACTAAGTTCAGCCCTTAGACCTTCATACAATACTCGCAACTCTCTACTTTGTTGACAATCATGCTCACCATGAGTTTGCTTTTTTGGTCCAAGGTAGTGGGTTGGATTATAACGCCAAATCCACAACCCCTTGTACAGCCCGAGTATTCTACCCTTTCCAAGGCACGAGAAAGAATTTCCTTTTCAGAGCAATCTGTGATCTCTCCCTGTAACACAGACTGTGATATGGTTTCCTAATTCACAAAAAAAAGTATAATAAAATTATTATACATTACAAAGATCATAAAAATTTTAAATTTTTTTGAAATACTTACAATTCTATGGGTCACCTCCTTAGTTTTGGGATCCACAATCTCCCCATCCTTGTTTTGTCGGGCCTCTACCCACAAAACATGCCGCTCAATACTTTCTTTATGACGATCTTTCCCACTCTCCTCCAACTATATTTAAATTTACCAAATGTTAAGACATTATAAATCAAAAGATTCATTAAACAAAAAGAAATCAAGTTTATTGTGTCTTACCAATCTTTCTTCAATAATTTGATATCCACTAACACCGCCTCTATACGGGTACTCACAACATGAAGCTCTCCCTCGATTCTGTTGGCTTGTTTTCTATTTAGAGAGATAAGTATACATTAATGCATAATATATAATTGTCAAATATATTTTAAGTTATAACTTAATAGATTATAGTACTAACCAAGAATTCTGGATCTTCAGTGCGTTTTCTAACAAATATACCCCAATCCTCCTTTGTAATAAATCCACTATATAGTGGTGGAGGCTCCCATCTGATGTTTCCACTATGATCTCTGAGATATTTATTTGTTAGACTAGTCCTGAAATTCCGATGTAACTTTCCCACTTCCTTCATTAACCAGATTTTTCGAGTCTCGTCCACGTCAAAAAATTTCTGCTTACACATATTCAATGAAAATGATATAAATATATATGGTTACAAAATCATTAAATAAGATAACTAAAGAGATATAAAATTATATACCTGTATTGTTAACCAGAACTCCTCTTTTTGTGTCCACAAAATGGCATTTTTTTTGTCATTCCAATTAGTGATTGTAATTGGTATCATTTGTTTTACCTTACTACCAACGAAGGTAATCAACTGTGTGCCATTTCTTCCAATTGGCTGACCCTTAACATTCCACTCGACCTGCATTATGTCATTAGTTAATTAATTATCAAACAATTAAAACTAAGTATTGAATTAAGTTAATTAGTAACTTACTGATAAAGGTCCTTTTCCTTTATTTATTTGACCGATGATATCTTTTTGACAGTCATTCCACGGGGACCATGCTTCCTGATATAGTCTCCAACGTATCACTCTCATGACCGCTGTCATCATGCCCACTACCATGATCATTATAATCTTCCATCTGACCTGCAATAAAATAAATAACCAGTCAAGAAAAATAAATAACCAGTCAAGAAGATGAAAACTATGTAAATAACTAGTCAAGAAGATGAATAATCATTGTTATTGTAATATTTATTCAAAATACCAACAAAAAATTAAATAACCAATCAAGAAGATGAAAACTATGTAAAAATGCATTTGATGTAAGAAAACTACGTAAAAAAATAAATAATCATTGTTACTGTTACCTTTTCCTTTTCTTGGAGATAATTTTATTTGCAATTCGCTTCTTGGTACTTTGTTTTTGACGAATCGTAATTCCATCACTATGATCCTTTCTAACATACACAACATCCTCTCTTTCCCCTACTATTGGTAGTGATGCCCGAAGAAAGGGTCGTCCTCAATACCATCATCATCGGTTGATTGATCATAAATGTTAGTCACCAATTTTTTATTTGTCAATAAAACAATGGACCAATTGATATCAACGGGATCAGTGACATAAAACACTTGTTGAGCTTGGGATGCCAAAATAAAAGGCTCATCTTTATATCCTAACTTGTTGAAATTCACTCGCATGAACCCCGACTCATCAATCTGTAAACCATTATTATTGTCAACCCACTTACATTGGAACACAGGCTCCTGAAACATGTTGTAATCTAACTCCCATATGTGTTCAATGACCCCGAAGTATGACATATTCGCGTATATGAGATTTCTGTCTTTGGCACTTGATGTATGCATAGCTTGAGCTACAAGAGTCACCCCACTATTTTGCATTTTACTCTGATCATCATGGTTTTTTGTATAGAACGTGCACCCGTTCATTAGATAGCTGGTGTAAGAGAAAACAGATATATTTGGACCTTTTGCCAACCATCTCAATCTTTCTGAAATCGAGGTAGGATTCATAGCAAACTCGAAATCAATGTGCTCTTTTAGCCACACTATGAAACTCCGATTGTGTTCTTTTGTTAACCAAACTTGACCCTTATATGGGTGATCACTCTTAAGTATGTCCATGTGCTTGGCAACATATGAATCAACCTCACTATCATTGTGCAAAACATATAAGTGTGCTTGATCTAGTTCTTTCCTTGATACCATAACTATTTTAGTTCCTGACATCCCTATACTAATGCTTCCTAAGTGACGAGACCTTGGCAGTCCCACGGAATATTCAAGACTAGATAGATAGCCGGTGCAGAACTCAATAGCTTCTTCAACTATGTAGCGCTCAACAATACACCCCTCGGGTCGTGATCGGTTTTTAACATATCATTTTAATATCTTCATGTAACACTCAAACGGATACATCCATCTCATGTAACATGGGCCACACAATTGTGTCTCTCTAATCAGATGAACTATTAGATGAATCATTATGTCAAAAAACGAAGGTGGGAAATACATCTCAAGCTCACACAAAGTGGCGGTAATTTCTCTTTGCAATGATGGCAACTTTCCAGGGTCAACCACCCTACTACAAATCGCCTTAAAAAAGAAACAAAGTTTGGTTAGGGTCTGGCGCACTTTCTTAGGCAAAATGGATCGTATACCAATGAGTAGCAAATTCTCCATTAGAACATGATAATCATGGGACTTTAAAGACTTTAACTTGAGGTCTTTCATTGATACAAGGTTCGTAACATTTGAAAAGTACCCCTCTGGAACTTTAACTCCATGAAAAAACTTACAAAACACGGTCTTCTCCTTTTTAGATAGAGTATGAGCTGCCGGAGGTAGATATGTACGTGTACCATTCTTTATCGGACCCAATTCTGGTCTCAACCCCAAACTAAGCAAGTCCAACCTCGAGTTGATGGTATCTTTAGTCTTTCCTGGTATATTGAGTAAAGTACCAATGACTCTTTCAAAAACATTTTTTTCAACATGCATCACATCAATGAAGTGCCTTACATATAATGACTTCCAGTATGGCAACTCAAAGAAAATCGACTTTTTCTTCCACCCCCATTTGGCAAGCTCTTCGGCAAAAGGCTTCCCAAATTTAATGTTCAAATCTTTCACTTTTTCAAATAGTTGTTCGCCCGTCAAAGGCATGGAAGCTTTACAGGTTTCGGTATTCCCATTGAATGCCTTTTTCAACAGTCGATACTGATGAGTAGATGGCAAAAATCTACGATGACCAGGGTAGATATTCTTCTTACCATGTTTCAACCACATCCAATCAGTGTTATCTTCACATATAGGGCATGCACACTGACCTTTGTTACTGTACCCAGATAGATTTCCGTAAGCTGGAAAGTCATTAATTGTGCCAAAAATCATAGCCCTCAGGGTGAAACTTTCTTCTCTGAACCCATCATACACCTCTACTCCAGTCTCCCACATTAACTTCAAGTCTTCAATTAAAGGAGTCAAGTATACATTAATATCATTTCCTGGTTGGTTGGGCCCAGAAATTAACAATGACAACATCATATATTTGCGTTTCATGCAAAGCCATGGAGGTAAGTTATAGATCGCCAAAATCACGGGCCAAGTACAATGGGAGCTACTCTGAATACCGTGCGAGTTAAATCCATCAGCAGACAATGCAAGTCGTAGGTTTCTTGAATCCAACCCGAAATCAGGAAAATCAATATCAATTTTTTTCCACTGCGGAGAATCCGCCGGGTGTCGTAGCATGCCATCTTTAATCCTTTCATCCTCATGCCATGTCAAGTGTTTTGCATCTTCTGAACTACGGTACATGCGCCTAAATCGAGGAATTATGGGAAAATACCACAACACCTTTTCTGGAGCAGATTCTTTCTTTTTATACCGCGATGCGTTACATTTAGGACACAACTTTAACAATGCATGTTCATTCCGAAATAAAATGCAATCATTGGGACAAGCGTGTATCTTCTCATAGTTCAAGCCAATGGACCCTAACATTTGTTTTGCATCATACGTCCGAGAAGGGAGCACATTATCCTTCGGCAACATTTCTTTCAATAGTGCGAGTAATTCCGTAAAGCTCTTATCCGTCCATCCGTGGCAAGTTTTCAAGTTATACAACTTTATCACAGCCAATAATTTTGTGAATTCAGTACAACCCGAATACAACGGTGTCTCCGCATCCGTTATCAACTTCTCAAACATTTGAGGACAGTCATTAAGATCGTCTTCAACAGCCTTTGCCATCTCTTCAAATTCGTCCCCATCCAATGTAGGTCTTTCAGTGTCAACCGGCGCACATCTCTCGGTATTATTACCCATATTTGAAGATTCACCTCTTTCCTCACCTTGCATTGTCCAACAAGTATAACTTTGATCAATTCCGTAACCCTTTAAATGTCCTGCCAACTCCTCTGCATTAACCGATTTTACATAACAACAACTTAAACAAGGACATTTGATATCACTAGAAGTCCCTAAACGTTTAACAGCACAGTTCACAAAATAATCCACTCCAGCGACATTCCTTGGACAGACGATTGGCAGACATCCACTTTCTATCCATAATTTCCCAATATTTATAATAAAATCCTGATAAGAGAACTTAAACCTATTACAGGTGAAAAACACACAACGTACAAATTTTTTGAAGTTAAGACATTCAACTATTTTCAGCTAAAAAAATCAAAGACTTTAATGTCTTCCATAATGTCATTCTTCATATAATAAATATAAGAAAACAACAAAAGTACCTGAACACGTGGAAGCAACAATGAACTCGAATGAACTAGAACGAACACTCGAACCAGGACACGAACTCGAACAATGAACACGAAGCTCTGGCAAACCAAACTCGCAAAACCTAAAAAACAATTCGCATTAAACAACAAATCATCAACATCAATCCTAAATTTTTCAAATTTATAAATACAACACAAGAATCCTTAACCCAGAGCAACATTAAATTAACAAGCATTTCATTTGGACATTTCAACAAATACTACACCTACATTTCCCCTTAAGTTTAGAAACACTACACCTACACCTACTTTCAAAGAACCAATCAACAAGCAACAACATTGAATCGTCTAACCTAAGGTTCCAATGCCATTAAAATAACTAGAACATAATACAATGATATTACCTTTGGGGAAAGTGCAACATTAAATTAACAAGCATTTCATTTGGACATTTCAACAAATAGTACACCTACATTTTGCCTTAAGTTTAGAAACACTACACAAACACATATTTTCAAAGAAACAATCAACAAGCTAGCATCAACATTGAATCATCTAACCTAAGGTTCTAATGCCATTAAAATAACTAGACCAAAATGCAATGATATTACCTTAGGTGAAAGTGGAACGAAAATGCAAGCTTCACCAACGTCTTACGGACCGAACAAAACCAACCCAACGAAAATGGAAACACGTCGTACGGACCGAACAAAACAATGGTGAGAATGAGAGGTGGTGGGCAACGAAAATGAGAGAGGGAAGAAAATGTGAGTGAACAAAAATGAGAGTGAGAGGGAACAAAAATAAAAATAGAGTGTGAGTGTGAGAATGATAGCTGGACAGTGAGAGTGAGTGAGGTGTGAGAACGTGAGAGTGTACTGTGAGTGAGAGGGAAGACGCGTAAACAAAAAAAAAATTAAAGGAATGGGTAGCGCTTTACCCTAAAAGCGCTGCTCATTAGGATGCGCTTTATATCAATGGGCAGCGCTCCCCCATAAAAGCGCTGCTTATCACTCAGCGAATTTTACTAATGGGCAGCGCTCACCCCCAAGCGCTGCTTATTACTCAGCGCCTTTGATCAATGGGCAGCGCTCCCCCTATAAGCGCTGCTTATCACTCAGCGAATTTCACTAATGGGCAGCGCTCACCCTCAAGCGCTTCTTATCACTCAGCGCATTTCATCAATAGGCAGCGCTCCCCCTCCAAAGCGCTGCTTATCACTATCAATGAGCAGCGCTCCCCCCAAAGCGCTGCTTAAGTGTGCGACTAATTTTACGGATTATGGCGTAGTGTAAAATTTGACTTCAATTACTATTAATCTAATTTTGGTCTTATAATGCTTCAGTAAATCCTAAAGCTTTGGCCCCGTGCATCGCACGGGTCACGGCGCTAGTAATTTTAGAATTGCTGGATCCAATACACTAAAAGGATCTATCTATTTATAATACACGTTTGGTTGATGTCAACCGAAATATTTCGGTTGAGGTCAACCAAATAGTGTAAAAGAGGTAAAATATGAGCGTGTCTCAAAAAAATACATGTTCGGTTGGGCCTAACAGAAAGTTTTCGGTTGACCCTAACCGAATCGGTGAAAACAGCGCGCCTCATTAATGGCCTTTTGGTCATTTCGCAGGGTTTGAGGGTGTGGGGTGAGTAGGGAGGGATGTGGGAAAAGCATGGACCAACAATAAAGCAGTTCAAATACAATAAATTTTTGGATGTGTAATTGATTTACACTTTCAAAATCTTAATTTTTGGATCTTTTATAACGCTTCTAAGTGCTATTAGAAGTCATAAGAGATTAAAGCTGATAAAAAAAATTTGGACCCCAAAAGTAGATGAGAATTTTTATGGGACTAAAACTTAAAAACCAAAATTTTATAGAACCAAAAATATATTTAACCCTATAATTTGATATAATTTTTTTGAAAGTAAATTCCCGGATGACAAAATGAGACATATCAAGAAATATATTTCCAAAGGAAAATGCTTATTCTTACTAAGGATAATTGAACAAACCGCATGCAATCATGTATGACCATTTGATTATTTTTCTCCACTATTGAGTCTTTTTTATCTCTTCTTGTTATCTCATTTTTGTCGGCAGATTGCCTTTTCTTCTAATATTTGGTAATATTTAGGACTGCTCGTTTCCAAATGGGGTGTGCTCTACTAAAAAAAATAGGTGTGTACTTAATAATACCCTTCTTTTCTACAGTCCAAACGTTAAGTCCACTTCCACTACAAGTCCATTAAGGATCTGGGATTGGGCTGGGCTTCATATAATTGAACCGAAAATGACAATGCATCAAGGGTGTAACAAGTACAAGTATTGGTACAGACAGCAACAATACTACGTGACCATGTCTTGGCATCTTGAGAACAAGTTAACAAATCAAGGACTTAGTGTGTTCAATCGTGAGGAACTGGTACAATGTGACTAAGATTGATCTATGATAATGGAGTTAGTGAAAATTTTTGGTTACACATTATAATGGAGGTTTAAGGGTAAAACTACTAAATTTCTAGTTTTAGGTTTATCAACAATAAAATATTTGTCATTTGTTTTTATAAAGTTAAAAAATCTCATATCGTCACAAAAACCTAAACCTAAAGTTTTGCTTTAAGTCTCACCCCTAAATAATATTTTTGGACCTGCCCTCCATATTTTATAGAACAAACTAATAATGATTTTCATTGAAACAATCAATATATGGAAATGTATTAATAAAAGCATTCACTTTTGGAGCTTGATTCTTTTGAAAAGTGCTCGAGTGGGAGTGGGAGAAGATAGTTGACTTCTTTCTCCAATTAATACTTACTAGTTTTAGTTCCCGTGCTCTGCACGGGGCATATAAATGTATAACATATTAATATTTGTAGTATGTAAATAAATATATGTAGTATATAGTAAATTATATGTAAATTCATGATTTTTTGTGTGCTGTTTTTGAATGGAAAATTCCTCAACCTCCAACTGTTGAGATATGGTAGCATAAAATGATATTAAACGTGTATCTATATTTTTTTAGATGTTTTTTTATAATAAGTATTGTGTGATTATTTTTTGAGATGTTTTTTTTTCTTAAATTACAATCATACTTCCATATTTAGAATAAAATAAGAGCAAATATGAGATTGACTCAGTTGGTATAAGGGCGTGGGTTAAACTCCGATAGTCAATGCGAGGACCTACGTGCTGGGTGATCTGTAAGTATATCCGTAAGTCGTTAAAGAGCCCTGAGGACAACTCTAACCCCGGCGAGCATCTGAAGCCCTATTGTTTAACACGTGGATGCATATCAATAATTTGGTTTGATTGTGCACCACTCCTATGTAATCCTCTCGAGTTGTATTAGATAGATTTTGGCAATCTTATCTCGAGACTCGGACTCTAAAATATCACAAAAAATTAAACAAAAAAAACACAAAAACGTGGAAGTTTGGTGCGAAGTACCGATTGAAGCTACGGTAGTCGCATATAATACAAACACTAATTTAAGTTTGCTTTTAATATCAGTTGATCCAAAGTGATCAAAATAAAAGCCATAATGAAAAAATATGTGATTAGTAAAAATAAACATTATTTAAAAAAAGCATTAAAATATGAACAGTTAAATTTTTCTGAATTATAAAGTTAACGAAAACATACTCCTTAGCATCTCGACCACTTTACGTATTTTCTTAGTAAATAATTTGTTTTTACCAAATCAGTTATTAAAGGTTCACCAAAACATACTACTTAGCATCTCGATCACTTTACGTATTTTCTTACTAAATAGTTTTTTTTACCAAACCAGTTATTGAAGAATGAATTCCGCGTATTTGAACATCTAATTTTTTTTCGGACTCTTAAATATCAGAAAAAATTTAAACAAAAAAACACAAAAACGTGAAAGTTTGGTGCGAAGTACATATTGAAGTCGCGGTACTCACATATAATATAAACACTAAATTAAGTTTGCTTTTAATACTGGTTAATCTAAAGTAATCAAAATAAAAGCCATAAAAAATGCTATTAGTAAATCAATAATACACTAATTTAAAAGGGAACATTATTTAAGAAAGACATTAAAATAAAAAAAATAAAAAATAAAAAAATGCATTTGGCGCGGAACCGCAACTGCAGGACAACTGCAGAGCGGCTGGCGCATATCAAATAGGTATAAGAAAGACATTAAAATAAAAAAACAAAAAAATGCATTTGGCGCGAAACCGCAACTGCAGGACAACTGCAGAGCGGCTGGCGCATATCAAATAGGATTTAAAAGGACAAAAGGGAACATTATTTAAGAAATACATTAAAATAAAAAAACAAAAAAAAATGCATTTGGCGCCGAACCGCAACTGCAGGACAACTGCAGAGCGGCTGGCGCATATCAAATAGGTATAAGAAAGACATTAAAATAAAAAAACAAAAAAAAACCAAAAAATGCATTTGGCGCGGAACCGCAACTGCAGGACAACTGCAGAGCGGCTGGCGCATATCAAATAGGATTTAAAAGGACAAAAGGGAACATTATTTAAGAAAGACATTAAAATAAAAAAACAAAAAAAAATGCATTTGGCGTGGAACCGCAACTGCAGGACAACTGCAGAGCGACTGGCGCATATCAAATAGGTATTTGTATATCCAAAAAAAAATTGGGTTTTAAAAGACCTAAAATAATACTTAAAATATGAAAAATTAAAAAAAAATGCCAAGTTTTGAATTATTAATATTTTATTATTATTATTATTATTATTATTATTATTTTATTATTATTAAAAGGGTAGGGGAAGTGGCGCGGGAGCGCGACTGCAGACTGACTGCAGAGCGGCTCCCGCATTAATAATAGGATTTAGCCTTCTTAGATTTGTAACTTGCCATTGGGCCTCTTAGACTTTGTAGTGCATCATTGGGTCCAAGGTCAATTAGATTTCTACCAGCTTAATTAGGCTTTTTGATTAAAAGTGCGAGAAAGACATGAGGAGGAGGAGGAGGAGAAGGAAGGCATTCATAAAATAAGTTTTGAGAGCTAATGGAGAAAGGATTCTTTCAAATAAATTTAAGAGGTTTTTACATAAAATAAAGAGAGAGGGCAAAATAAAGACATCTCAAATAACTATAGTGTAGTATGATTAATAATGCCTTGATGCAAAAGATTATATATACACTTACTTATATACTAATACAATAATTCAAACTCTAAATATATAAATAGAAAAATCAGTAACAACGATAATAACTAAGAAATACTACTGTTGGGAGACGAGAAGTATTTAAGGGCGAGGATTAGTACTCCACATGAAAAAGTTGGAGAAACTTTCAATGAAGAGAAACCATTTCCACTATTCTTATAGAGATAACCCGTTAACATAATCAAAATTAAGAAAACAAGGGGAATTAGTTCTCTCGTGTTGGATTTTCACTTAGATTCTCTCGATTAAAATTTTCCACCCTACTACTTGAAAAATTTGAATTGTCGCCAATAGATAGAGATGAAAAAGTGACATTCTTCTATAAAATTGACCCGTTAGCATAAAGCGGCAACTTGCCTACAAAAATAACAAAATGAAAGTTACCAGAGTACCTATGCCTCCATATCTGTAGCTTTGACGACCAAGTCTTCATTAGTTGGCTCTGTAGTGAGCCGAAGTGAATCTATCAATATGAACGAAACAAACACCGTAACAAGACGGGAAAACCAAACTACGTCGCATAAGACGACGAGCAAAACAACGACACAGCACAAAACGCGAACAAAACAACGACGCCGCACTTAGATGACGAAACCACAAAAAGAAAACTCAACGCTATGTGAAACTAGGGCCGGCTAAAGAAAAGAAGTTTCTCAGTTGTATGTTGGGTGTAGTAGCTATATCAACTGGCATATAATTTGTGTTTGAAATTTGAATGTGATCTATTATTATTTGGGAGAGCTCTCGTTTATTCCATTTTTTTCCAAACTTTAACGTGAAGTACATTTAGGCCATGTTTAATGGTTAGGATAGGATAGAGACAACGCAAGATACTATGATTGAGATATGATAGGTTAGTGAGAGAATAACACTATCATATCATGTGTTTGATGTATAACACCTGATAAGATATAAGATAATACATATTATTCATTTTTATGTACAAAGATAACATATGTTATTATATTATATATTTTAGATAAACTAATAAATAATTATATATATATATATATATATATATATATATATATATTATATGTTGATGACAAAACTAACATTATGACAGCTATATTTTTTTGTTGAAAAATTAATTTTATATTTTTATATTCTTTTAATATAAATTTATTTTTTTATCACTTGTTTTAATTTTTTAAATTTCAATAGATTTTTACTTTTAGATTATTCAAAAAGACAAAATGACCCTTATCATCAAATTATACATTATTTTTAAAATTAAGTACTAATACTATTAATTTTTAATTTAACATTATTTTTTTATTTTATTTTTATTTTTTAATATATATATATATATTTAAATTTTAATAGATTTCAGGTTTTTATATTTCAAAATGTATTTTAGAAGGGTAAATGAGAAAATTATTTTTATATCCTATCCTATTGGTTTCTAATCCAACTCAAACTCAGGTTAAAATTTTAACTAGAGGGACATGATAGAATAAGTCACATGATTTAGTTATAATAACCCGTCTCCTTATCCTGAACACCAAACGAGGCTTTAGACGATTAAATGAAGTTACTCATAGCTTAGTGCAAGTAGCTCTTCTATAACTAGTCCCTATTTCAATAATTACACACCTCTTTATATTTCCCGGTTAAAAAATCTAGTGAGTTTATTTTTGTAAAAATATAAAACTTTACGCAATATGCTAATTATATTTTTTGGTGAACCAATATGCTAATTATATTCAAATAAATTAGCATACTATTTTGAATTTTGAATGAATCCAAATTGCTTACGTTACCGAAAAATGTTTGTCCAAGTGGTAACTGGACTTGGATCCCACCCCAAGGTCTCGGGTTCGAATCTTGGATGCGACAAAAACTTTGTTGGGAGGGGAAAACCACACGGGCCGACAAAACCAGAAACTCGTGGCCAGCCAAATTTCTCGGCATAAATTAGTCACCGATAAAACTGGTGGAAACTACGCACGAATGATATGGTAAAAAAAATTGGTTAGGTTGGCATTAGGTAATCTCGCTGTTTAATAGCTTACGCATTATGCTTTCCTCTATATTTTGGTGGTGGGTGAGGTGTTAAGATTTCCTACTTTGGTGGCTAATTAAGTAAATTTATTTCAATGAAAATTACGCATGCCGCTGGCAACCGGCAAGGCAAGTGTTGCTTTGTTTGGGTATCCACCGTGAGAAGAGAAGTGGTCTCCACTTGAAGATTCTTTCTTCTTGGGCCATCACTGATTCCATCTCATCACCACCGTTGAATTCAAAACTTCAACCTCCCTTTTCTCTCTATCTTTTATTTTCTCTCTTTTGTTTTGTCATTTAAGAATTTCATGTTGGAAAAAGTACACTGCCTCGGTGGACAATGTTACCCCACACCCACGATACGAAAGATATTATTAATGAGTGTGATTAGCATTTGATTTTGAACGTGTAAAGAACTATTTAGAAATTTTTTAAATATGTAAAGTAGACACTGACTCATTCACAATCTAAAGAAAAAAAATAGTGTAGTAATTCAAAACAAAGGGGAATACCAATTCTGACTTTGTAGGCCAATATCATATATGATATATGTTGTAGGCCAATATCATATCATATCATATATCATATACGATATATATATATGATTAATATGAAAGGGAAGGAAAAAAAAGGAGGTAATATTTGTCAAAAAAGGTTAGAGAAGGTGCCGCCACTGCTACTCCAACTTTGGCTTACACCACACGTCTACTACATTTTGATTCTTCTTGAGAAAATGCTCTTACTAATACCGTGTTTTGCTCTGTATTCTTTCACGACAAAGCGTTTACCTTTCAAGTATGGGACTCTCGCGTGACTCAGTCTCTTCCATTCTGTTTTGACTTCTAATATATATATATATATATATATATATATATATATATATATATATATATATATATATATATATATAATGTTAAAAATGAATATTTATTGATTTATAAATATTTATAAAATGTAGAACATTATACTATTGAACTATTTATAAGTAAAAAATGCAGTTCTAAGTTTATTGAATAACTGATGTATCTAGTCAATAGACTGAATACATCAGTAATTCAATAAATCTAAAACTGTATTTTTTTTGCTTTTGAACAGGTCTATAAACTGTTGGAACAATCTGTAATTGATGCACAGATTGAGAGAGAATTATGAAATTCTCACACTCACACTCACCAACACTCAAGAGAGGAAGAGAGAATTGCAGAGAAAACTGTAACAGAATTTGGTGGGAATTCTTGTATTATTCACTTAATCAAAATCAGTTACAAGAGGCCCCTTTTATATGAGGAAGTACAAGGCTACTTCTACTAGCTGAAAAAATAAAGACAACTAGCTATCTAAGTCACATGCTTAATCAACACTGCAATGCTTAACTGTAAGTAAACATTACTTAACTAACTAACTCAATGAATTAATCACAACACACCTCCTAATTCATGCAAGTTAGAGAAACCATCCCTATCTTGTTCCTCAACTCCTTGAATCTTCCAATCTTCAGAGACTTGGTTAGCATATCTGCTAACTGGTTTTATGAGCTGCAGTGCTCAATTAGCAGCTTCTCCTTGCTCACTTGATCTCTTAGGAAATGGAACTTTGTCTCAATATGCTTGCTTCGTCCATATGCAACTGGATGCTTGGCAAGATCATTAATTGTTGATTTGTTGTCCACAAACAGCTTCACAGCACCTCCATTTCCCATCTTCAATTCACCCAACAGTGTATCAAGCCACTGAGCTTGACAGGCTCCAAGTGCAGCAGCTATATATTCAGCTTCGCATGATGATAGAGCAACCACTAGAACACCACGACACTGGTGCATTCCCATACATGAACAAGTACCCAGCTGTACTCTTTCTATCATCCTTATCACCGCACCAGTCAGAATCTGTGAAGCCAAAAATCTCTGCACTTGAATTATCACTGCTGCCAGGAACAACATTCCCATGTCTGCTGTTCCCTTCACATATCTAAGGACTCTTTTAGCAGCATTTAGGTGAGATACACTTGGCTGGTCCATAAATCTGCTAATCAGCCCAACACTGAATGCTAGATCAGGTCTTGTATTGCACAAATACCTCAAAGACCCCAGAATTTGTTTATACAAAGTTGCATCCACTGTTGCTTCAAAATCATCTCTGCACAACCTCAGCCCTAGCTCTGCTGCAGATGATGCAGGGTTGCAATCTGCCATTCTAAATCTCTTTAAAATGTCATTTGCATATTTCCTTTGATGAAGGAAAATACCCTTGCTGGTGCCTTGAATTCCATTCCCAAGAAGTAAGACAATTCACCAAGATCACTCATGTCAAACTCCTCAAACGTACACTTCTTAAATTTCTGAATCTCTTCATTTACATTTCCAGTCACCACTAAATCATCAACATAGAGACAAATTAGAATCACACCATCACCATGAAACTGTTTCACATACAGTCCATGTTCAGAAATGCATTTCACAAAGCTTAACTGAGTTAGAAATCCATCTATACGTTTGTTCCAGGCCCGTGGCGCCTGTTTCAAACCATATAGAGCTTTCCTCAGTTTATACACTTTATCACAGTGCTTCTGGCTTTCAAATCCAGGTGGCTGACAGACATATACTTCCTCATCTAGTGAACCATTGAGAAAAGCGGATTTGACATCCAATTGACTCAATGTCCAGCCCTTTTTGCTTGCTATTGGAACAACAAGCCTCACAGTTTCTATCCTAGCCACTGGAGCATAAACTTCATTGAAATCAAGCCCTGGTCTCTGCATGAAACCCTTCACAACCAACCTTGCTTTGTACTTTTCTACCTCACCATTAGGTTTCAGCTTAGTCTTGAAGACCCACTTCACATCTATGGCCTTCTTGTTATTTGGCAGTGGCACTAGTTCCCAAGTATCATTCTTATTGATTGATTTCAACTCATCAATCATGGCTGCCTTCCAACGCACATTGCTCAGAGCTTGTTCCACACTTACTAGTTCAATTTCTGCCATCAGTGCAATGTTTAACAGATCACTTTCTTCTGTTATACAACATCAGAAAACAACTCATAATCATTCAGCCTTGAAGGCTGCTGTCTTTGTCTACCAGATCTTCTCAACTACTCACCTTCACCTACAATTTCTGAAGAACCAGTAGCAATTTCACTCTCTAACTCAAGTGTAAATTGCTCTTCTATAGACTTAGAATCAGCTGAGTTCCAATTCCAACTCTTGGACTCATCAACCAGCACATCATTGCTGATTACAACCTTCTCGGTCTTAGGATCATACAGCTTATAGCCACCTGTTGAGTGATATCCAACTAACACCATTTGCTGAGACCTGTCATCTAATTTCTTCCTGTTTTGCTCAGGCACATGTCTGTGACAAATAGAACCAAAAATTCTGAGATGACCAATGCCTGGTTTCTTCCCTGACCATGCTTCCTCTGGTGTAACTCCTACAAGTCTCTTTGTAGGACTTCTTTTGATCATATATGCAGTTGTTGCTACTGCCTCTCCCCAGAAGTGTTTAGGCATTTTCTTCTCTTTTAACATGCTTCTAACCATATTCAATATAGTTCTATTTTTCCTCTCAGCTGTACCATTATGTTGAGGTGTATAAGGAGCAATTATCTCATGCACAATGCCCTCAGATTTGCAGAAGTTTGCAAACTCAACTGAGGTGTATTCACCTCCACCATCAGTTTTAAGAGCCTTGATTGATTTACCACTCTGTTTTTCAACCAATAGCTTGAACTCTTTAAACACCTCAAATGTATCACTCTTTCTTTTCAACAAGAAAATCCACAATTTCCTAGTAAAGTCATCAATAAAAGATATGAAATAGCTGTTACCCCAATTGATGAATCTTCAAAAGGACCACACAAATCAGAGTGGATCAATTCCAGCTTCTCAGTAGCTCTGGTAGGAATACCGGAATTGTATGGCTTTCTGGTCTGCTTCCCTTCACAGCACCATCCACACACTTCTTGAGGCACCTTAATCACTAGCAGTCCCCTCACCAATATCCCTTTCACTTGCATCTGATTGAGACTCCTAAAGTTTAGGTGGCCAAATCTTCTATGCCAAAGCCAATTCACCTCCTCAGTAGTGGATTTCAAGCACTTTTGATCAAGTGCACTCATACCAATCTTGAAGGTTCTATTATTGGAGATAGATGCCTTCAAAATCAGTTTCTTCTTACTGTTAAACACAGCAAGATAATTGGGTTCGCTATGACTCATGTTAGGGATATGAGTGACAAGATAGAATTTGTTCCTCCCACATAATAAGAGTATTGTCTTAGGTCTCTTGATAGAGTGAGACGTGAAATATGTATGACCACAAGAAAATGGACCAAAATGGGACATTTGATCTGTTTGTGATTGAATGTGTACTTACGAATCGTGAAATATTTAGGCTTAATGGTGATGACATGTTCATGATCTAGCACTACACAAATGTTGGTTGGTGTCAAGTTGGAATTAGTTCATTGATTCTCTCAAAAGTTGGATAACAATGATGTATTGTTAGATGTTAATGTTTGTTTATGATATTCAATTTTAACAATTGAAATATCTAATATTACTATCGGTTGAGTGAGAGTCTACAAGCTCAGGTGCATAGGTAATTAATTATTTGAAGCAACAAGTTGGATAAGTTAAATATGATTAAATTTATCTAGTGCATTGATTACATTAAACATCATTTAACTTAGTCAACATATTATTCAATTAAATTTAAATTAATTAACTAAATGGACTGGACATGGAACGAGTAGTAGCATTGTGCACTCTACTTAAAGCATATTTTTAAGTGAAAGACGGTTATGCATACCCTTTAAAGAAAATCAATTAGTTGTTAAAAAACAATTAAAAATGTGATTCCTAAATTACTCTTGCATGAGAAAAATGAAAGTTTGGAAATCAAAAGTTACTTGCACGGAAAAAAAGAAAAATGAAGCAATTAACAAGAGTAAATTTAGTATATTAACTAAAAATAGCTTCAACATGCTTATATTTGGTAACATAAATAAGTTGAAGTTCTTACTTAAATATAAAACCGAGGGAGTATTAGCGATATCCCGATTAAATAGACTTTTCTGCTCGGAAGTTTTTTGAAAATAAATTTTGAACCTTAAAATATCTCATAGAGGGTGTAAAAAACAATCTTTTTGTCTCGACTCGTCTAATGTCCCAATTTGGGGGCAATCTAGTTGAAGATAAATCCTACCGTCACACTCTTTATCAGAGTCTCTTATATTGGTTGGCATTCATATGGATTCTACTAAATTTACATGAGTCTTGCATGATTTAGTACATATTCATTTGACACTCAACCAATAAGAGATGTTGAGAAATGAGTGTTAAAGAGTGCTAATGGCACACTCTTTAACACTCATTTCCGAACACATACTCTCTTATTAGTTGAATTTCAAATGAATTCTACTAAATCACATGGGTTCCATATAAATTTGGTAGGAACGATATGAATTTCAATCAATATAAGTGAGTGTGATAGAGATCTAGTTTGACAGTAGCGGTTCTCTCTTGTTGAATACATATGGGAATCTACATGTATGTGAAGGTGTGTAGCTGCACCTTCTCAATTTGATAAAATTACATTTAATATTTTAAACGTGTATATTTTTTCTCCTCTATATTCATTTATTTTGAACTCAGTGACCCCATTTCTGCTTAATATTTTTGTATTCTACACAATAAATTTTTAAATGCAAATGGTGTCCACATGAATTGAAACATATGATGCAGTTTGCAACTACCCAAATCTGGTGACCAAATCCTAGTTGCTTGCTTGCAGAGAAAATGCATGGTGAACGGTGAACCTACCGGAACTTTGCTTGGCATTGTGGCCCAGTTTACAGCTATCTATCTGTCATACACGTGCAGATTCTTGTTATGCAAATAATTAATGAGCATTGTATTTTAAAAGAAGAAGAGTTATTTAGTTGAAAATTTTAGTCTCAATACCCAACCGAATAACGATATATAAGCCAGAAGGAAGGATCTAATATACTCAAACTTAACTCCTCCCATTCTTACATGCATGTTATCTACAGTTTTTATTGTTTTCAGAAAAGTTGTTGAAGGCATATAAGAAAAACTGATATAATATTAGCTAGCTCTTTATTTAGCTTTCAAATAAGTATCTGTGCAAAGTCAATGCACAAGCACAAACGCACTCATGAAACATCATGCCCGCTGAAAAATTATGACTGGTTATTATGAGTAACCTTTTTAGGAAGATAATTGAGAAAATTAATTTCTTTGAACTTCTAGAGCTAGCATAGGGTGTGCGTATTCGTGCATTATATTCTTCAAATTTGCCGTTTTACACAAGCCTCCAAACTAAAAACTAACCTCATAGGATGCCAAGTTTTATTAAACTTACATTAGCTCCGAAAAACACGATTAATAACTTTTTTTGAATATCTAACTGTTCTGGACTGGATCAAGAGGCCCATTCAACAATTAGATATGGATTGGTCCAATCACTGTGGTCCATATCCACAATATACAAGCCCAATTATGACTATCATAATTGGATGGCTCAGATCAATTCTATCAATATGACGGCTCACAACGGACACGATTCCCTATAAATACTGGCTCACATTTCCATTAATAGGTACATTCTCATTCCTAGAATACTACTACTCTCTCATTCCCTATACTGACTTGGGCGTCGGAGTGGGCATCGCAGGTGCCCCTCTGGGATTCATTCAACACTCCGCTCGGATAGCAAGAGACCTACCAACAGCAGTCACCGCAGCGCTGCTAGGTACTGAACACTAAGAAAGTAGACTTGCAAGTTAAAAAGAAGAATAAACCTAAAAGTAAAATTGAGGCTGCCGCCAAATGAGAAAAAGAAAACCTTAGGAGAAGACCAACATAAATTGAAATTCATCTGAAGTTTTTCAGGATGTGGTATATATGAACAGGGACTGGGATTATCAAAATGGTATCCTTCAAGATTGTTTTACACAAAATAAGAAAAGCAATAATTTTTTTTGATGAGATCATTTGCCTTAATTTGATTTTTTATAACTATTCTCTCTCTCTCTCTCTAAAAAAATAGTTAAGACTAAAATTAACAAATAGTCCATCTGAAATAAAATATAAGTAAACAACAAACACGGTGTTTTTTTTTCGTTTAAAACAAACAAATTCAACTAACTTTACACTCTTGCAAAAAACTAACTTTACACATTTTAATGTACCGTTCCTAAAATATTCTTCAATTAATACTTTTTTTAATTGAATTAATACTTATTTTATTTTTTGAATAAATGTTTTTATTCTCATGAAACAAGTTCTAAAATAAATTAAATGAAAGGGAATGATACTTTAAAAAATGTAGTTAATTTTAGGGTTATATCAAAAAATTAAATAAAGTTAACCATTATTTTAATTAACGTAAATTTAGTTATTTTTGCTTATATTTTTTTTCGAAATGAGAAATGTTAGTTATTAACTGTCTTGAACACACTCATATATTGGTTGAAATTCATATGGATTTCACTAAATTTACATGGCACTCACGTGATTTAGTAAAACTCATTTGAAATTCAACCAATAAGAGACCTTGTATGGGAAATGAGTGTTAGAGAGTGTTGGCGACTCACTTTCTAACATTCATTTGCCACCACACAAATTTCTTATTGGTTGAATTTCAAATAGGTCATACTAAATCATGCCGAACCCATGTAAATTTGATGATATATCCCTATGAATTTCAACCAATATATGAGAGCATGTTCAATAGAGTGTGATAGAGAATGTGGCGCCAACATTTCTCTTGATTAGAAACAGTAATGTAGCCCTTAACTTTGAAAATGAAAAACAAAGAGTTACTAGTAAAACTATTTTAAAAATAATCTGACCTTTAAAAAGTAACTTAACTAGCTAACTTAATTAGCTAGTTCCCCACGGTTGGTTGTATTGCGAGCAACATGAGGACATGTACCTCCCAGGTTTGAACCCAAATGTAATAGTGTGTGCGTGTAGTGATTATTTACCATTTTGTTTAAGCTAACGAAAAACAAAGTAACTTAAGTAGTACTCGCTCAAGTTTTATTCTTGTTTCAAAATAGTTGTTCTTTTCAAAACTCAATGTATAATTGATCAAATTTTTCTAAGTACAAGTATATCCTTTTATATTTATTGGGTGTTTTAAGACCCAAGACATAAATATAATTGTAATAGGTATAAAAGTTTGTACTTGATTAATGGTAGAAATAAGGGTATTTTAGTATTTAACTTATACAAATTAATGATGCTTTAATTTATGTATAAATAACTAAAAGTATCAAAAATAAGAAGGGAAGCGAGTACCGGCACCCATGGAAAATACTATGTTGAACAAGTTTGAACGTCTCAAGCATTATCTTTGGTCTCTTATATAAGCAAAAAGTTAAAATATCGAATCCATATTTGGACTAGTTACAAATAACTTTTTGGTTATATAAAAGATCCCAAGTAATAGGAATTAAGAATGTGTGGGAAAACGGACTTCGTTATTCTATTTTCATCCAAAGTAGGTAGCTCAGTTGCCGAACTAAAGGATACCGAAAGAGTGCACCAAAGGAGTGCAAGCAGGATGTCCGGTGGAAACTAATAGGGGTGGACAATCGGGCGGTTTAGCCGGATTCGGTTTCGGAATCATTCATCCAAGGAAAACCGAGAGAGACATAACTCCATCCATCTCCGACCATTAGTGCCATTGGTTTGGGCGGGTGCGGTTTGAACGGATGGCGGGTTACGCGGGTGGTTTCGTTCGGTTTTTAACCTGCCACGTTAGATGATTCCGCGTTAATCAGAGGTTGTTTAGCAGAAGAGTATTGGTGGTTTAGGGAGAAGAAAAACCAGAAAGCAACAACACATCTAGAAGAAGATGTACCACGGAGAAGAGAAAAAATAAATAAATAAATAAACATTAATTTATTATGAGAGGATCGGGAATAAAAAATAAGCATTAAGAAAGGATTCTTGCCCTATTTAATAAAGCCTACAATTAAGTAGCCTGCAACACACTGCGGATATGTGTAACACCCCAATATTTCTAACATGTAGATACATTGAAATGCACAGCTTAGCCATAATCAGAGAACACAATCCCTGTTTAGATATTGAACATACTAATTTTTTCCGATAATAAAACATAATATCTCAGATTCATCCGTCTTCATTTCCATGAATTAAGTTCACTTGGTTCACAACTTAAAAGGAATACAGAGTCTATTGTTCAATATCATAAACACAGAAGCGGAGTAGATTTATACAATTCATATAAAATACAAGTTACATAACCATAACAGAAACAACAAAAGAAGAACAATCAGAAACATCAAGACTACAAGTCTTCGGCTTCGCCATAAGCACATCACCTACTCGTGTCGCCTTGTCTTCCTTTTTCCCTGTTTCTCTATAAAAACCACAACAATGATAGGGTGAGATAACATATCTCAGTGAGTTCTACCGTGCCCCCTCACAATCACTCGGTTCAATTATAAAACCGTTGCAACATAGTTAAATTTAAAAACTATTTGCTCATATATATACTTATCCCATTACCGACCGTGCATCAGCCACAATCTCGGCATCTAATGTGCTATTCATTTATTTTTAAGCCTTGTAAGTTACTTTACCATTACAAGCTTAACAATCGAAACCCCGACCGTGCAACAGCCACAATCTCGGCGAATCGAGCATTGAACTTAGCATAATATCGGCCATGCAACAGCCACAATCCCGATAAACCCCCGTTAGTAACTATTCCATAACGTTTCCAGGGCCTAGGGTAGGAGCTCATGACCTTCCCCTCCTAGTATGCTATTCGTTGGGTCGTCACCCAACTTGATATAAATTATATATCACACCCGCATTGGGCCGACTTCTATATTCGATATATTCTATATCTATCGTTGTTCTATAACCCGTTTTGATGAATACGGTACTAGACATCCGGCGTTATAATACGGTACCAAGTTGTACACATAATCCGATTAGTTGTTCAAAACATGTACTCACACGCGGTCTACTTTTTGGTTTTTCGAATATTTATACTTTCAAAACCTTTTCTCAAAAATCAATTTGAACACCTTCAAAACAATGATTTTATCAAGGTAATATTATCACAATTGGTTGGGAAGAAGATTAGAAGATGTTTGGAATCAAAAGGAGCGACGAAACGAGAAATTTGCACCCCGAGACAGAACCACACGCACGGTTCGTGCCCTAGTGGCGCACGACCCGTGCGTGATGCACCAATTTAATTTCCTGTAACACCCTAATATTTCTATCAAATAGAAATGCTAAGGTGCACGAAATGGCATACATCAGAGTAATATTTCCTGTTTAGATATTGAACACGACTAAAATTTTTCTCGATGATTAACATCAACAGTCTTACCTTCCATAACTTAATTAAAAACCATATAGGTTTCATGTCTTTCAATATCTTTATAACCTAGTGTTCAATACCATCACAAGAAAAAGCGGAAACGATTACATAACTTAAATAAATTCAAGTCATACTATCGAGTTACAAAGACAACAAGGGAACTCAATATCAAAGATAAAAGAACCAAGTCTTCTAACTTCTCCTCTAGCACGTCACCTAATCGTGCCTCGTCGCTTTCTTCTTTCCCTGTTTCTCTATAAAACAACAACATATAATGGGTGAGATAAACATTATCTCAGTGAGTCCTACCGTAACCCCTCACAATAACTCTCGGTCCTTTTATTTCTTTTTCTTTAATCGTAGTCCATAAAGGGCCTACGTGCATATATCTTTTCCTTTCATGCCATAGTACATCTCCGGAAAAAGCTCTGCCTTTGCCTTCGAACCTCTCCACTAGCTTACACTAGCTTCAAACCTCTGAGGTCTAGGTTTTGGGGCTCATGACTTCCCCTCCCCTAGTATACTAATCTACTGGGTCGTCACCCATCCTTTTGATATAATTTATATATCCACCCGCATTGGGCCGTCTTCTGTATTCAATATAATTTATATATTCGAACCTTAACGGTCTTTGATAAAATTATTAATTCATCCCTTTTCATTTACATGTCATTCATATTAATACATAAACATAAACTTAATGAACATATAGTTCCATAACCTTAAACATAACCCATGTCCTCTCGTGTATACTACTTTACGGCTTTTGAAACAATTATGACTTCCAAAAATAATTCATTTTAAACCTTGCAATCATGTTCAAAAACAGAGTATCAGTGGTTCCATGACATGAGGGATGGTTGGAAAGAAGATTAGAAGAGGTTTGGAATCGAAAGGAGCGACGAAACGAGAATTCTGTCACCTTAAACCCGAATCACACGCACGGTCCGTGCCCTAGGGGCGCACGACTCGTGCGTGTTGCACCATTTTATTTTAGCCAACAACGAAACTGGCGCACGGTCCGTGCCCCAGGGGCGCACGGTCCGTGTGCTCTATTCAGTATACCAAATTCCTCCTGTTTCTCTCGTTTCGCTTTTCCGTTCGCGTCCAATCCGTAATCCGATCAAAATCCAACATAAACACAAACAATTCCAGACAATATTCCAGTCCAAACAATAGTAATCAATCACAATGCATCAATCAATCAATCATTCATAGCTAAACACATTTTCGCAAAACAACGACTTTCAGCGAAATCGAACGAAATGAAGAACAAAACCATATTCTCAGTCACATGCAAGGTTGACACAATAAAATTGAAAACCCTAAGCGAGTATAGAACTCACATCTTGTGATGAAAATCACAAACGACCACAAACGAATGGAATTCGACACCGACTCGTCTACTCGAACTTTTCCTCATCTTGAATTTCTCGCTTCCACGAACATCAAATCGATCCCGAATGAATCCCCCAAACGTGTCCAGCTACTGAAGCTTCCCCAAATGCATCTCAAATCAACAATGTAATCCCCTTTTTACTCCGATCCAATCCCAACTTCTAGAACGCGTCAACTAACTCCAAAGATCGGGTTGGCAGCATCTGTGAGCTGTTTTGAAACAAACATAACTAATTCGATTCTTAACCAAAACCTTTCAAACCAGTGCCTATTGTGTAGATAATTTTGTCTACTTTCATATGGTTCAAGTACCACACTGATATGATGAGTATTCAGGGAGTTATGGCTAAAACACTGTGACTGATACAAAATCGTTACTGTGACAAATGTGAAATTTGTACTTAATTTTCTCCCTCAATACTCAGTCAATTTAAGTGGTTCATGTGCCTAAACTGAAGGATTTCGTGTCTAATTTCTAATGAAACATAAATGAGATTAAACGGAGGTCTGTACTGTGAGTTGTGAAGAAAATACCAGAGGATGTCGAAACTGTTTTGTAGCAGAATCTTCCTATGAGTTTGCATCTTCCATCCATCCATCATCAACTTAAGTCCCACCCAGGGCCGGCCCAAACGATACGGAGGCCCTGTGCAAATGATAAAAAAGGGGCCCTAATTATATTTTTCCAAATAAAACTCAAACTTCAATACAAAGAGAGATATTCAAATCTATGGCTAGCACCTGAATTCATAGCTTTGTTACATTCAATGCCTTTGGCTATTTGATAAAAAGAGAGATATTCAACCTCAAGAAAGGTAGGTGAATAAAAAAAAAATCTGAAGACTTATGTTTTTTTTTAAGGTAGGTGAATAAGCAATGGGCTGGGCTGGTTGGGGTTAAAAAAATGGGGCCCTAAAATTTTTTTTTTGGTGGAGGCCCTGTGCAATTGCACAGGCCTGCACACCTATCAGTTCGGCCCTGGTCCCACCTCTTTATTTTCGAAACCCAGCTACTGGAAATCCCTCCTAGGCTGTTCCAATCCGAAATGTAGGTGTTGAGATGTCCCAATCTAACTCCCAAAACAACATGCAAGCCACAACCTCAAAGCAAGTGGAAAGGACTCCATTTTTGGGCTATTTAGAGCTTGAGGTTCTAAAATGGTGAACTGAAAATGAGGAGGTTAGAGGTGCTGATATTGGTATCATCAAGTAGAGAATGGTGAGTTGGTTGTAATGATGCAAAGAAGGAGAACATGCATCGAGAATGGAGGAAGTTCCCTCCCCTTCTTCTCCCTCTTCCTCTCACGGCTCTCCTCTCTTCTCTCCTCTCTATTTTTTGTTTTATTTTCAGCAAAGTGAGGAATGAGGGAAGGTCTTGGCTGTTTTTCAGCTGAGGGTTTTAATTGGATAGGAAATGACGAAATTACCCTTGGCCTACTAATTCCTTCTTATCTTAACTAAATACACAATAATTCTCATACTCACACCATAAGTAATATTATTAGTCATCACACACATTTATAGGTACTATAATACTTAGGTTAACTAATTAATTTAGTTATAACCGCTCGCTAGGCAAAATGACTGTTTTGCCCTTTAGACTAAAATTCCCATTTAAACCTCAATTTAACTATTCAATCACAATCCTTCACTTGATTTATATAATTTGCAATTAACTTAGCTAATCAAGTAACTTATTACTTATCTCAAATTTCGTTAAACGAAATTAGCCAAATTGGGGATGTTACATTTCCCATCTGCGAAAATGGCGCACGGTTCGTGCCACAGGGACGCACGATCCGTGGGCACTGTTCTGTCTCTCAATTTCATCCCGTTTCTCTCGTTTTGCTTCTCCGTTCGCGTCCAATCCAAATTCCGATCAAAATCCAGCCTCAAAACAGATAATATATATTGCATTCCAGTCCATAATTCCAGTCCACAATCAATATAACTTATATATATTTTTTAAAAAACTGTAATACGCGATATTTTAGAAAAACGGTTTTCGACTCAAATATCGTTTCTAAATCAGAATATCCGAGTATATCAAAATCATCAGAATCAAAATGCCAAAAACCCTATACGTGAGTAACACTCACCGGTTTGGAGAGTTCGTTCGAAATCAAGTCTCCACGCGAAATAACCGAACGGTGACCACTCGAACAATCCCTGTAATCCTCCAAACCGTTCCAAAACCGACACCAACAGCCCCTATTTCGAACCCAAGCTCCTTTGTTACTGAGATTGCTTCCAAAATGATCCTAACCCCAATGTAGCTTCAAGGAGTTGCTAAGAGTTACTCCCAAGGTTCCAAAGAGCACATGCAATGCTTCACTAAGTTGAAGACTCAACTTGAGCTTCAAAATCCAACAATGGCAAGTGGTGATATAGAGAGTGTTAGGTTCTGAAATTGGTGCCAGGAGAAAGAGGATTGAAAATGGAGTTGAATGGCACAAGGAGAACTTACATGCAAGAAGGTTTGATGGAGGTGGTGCTCCTCTTCTCTTCTCCCTCCTTCGCCCCTTCCTCTCCTCCTCCTCCTCCTCCTCCTCTCTCTCTCTCTCTCTCTCTCTCTCTCCTATTCTTCAAAAATTCTGAGTTTTAGGTTTGCTGGGATTCAGTGGCAAGAGAGTGGAAAATCAGTTGGGTTAAAGGCTGAGGTGTCTTTAAAAGAAAGGAAATGACCATATTGCCCTTATGTGAAACTCTCACTTAAATTCTCCTTTATCTCACTTTCACTTCTTTTCTTTTCTCTCCTTATGGTTCCAGCTGAATGTTTAATCATCAAGGATGGTTATAATGTTTTAATGGGCCGAGGGTTTAAATGGTTGGAAAAGACCAAAATACCCTTGGCTCATTAATTCACTCTAAACCGTTATTTTTGCCCAAGTTCTCTCTAACTTGCACCTTAATTCTATGGTTTATCCACTAAACATTGCTTTCTCGACTATCACATATCAATGACATGATTTATCTTTCATTCGAATAATAAATCACTTGTAACTTCCATAAATTGAATTTATCAAAATTAGGGATGTTACAATGGGAATCGACCTTGTCCGCAGTGTTCTTTCGCTACGCTCCAGGATATAGCTAGGATAAGGTTGGAATGATAGATCCGGTCGAAGATCGATTGTATCAATATTCAGCGACTGATTCGGATCGGGAACATACTTCCTCAATTGAGAGACATGGAAGACATCATGAAGATTTGATAAGGCCGGAGACAAGGCAAGACGATAGGCAACTGGCCCAATACGCTCGATGATTTGGAATGGTCCAGCATATTGAGGACTAAGCTTCTTCGCTCGCAAAGCTCTATCGGTACCTATGGTTGGAGAAACTCTTAAGAACACATGATCACCAACTTCGAAATCCAACAATCTCCTTCGATTGTCAGCGTAGCTCTTCTGCCAACTCTGAGCAACTTTCATTCTTTCTTGAATCAGTCGTATTCTCAGTAGTTTCACGAACCACATCTGGTCCCAAAAATTTATTTTCACCTACTTCCGACCAACAAAATGGGGTTCTACACTTCCTCCCATATAGTGCTTCAAACGGTGCCATTCCAATACTGGAGTGGTAACTGTTGTTGTAGGCTAACTCTACCAATGGAAGGTGATCCTCCCATTTTCTCCCGCTATCTAGCACACATGCCTGAAGCATGTCCTCAAGAGTCTGAATAGTTCTCTCTGTTTGACCATCAGTCTGAGGATGATAAGCAGTGCTAACAAGCACCCTTGTTCCTAAAGCTTCATTCAATGCTTTCCAAAATCTGGAGGTGAACTTAGGATCTCGGACTGACACAATACTAGTAGGGACTCCGTGTAATATTATAACACTCTTTACATACTCCTCTGCTAGCTTGGAGACTTTGTAATTCGAGCGAACAGGAATAAAGTGGGCGGATTTAGTTAATCGATCCACCACTACCCAAATGGAATCATTACCGGCTTGCGGCCTTGGTAAGCCCATAACAAAATCCATCGAGATATCTTCCCATTTTCAGACTGGCACATCAAGAGGTTGTAGTTGACCAGCAGGTCTTTGGTGCTCTGCTTTAACCTTTTGACAGGTTAAGCATCGAGATACAAACTCAGCAACATCAGCTTTCATTCCGGGCCACCAATACATCTGCTTTAAATCCCGGTATGTCGTGACCGGGATCCCGACTTAGACGGCCCAAAATTCGATATTTCAGGGAGTCGCCACCCAATTTATTAAATAGGGAAAATTGAGAAAAACCTACCTTAAAATTAATGGTCTGCGTAAACTAGGTCGGATTCGGGAGTCGGTTATGCATAGGGAAGGGCGAAAACTTAATTCCACTACACCCCTAGTACATCTGTCCTAAGACAGTTACTGTAACACCCTAAATATTTAATTAATTTATTTAATTAAGTATTTGGGAATTTAAATTAATTTATTGGGTATGATTTAATTAATTGAAATTCTATTAAATTGTGGTGGTATTAAGAAAAAGGAGGCGTCACTTGGATGAGCTGGGCTTAAGTGAAAAAGCCCAAGCCCATGATCCAAGTGACATGCGAATAGCTAGTGAGGCTAGGGTTTGGTGCCTCATTCGCAAAAATTGAAGGAAAAACGCATAGAGAGAAGAGAGGAAGAGCCGTAGAGGGAAAGGGAGAGAAGAGGAGGCCGCGAGCAAGGAGGAGGAAGGGACGTGATCATGTTGCCGTGTTTCCGTTCGTGACCGTCTCCAAGGCTTCTACTCTTCGAATTCGAGGTAAGGGGAGTTCTATCGATTTCTATAATAATTCCTATGATAGATCCTAAGTAGTGATAGCCTAGATTAGTCATGACCATGATGTGTTTGTGAATTTGTGTCTTTGATTTGTGATGTATGCGTAATGTTCAATGTTGTGGCCAAAGACCCATTTTTCCTTTGTGTTGTGGGCGCCTAGGGCGCCGTATTTGTGATCGGGGAGTGGTTGAATTTTGGTGTTGGATAGATGAAGTTGATGATTTTATATGTGTTTTATGAGTTGTGTGAAAAATTGGTTGTGAATGGTCATTTAAAAATTTGAGAAAAATAATGTTTTTGCTGAAATTGTGTGAATTCTGGTGCTGGAAGTGGTTCTGGGCGCCAGGCGCCCTGTGCTGGGCGCCAAGGGCGCCAGTGTGCCTTGCTGTGCGCGTGTGTGTTGCGCCTAGGCACTGGGCGCCAGGCGCTGGGCGCTGAGCGCCCGTGTGCGTGTTGCGTGTTGCGCCAAGGCGCTGGGCGCCAGTGTGCGTGCGTGTTGCGTTTTGCTGGGCGCTGGACCAGCGCCCAGGGCGCCAGTTTTCAAGATGTTCCCCAAATTTTTATGAAAACTGTTTTTGCTATATCTTTTGACTCGGACATCCGTTTTGAACGTTTCAAAAAGCGTTGTGAAGCATTTTCAGTTGTCTATCTACGTGTCCCATTTTTTTTGATAAAAACTTATTATTTCTGAAGGTTGCTGGGGCGCCCCAAGTGGCTGTTCCCGGTGATCGTTGCGGTGACAATGAAAAGATGTTTTGGGCGTCTTTAAAAACTCTCTTTCGCGTATGGCCAATGATTTTAACGATTTAGTGTCAAAAATGATGACTTCGACGATGATGCCTCTAGTGGCTAGTTAAAAGACCGTTTTGCCCTTAGTGGCTAATATTATTTATAATGACGTGTAAATGACTGTTTTGCCGTTAGTGGCTAATATTATTTATAATGACGTGTAAATGACTGTTTTGCCCTTAGTGGCTAATGTTAATTATAATAAGGTGTAAATGACTGTTTTACCCTTAGTGGTTATTATTATTTATAATAATGTGCAAATGACGATGATGCCCTTGGTGGCTAGTAAATGACGTTTTTGTCCTCAGTGGCTATTGTTTGAGTTGATGATATTATGTATAAGTGACGATGAAAACCCAGTGACGTTTGAGGCCTGAATGGCTAAGTGATGTTAAGGCCTAAATGGCTAAGTGATGTTGTTGTTGTGTAAATTGTGAATTGGCAGGTGCTGCGCCTCCTATTTGGCAACCGGTAAGTGACGGGTCACATAGTTGACTGCGATTTGTGCATTTGAGTATTTGTGTGTTTGTGAGTGGTGCATGTCATAGTGTCTCATGCCCCATATGCATAAACCCAGTGACGTTTTGAAGCCTGAGTGGCTAAGTGACGATGAGGCCTTAATGGCTAAGCGACGTTTGTGAAAAGGTACCTCATGCATATGCCCGCGAGTGGGTTGCATTTCATATGCCTACATGACATAGTGATGAGTTATTGTAGTGATGTGATTGATGATTGTGATGCGATTAATTTAGAGCTGTGACTTGACTTATTATTTATCATATGATTTATTATATGAATTGAATTGGACTCACCCTTCTGTTTGAATGTTACCCCCATATGCGGTAACGTGCAGGTGATTCCCAGTGAAGGCCTTAGCTTCACTTCTTGAGTCGAGTCGTCAAGCTCTGATACGTAGCACTCAGGGGGTGGGGCGAACTTGTATCATGAATGTTTTTGGTTGTTAAGTGTTATTGACAGTCTGTTCTATTTTATTATTCCGCTGCTTAGATGATTTTTATTGACGTTGAGTATCATTGCGATGATGACTGTGGTTTTGAGATTCGCCTTTTTGTGATGTGCTACGTAATACCTGGATAATACGTTTTGAGCTGTTTATTTGAGAAGTGTGGTTTTTATTGAAGTATGTGTAACATCCTTTGCGATGAAAAGAAATTTTGAAAACTCTGATATTTTTCCAAGTAAATTAACGGGTAGAAAAGGGGTGTTACAGTTACCCTAAATCTGGTTGTGCAAATATAAATTACGAATTTATTTGTTTTACCCAAAAATAAAATAGTAAAAAATGATAAGGACTAATTTAGAAAAGTTTAATTTTGACTTGACGGGGAAGCCCCGCTCCTACGTATCCTCAGGTGCAATGAGGAATTCAAAAGTCACGTAGTTCTTTCTGAAAAAAAATTGTTGGTTGGTATTTTTTAATATAGGGGTTTTAGGATTATTGAACTGTACAGCTCATCCATCCTAGAACGCTGACTAACCTATCTGTACAGTCGACTTAGTCCCCTATTTTAAAAAAATGGAGTTTTTGGAGTTTTGGAAAATGATTTGATGTGTGTTGGTTTGATTTTATTTGAATAGGGATTTTAGGACTCTTGAACCGTACGGTTCATTTATCCTAGAACGCTGACTAACCCGTCTGTACAGTCGACTTAGTCCCCTATGTTCGAAAAATTGAGTTTTTGATTTATGGAAAGAAATATGTTTATGTTTATTTTGATTTAGTAATTTGTTTGTTTTAAATAGGGATTTTAGGACATGATCCGTAACGGTTCATTAGTAACCTTAAAAGCTGACTAACCCGACTGTACCGTCGATTTAGTCCCCTATTTATATTTTTTGAAAATGAAATATTTATCTATTTATCTTTATAGGTTTTTTTGTAAAAGGAAATAATAAAAACGAAAACAAAGGGTGCGATAGTAAAATGGGGTGCAGTTTGCAAAAAGGGAGTTGTATTATTGTTTGCTTGAATGCAAAAGTATTAAGCTCCTTTAAGTCCTAGAGGGGTCCCTTTGGGAATAGATCTAAGGCTTTTTCTATCAAGTGAACCTCTCAAAGGTAGCTCTATAGAGTCCTAAATAAGGTTCCTAGAGCCAACGACCCCAATTAAGAACACTGATCAACAACAATAGGCAAGCTATTAGGAGTGTCAGCATTCTCAAGAGGGACCAAACTCTAGGTGAGACTTTCGTGACCACCCAACAGGACGCACATCCAGTAGGCCATCACTACGCAGTCTCGTTCTAACTTAGGTTATTCTCTAGTCCGGGTATAGGACTATTCTCACATGTGTGCAGAAGTGTGATAGTGGAGTGTGTGTAGGAGTAAAATGTTAAATATACCCCCTAGCTGCAAAACAAACAAACACATATACAGAAAATAATAGTCTTCTACCCTAGGGTTTATATCAAGCATAAAATAAAGATATACAAAAAGAAACTAAAGAAATAAATAACTAATCAATAAATATGTACATAAATAACTAAATAAATAAACAATTAGATATAAATAAATAAATACAAAACTAACCTCAAGCTGATGAACGCGAGGAACGCCGAACCGGACCGAGCAGTCTGACCAGGTCAACTGCGAATCGGACTGCTTTGAGAACCGATAAAAACCGATTCAAAAAAAAATACAAACTAATCAAAGACAGACTTTTAGTGTCTGGACCGCAAAAGGCTAGCCCAAAAGATCACTTAATCTGCCAATGACTCCTCTCTCCAAACCTTCACCTCTCAACCTCTTTTATAGTCAATTGCTATAGGGTTGTTGTTTCTTGCAAGCAATGTGGGACTAAAACAAGATAGAGAAAACAATTCCCACTTAGAGAACACAATTCCCGTTTTTCTCAAACCTGTCACCGTAAAAGCGCGATTCCGGATTCGTTAACCGTTGGATCGTCTTTGTTTTTTGAGAGTAGGTTCGTGAGACATATATCTTCACTTTCATCGTTCGGATCGTCGAACCGATGTCTGAGGAGAGAGAAATTGCCTTCGCAATAGCTGCAGTTTTTGGTCCGTTTTTTCTCAAACCTTTCATCGTAAAGGTGCGATTCCGGATTCGTTAACCGTTGGATCATCTTCGTTTTTTGACAGCAGGTTTGTGGGACATATGTCTCCACTTTCACCGTTTGGATCGTCAAAACGAGGTCCGAGGAGAGAGAAATTGCTTTCGCATAGTAGCTAAAAACTAAAACCCGAAAATACCCAAAAAGCGACTACTTTTTGTAATTTTTTCGAAAAACTGAAAAATACTGGTAAAAATTGAGTGTTCACAGTTGTCTCTCTGTGCTTACTCTCTTACGATATAACACACAAAACCATGTTCTCCTTGTTTTGTCGTATTATCAAAGTAAGAGATAAGTATAGATACGAACCTCAATTTTAATCGGTGAAATATGCGATTGTCGAGGTGAATTGAAAACCACGAATTTTTTTTCTTTTTTAAAGTACGAAGTCGAAGCTATATTACAACGGAGATGATGCCAGGGCAAGACCGATAGCAGAAAATTAAAGACAATGCCAGGGCCAGACCGGTAGCAGAAAAATTAAAGACAGTGCCAGGGCGAGACCGATAGCAGGAAAATTAAAGACAATGCCAGGGCGAGACCGATAGGACTATTCTCACATGCCGGAGGGTTATCGGTTCATCCCTAGCACATTCTTTCATGCCGGCGGTTCAGCCCTGGCGTTGTCTTTTAAATTTCGTGCTAACGGTTCATCCCTGGCACTGCTTTACTTTTCATGCTAACGGTTCAGCCCTGGCATTGTCTTTTAAATTTCGTGCTAATGGTTCAGCCCTGGCACTGCTTTACTTTTCATGCTAACGGTTCAGCCTTGGCATTGTCTTTTAAATTTCGTGCTAACGGTTCAGCCCTGGCACTGCTTTACTTTCCATGCTAACGGTTCAGCCCTGGCATTGTCTTTTAAATTTCGTGCTAACGGTTCAGCCCTGGCACTGCTTTACTTTTCATGCTAACGGTTCAGCCCTGGCATTGTCTTTTAAATTTTGTGCTAACGGTTCAGCCCTGGCACTGCTTTACTTTTCATGCTAACGGTTCAGCCCTGGCATTGTCTTTTAAATTTCGTGCTAACGGTTCAGCCCTGGCACTGCTTTACTTTTCATGCTAACGGTTCAGCCCTGGCATTGTCTTTTAAATTTCGTGCTAACGGATCAGCCCTGGCACTGCTTTACCTTTCATGCTAACGGTTCAGCCCTGGCATTTGTCTTTTTAAATTTCTTGCTAACGGTTCAGCTCTGGCATTGTCTGTTAAATTTCGTGCTAACGGTTCAGCCCTGACACTGCTTTACTTTTCATGCTAACGGTTCAGCCCTGACATTGTCTTTTAAATTTCGTGCTAACGGTTTAGCCCTGGCACAGCTTTACCTTTCATGCTAACGGCTCAGCCCTGGCATTGACTTTTAAATTTCGTGCTTGCGGTTCAGCCCTGACACTGCTTTACCTTTCTTGCTAACGGTTCAGCCCTGGCATTTGTCTTTTTAAATTTCTTGCTAACGGTTCAGCCCTGGCATTGTCTTTTAAATTTCGTGCTAACGGTTTAGTCCTGGCACAGCTTTACCTTTCATGCTAACGGTTCAGCCCTGGCATTTTCTTTTAGATTTCGTGCTAACGGCTCAGCCCTGGCACTGCTTTACCTTTCATGCTAACGGTTCAGCCCTGGCATTTGTCTTTTTAAATTTCTTGCTAACGGTTCAGCCCTGGCATTGTCTTTTAAATTTCGTGCTAATGGTCCAGCCTTGGCACTGCTTTAATTTTCATGCTATCGGTCTCGCCCTGGCACTGTCTTTAATTTTCCTGCTACCGGTCTGGCCCTGGCATTGTCTTTAATTTTCTGCTATCGGTCTTACCCTGGCATCATCTCCGTTGTAATATAGCTTCGACTTCGTACTTTAAAAAAGAAAAAAAATTCGTGATTTTCAATTCACCTCGACAATCGCATATTTCACCGATTAAAATTGAGGTTCGTATCTATACTTATCTCTTACTTTGATAATACGACAAAACATGGAGAACATGGTTTTGTGTGTTATATCGTAAGAGAGTAAGCACAGAGAGACAACTGTGAACACTCAATTTTTACCAGTATTTTTCAGTTTTTCAAAAAAGTTACAAAAAGTAGTCGCTTTTTGGGTATTTTCGGGTTTTAGTTTTTAGCTACTATGCGAAAGCAATTTCTCTCTCCTCGGACCTCGTTTTGACGATCCAAACGGTGAAAGTGGAGACATATGTCCCACAAACCTGCTGTCAAAAAACGAAGATGATCCAACGGTTAACGAATCCGGAATCGCACCTTTACGGTGAAAGGTTTGAGAAAAAACGGACCAAAAACTGCAGCTATTGCGAAGGCAATTTCTCTCTCCTCAGACCTCGGTTCGACGATCCGAACGGTGAAAGTGAAGATATATGTCTCACGAACCTACTCTCAAAAAACAAAGACGATCCAACGGTTAACGAATCCGGAATCGCGCTTTTACGGTGACAGGTTTGAGAAAAACGGGAATTGTGTTCTCTAAGTGGGAATTGTTTTCTCTATCTTGTTTTAGTCCCACATTGCTTGCAAGAAACAACAACCCTATAGCAATTGACTATAAAAGAGGTTGAGAGGTGAAGGTTTGGAGAGAGGAGTCATTGGCAGATTAAGTGATCTTTTGGGCTAGCCTTTTGCGGTCCAGACACTAAAAGTCTGTCTTTGATTAGTTTGTATTTTTTTTGAATCGGTTTTTATCGGTTCTCAAAGCAGTCCGATTCGCAGTTGACCTGGTCAGACTGCTCGGTCCGGTTCGGCGTTCCTCGCGTTCATCAGCTTGAGGTTAGTTTTGTATTTATTTATTTATATCTATTTGTTTATTTATTTAGTTATTTATGTACATATTTAATGATTAGTTATTTATTTCTTTAGTTTCTTTTTGTATATCTTTATTTTATGCTTGATATAAACCCTAGGGTAGAAGACTATTATTTTCTGTATATGTGTTTGTTTGTTTTGCAGCTAGGGGGGTATATTTAACATTTTACTCCTACACACACTCCACTATCACACTTCTGCACACATGTGAGAATAGTCATATACCCGGACTAGAGAATAACCTTAGTTAGAACGAGACTGCGTAGTGATGACCTACTGGATGTGCGTCCTGTTGGGTGGTCACGAAAGTCTCACCTAGAGTTTGGTCCCTCTTGAGAATGCTGACACTCCTAATAGCTTGCCTATTGTTGTTGATCAGTGTTCTTAATTGGGGTCGTTGGCTCTAGGAACCTTATTTAGGACTCTATAGAGCTACCTTTGAGAGGTTCACTTGATAGAAAAAGCCTTAGATCTATTCCCAAATGGACCCCTCTAGGACACAAAGGAGCTTAATACTTTTGCATTCAAGCAAACAATAATACAACTCCCTTTTTGCAAACTGCACCCCATTTTACTATCGCACCCTTTGTTTTCGTTTTTATTATTTCCTTTTACAAAAAAACCTATAAAGATAAATAGATAAATATTTCATTTTCAAAACCCTATTTAAAACAAACAAATTACTAAATCAAAATAAACATAAACATATTTCTTTCCATAAATCAAAAACTCAATTTTTCGAACATAGGGGACTAAGTCGACTGTACAGACGGGTTAGTCAGCGTTCTAGGATAAATGAACCGTACGGTTCAAGAGTCCTAAAATCCCTATTCAAATAAAATCAAACCAACACACATCAAATCATTTTCCAAAACTCCAAAAACTCCATTTTTATAAAATAAGGGACTAAGTCGACTGTACAGACGGGTTAGTCAGCGTTCTAGGATGAATGAGCTGTACAGTTCAATAATCCTAAAACCCCTATATTAAAAAATACCAACCAACAATTTTTTTTCAGAAAGAACTACGTGACTTTTGAATTCCTCATTGCACCTGAGTATACGTAGGAGCGGGGCTTCCCCGACAAGTCAAAATTAAACTTTTCTAAATTAGTCCTTATCATTTTCTACTATTTTATTTTTGGGTAAAACAAATAAATTCGTAATTTATATTTGCACAACCAGATTTAGGGTAACTGTCTTAGGACAGATGTACTAGGGGTGTAGTGGAATTAAGTTTTCGCCCTTCCCTATGCATAACTGACTCCCGAATCCGACTTAGTTTACGCAGACCATTAATTTTAAGGTAGGTTTTGTTGCGCCCCGAAAAATCCGGTTAAGGATTCCTCAGTTTGACAACATGAAAAATTTTGAAGCCGCCACCAATATTTATTTTTAAAGACTAAAACATTGGAAAAAGTCTTTTGAAAAAGGCGGATGGTCTTTTGAAAACGCAGAGATGTAGGTTCGGGGGTCGGTTAGGTACGGGGAAGGGATTAGCGCCCCGCACCTCCTTTCTACCGAAAGGGAACCATTAACTTGATGTGTGGTTTGGACAAAAGTTTGAGTTTGAAAGCGGTTTGTTCTACTTCTTTTCTATTTCTTTCCTTTTCTTTTTATTTCATTCGAGAAATTGTTTTATTGAAAACGTGGGGAAGAAGAATATTTTTGGTGTCTTTGAAAAGCGGAACAAAACAAAGATTTTTTAAAAGGGTGCTTGACGGGACAGGACCCGCTCCTACGTACCCTCACTGGAAGAGGGATCAAAGCTACGTAGTTCTAGCCTTTTTTTGAAAAGTGTGCTTGACGGGTTACGACCCGCTCCTACGTACCCTCTCTGGAAGAGGGATCAAAGCTACGTAGTTCTAGCTTTTGGTTTTGAAAAAGGATTGAGCTTTCACGAAGACCGAACAACAACGGTTAGAATGGTCTTGCTACTAACTCCTTTTGAAAATGAAATCATCATTAATGACCTAATCGACAACGGCGCGATTGGTGTTTAATGACAATTGGTTTATTTTTGAGAAATGAATAAGTTTTCGAAAATGGGATAGAGCTTTTGCGAAGACCGAACAACAACGGTTAGAATGGCCTCACTACTAACTCTTTTGAAAATGAAATCATCATTAATGACCTAACCGGCAACGGCGCGATTGGTGTTTAATGACGATTGATTTATTTTTGTTTTGAAAGTAAAAGTTTCTTTTTGTTTTGAAATGATTTTAGGAAATGGGTTTTAGAAAAGGAGTAGAACAATTCAAGTCAATTCTAAATCCATAACCAAATGCAAATGAATGAACAAGACTCATACTTCAACAATCAAGCAATCATGAACATATTATTCATCAACCAAGATTAAGCATGCCAATACAATCAAGGGATTCAATTATCAAAGATGCAAAACAAAGTTCTCAAAGCAATTGTGTTGTGTGGGTGAGAATTGCTACGGGACGGGCAACAATCTCAAAGGAGTGTATTTACCCTAATGACTCTATGCTACAACAAGCAAGTAGGCTTACGTCTTCATTAGGAGGTCATACATGTAGAAAGGATGGCACACAATTAAATCAAGACATTTAAGTTGCATCAAGAACAAGAGAATACAATTCATTATAGGCATAGAATGATCTAGGTTAGATGGATGAACATGCAAGCAATGATGTGCATGATTAGGCAAATATGCAAATGCGTGGGCATACAAGACTATGCATGAATGAAAGATTGAGCATACAAGACTATGAATGCATGAGCATAATTATTGTGTAAGGTATGAACATTTGAGTATGCATGGACATGTGAATATGTAAGTATAGCATATAAGGATGCATAAACATGTAAAAGGATAAAAGAATGCAAGATGCATAAGCATGCAAGAATGCATGAACATGTGAGAATATGAGAGTATGCAAGTGTTAGGGTGCAAGCATGAGAGTATGTCACATGGATGATGCACATAAATGAAGTACAAAGCTTGAAAATGTTTTGGTAAGAAGTAGTAAAAAGTTAGAGTAAGAATGTGGTAAAAATGTTTGAGTAAAAGGTAAATAAAAGCAAAATGTTTTTCATGTTTTTTTGTTTTGGTAAATAATTAATGAATGAGTAAAAACCAAAGTGGTAAAATGTCTTTATGTTTTTGGTGAAAAGTTAATGAAGTGGTAAAGGTAAAATGGTAACATCTTCTTATGTTTTAGGTGAATAGTTAATGAATAGGTAAAAAAACTAAAGTGGTAAAATCTTTTTAGGTTTTTTTTGGTAAAAAGTTAATGAAATGGTAAAGTAAAATGGTAAAAAGTAAATAACCACTAAAACCAAGTTGAATCACATAGAGCAATCCTCTCACTTTGAGGAAAGTGCACTAGGCACTAGTGAGAATCAACTTGCCTATCATCAACAATGAGCAATAAGCAAACTAAAATGCAAAGATTAATTAAACACACAAATAAGTTGAATCACCTAGAGCAATCCTCCCACTTTGAGCAAAGTGCACTAGGCACTAGTGGGAATCAACTTGCCTATCATCAACAATGAACAATAAGCAAATTAAAATGCAAAGATTAACTAAACACACAAATAAGTGGAATCACCTAGAGCAATCCTCCCACTTTGAGCAAAGTGCACTAGGCACTAGTGGGAATCAACTTGCCTATCATCAACAATTTACGACAAGCAAATTAAGACACAAAAATGAATGGACACATAAACTAAATTGAGTCATTTTTAGCAATCTTCACCACTTAAGTCAAAGTGCACTAGGCACTAGTGGGAATCATATTGCTAAATCATCAAACAACAAAAGTAACATTTAACACTAAAATGAAATATTAATAATAAGATCAAACATCACTAAACAAAGAACAACAACAAAAATCAACTTGGAAATATTTTTAGATCTATAAGCATGTGAACCAAAGGAAACATAGATCCACATTTTATTTAATAAAGAAAACACCAAAATTAACACAAAGCAACATAGGTCTATTTTTTGCAAGGATTTATATGATTAAGCAAGGAAATGCAACAAAATCACATCAACCCTAATTTTTCATTATATGCGAAATGCTAAACAACACATTTATTTATGAAATCTAGTGCAAAAATATGTAAAGATGCAAGGGAATTTATTCAAGTAGAAGAATAACTCCTTCAAGGCCAAGGACTCATCTCAAACACCCAAAGCTCCCTAAGTCTTTGTCAAAATAATTGAAATGGATCCTCAAAGCAAACAACAATCAAGAAGGAGTTTGGAGTAGAGGAGAGATTATGCAAGTAAATTAAATATGAGGTGCAAAGCTTCAAGGATTACCTCAAAACTACAAGGAGATGAAGAAGGAGATGATGAACTCAAAAATTACTAGATCTTAGCAATTTGATGATGCAACCTTGAGGAGAATGGAAGGGAAGATGGTGATCTAACAAGAAATGGGGGGTTTGATGGTGAAAAATTGAAGGATGAGGGAGAGGAGATGAGATAGGGGGCTACGGTTTTGGGGGGTGAGAGAGGGAGAGGAGATGTGTTAGGGTTTTGTGTAGGAGAATGAGAGGCTTATGAGAAGCAAAAAAAGAATCACCTTAGGTGTGGGAATGAGGGAGTATTTATAGGATGAAATTAGGTCTAAGGGTAGTTTAGTCTTTGTGATTTTGATGTGCTCTAGGATTGAGCTTTGATTTTGAATGGAGGGTTGAGATCACTCATCACAAGGATTGAGGGTGGAGAGAAAACACAAAATGTGAGAGTGAGAGAGTGGGGGGCGAAATTTATAGGAAAAAAAAAGAAAAGAAAAAATGAATTTCTTATTTTGGAAGAGATATTTTATGTGAAGTAGGGTTAAGGGCATTTTAGGGGAGAATTGTTACCAAAGGGGGAACTTTGGGTTTTCTTATGAAGGGGTTAGTGTAGGTGAGTGGAGTAATTTACCAAAGAGGGTATAATGGAAGAGTGTGGAAGAAATTGGAGAGAGAGAGAGAGAGAATTCGTAGGTGGGGGGATAAGGAGAAAAAAAAACTTGTTTTTTTTGGTATTTTGTCTTATTGAGGACACTTACTTTTTTTGTTTTTTTGAAAAAATGAAATTTTTGGGCATGAGAAATAATGGGAATGCAACTATTGAAAATGTGTTACATGCTTTTGGGCACCATAGAATATTCCCTCTAGTCACCTATGACAAAAAAAATTGTCACTTAAAAATTGAGGAATATTTAATGGTCCCTTTTTATTTTTCTATGCACTAAAAATGAAAAAAAAAACATTTTTAATTATTTTGACTAGGGTTTTCTTCCTAAAAAATTGTACAAAAATTATCCTTGATAGAATAAAAATGTACCTTTTGAGGATGTGCATTTTTGGCGAGAAAATCATCTTTTTGCGAAAAATGACCAAAATGCCCTTTTTGACACTAAAACCCTAATTTGCCTAAAAAGTGCATTTCAATCCTAAAAATGATTTTAAAGACCTTGGAATGACTTCTAGGACCCAAAATGCAATGCATGATGCTCTTCATTCTTTAATTCATTTATTTATTATTTTTGGGGAAAATTAGGGTTTTGGCCTAAGCCGGACAAAATTGGGGTATGACAGCTGCCCCTCTCTATCTGAATTTTAACGAGGGATATGAATTGGCCGAAACATATTCCAAGGAAAAATGAAGATAAAGAATTCAGGAATTATACTGATTTTGTCTACTTAGGGAAACCCGAATTTTCCTCTTTTTCTTCTTTCTATTTTTATTGGGTGTTAGCCCGAAGTGAATGCAATGGATGAATCGTCAACTCTCAGTAAGCAGGAAATTAAATGGTGCCAACCCTCAATAAGCTAGCGGAAAGCAATAAAGAAACAATAAAAAGGGAAGCAAAAAGGGTGCCGGCCCTCGTTAAGCCGACGACGGAGGCTGCCTAAAGCCTTTTAACGAATCGCGAACGATCCGAGCTTGCACTTGGGCCTGGGAGCACGTGGGCTCCAAAGGGGTGGTCTTGCGAGCGACCAAGGGAGGGTACTATATCAAGTCTAGATCTCGATATTTCCCTAGGACTGCGCCATGTTTTAGGCCAACACAGCTATCCTCTTCGACTGGACCTATTGAGGTCAGGGGGACTTACCTGCAGCTCGAATACAAGGTGAAGTCAATCTTGCTGGGGACACGCGGGTCCAGAGGGGATTCCAAAATCCAGTTGGTTTCCTTTAGTCGGTCAATGCTTCCACACCGATCCGGGATGCCTGCTCAGGTTAGCGGACGTTTCTTCAGCTTTCTCTTGATTGATGATCAATACCATTGTACTGATCCAGGATGTCTGCTCATGCTAGCAGACCTTTCTTCAGCTTGCTCTGATTGATGATCAATGCCATTGCACTGATCCAGGACACCTGCACACGTTAGCAGATGCAATACATGGTGCATGGAATATGAATGCATGCTATGCAAAGTCCGTTATGCGAATGCATGTCATGTGAGTGCATGCGATGTGATGATTTAGTGGAATGATGAATGCAATGGGATGCTATTCTTGATTCTTCGTTTCTTTTGTCAGCTTTCTTTTTTCTGACTGTTTGTTTTTTTCTTGGCCTTTCATTTTTTGATCAGCCTTCTTTTTCTAATCGTTTGTTTTTTTCTTTGTTTTTTCATTCTTTGATCAGCTTTCTTTTGTCTGATCGTTTGTTTTTTTCTTTTGCTCTTTTGCTCTTTTGGCTTATTTTTTTGCTGGTTCAGCCAACCCGCGACACTCATGGCACGAGACTGAGGAATCCATTGGAATTGCGGGGCTCATGGGCCGGGTGCATGTTGGCTTTGGCTTCGCCGCTCGAAGCAATCGTGAGTGCAATCGCTTTCTCTTGCATGATTAACTGGTTATGGGGAATTGCTTTTTTTCGCGACCTTTAGTAACTTTGCAATAATTGCAATGCTCCATGATTTATGCACATGTTTTACAGGTCATCATCACCATCATTATAAAACGTTTATTTTGAGCAAAAAAAGCAGAAAATAAAAGAGTGAACAGATATGAGAAAGTTGAACTTTATTAATGTGGAAACCGGTCGCACAAGAAGTTACGCCGATTGTTTATTACACTTGAAAGTTTAAACTATAAAAAGACACGAAAAAAGGAGAGAAGTTAAATTCTGACTGTCCGTCTCTGTGGAACAGTGCTAAACATCTATGTCCTTGACCTTGATCACTCCCTCATCCAAGTCTTCAGAGGAGTTGTATGCCTTTCTTTACTTTTCATGCCCAAGTTTTCTGACCCTAATTTTTGCCTGGATCGCCCTTTGCGGGTTTTCAATCCACCGGGTCGCTCTGATTTTGCCTAGGCCCCCCTTTCGGGTTTTCAACCTAGCGAGCTAACTCTTACTTGGCTTGTCTTTCTCTTTTTTTCGTCTATTTCTTTCAGGCATAATACTTCTTCACTTGATCAGAATTGACTGGGTTTCTTAAATCCTCTCCGTCCATGCTTGTGAGTATCAGTGCTCCTCCAGAAAAGGCTTTCTTGACCACATACGGGCCGTCATAAGTGGGTGTCCATTTCCCTCGGGGATCAGTCTGGATGGGCAAGATCTTCTTAAGCACCAAATCTCCCTGCTTGAATTCACGGTGCCGGACTTTCTTGTCAAAAGCTGTTCTCATTCTCTGTTGGTACAGCTGCCCATGACACAAAGCTGCAATTCTTTTTTCCTCAATGAGGTGTAGCTGATCCAGACGAGCCTGCACCCACTCCGCTTCTTCCAGTTTAGCTTCCATGAGTACCCGTAGGGATGGTATCTCAACCTCGATTGGGAGGACCGCCTCTGACCCGTATACCAGAGAGAAAGGAGTTGCCCCAGCTGAGGTACGCACTGAAGTACGATAGCCATGCAAAGCAAAGGGAAGCATTTCATGCCAATCCTTGTATGTGACCACCATTTTTTGTACAATCTTTTTGATGTTCTTGTTAGCTGCCTCCACTGCTCCATTCATCTTGGGCCGATAGGGGGAAGAATTATGATGCTGAATTTTGAACTCTGCGCACAGGTCCTTCATCATTTTGCTATTCAGATTGCTGCCGTTATCAGTGATTATCTTGTTAGGAAGACCATAACGGCAAATCAGATCCTTCTTCACAAATTTGGCAACCACTGAACTGGTTACACTGGAGTATGAGGCAGCTTCAACCCACTTCGTGAAATAGTCAATGGCGACCAAGATGAAGCGATGCCCATTTGATGCTTTGGGTTCAATGGGACCGATGACATCCATTCCCCACATTGAAAACGGCCAGGATGCAGTTAGAACATTCAATTTGGCAGGCGGCACATGAATGTGGTCAGCGTAGATTTGGCACTTGTGGCACTTTCGGACAAAGCTGTAGCAGTCACCTTCCATCTGCAACCAGTAATAGCCCGCCCTTAAAATCTGTCTAGCCATAGTATGCGCACTGGAATGAGTTCCGAATGAGCCTTCGTGTACATCTTTCATGATTCTTTCAGCTTCTTCTTTAGCAACACACCTTAAGAGGACCATGTCATAATTCCTTTTGTAGAGAACCTCGCCGCTGAGGAAGAAATTCCTTGACAGTCGCCGAAGAGTTCTCTTGTCATTTTCAGATTCCCCAGGAGGGTATTCTCTGCTGATGATGTACTGTTTGATATCATGATACCAAGGCTTGTCATCCGGCTCTTCATCTATGGCTGTGCAGTAGTGATGCGCAGGTAGACTCCGGTGCTGGATTGTGACATGAGTCAAGCTTTTATCACAATTGATATTGAACATGGATGATAAAGTTGCCAATGCATCAGCCAGCTGGTTTTCGCTTTGAGGGATGTGTTTGAAAGTGATTTCGTCAAAAGACTCCATCAACTCTTGCACATGAACACAATAAGGAATCAGTTTGGGATCTCTGGTCTCCCAATCGCCTCTTACTTGATGAATAACCAGGGCTGAATCTCCATACACATCTAGCCTTTTAACTTTCCATTCTAGGGCTGCTTGAATACCCAAGATACACGCTTCATACTCTGCTATGTTGTTTGTGACATAGAAGCTCAACCTTGCAGTGACAGGAACGAAGCGATTGTCAGGAGATATTAATACAGCACCTGCCCCATGCCCCCATACATTTGACGCACCGTCGAAGATCATTCTCCACCTCTCACTTTCTTGGGACTTCCCCTCATCAAACAGTGCCATGATATCTTCATCAGGAAAATCATGCTGCATTGGTTGGTAGTCTGGAATCGGCTGACATGCCAAATACTCAGCAAGTGCACTACCTTTAACTGCTTTTTGTGTGACATACAGGATATCGTATTCTGATAATTGCATCTGCCAACGGGCAATTCGTCCTGTAAGAGCTGGCTTCTCAAATATGTACTTGATTGGATCCATTTTTGACACCAACCAAGTGGTGTGACTCAGCATGTACTGCCTTAAACGGTGAGCAGCCCAAACTAGAGCACAACAAGTCTTTTCCAGCATAGAATATCTTGTCTCACAATCGGTGAACTTTTTGCTAAGATAGTATATGGCATGCTCCTTTTTCCCGGATTCATCATGCTGCCCCAACACACAGCCCATTGAATTATCTAGCACTGTAAGGTATAAGATGAGAGGCCTGCCTGACACAGGTGGCATTAAGACTGGTGGATTCTGCAAGTACACCTTGATTTTCTCAAAGGCAGCTTGACACTGGTCATTCCACTTCAACTCTTGATTTTTGCACAGCAGTTTGAAGATCGGCTCACAAGTAGCAGTCAACTGGAAGATGAATCGGGAGATGTAATTCAACCTTCCTAGGAAACCACGGACTTCTTTCTCTGTTTTGGGCACCGGCATCTCGAGGATGGATTTTACTTTGTCTGGATCCACCTCGATTCCCTTCTGGCTGACAATGAAGCCTAACAACTTCCCTGATCTCACCCCAAACGTGCACTTGGCCGGGTTTAACTTGAGTTTATATTTCCTCAACCGTTCAAAGAGCTTCTGCAGATTGACAATATGCTCTTTGTCGGTTTTAGATTTTGCGATCATGTCATCCACATAAACCTCAATCTCCTTATGCATCATGTCGTGAAACAGCGTGACCAAGGCCCTTTGGTAGGTTGCACCAGCGTTCTTTAACCCGAATGGCATAACCTTGTAACAGAACGTTCCCCAAAGCGTTATGAAAGTTGTCTTTTCCATATCTTCGGGGTCCATCTTGATCTGATTATATCCCGAATATCCATCCATGAAGGAGAATAACGAGTGTTGAGCTGTACTATCCACTAAGACATCAATGTGGGGCAAAGGAAAATCGTCTTTAGGACTAGCACGATTCAGATCTCGGTAGTCAACGCACATTCTGACCTTCCCGTCCTTCTTCGGAACCGGGACAATATTGGCAACCCACTGTGGGTATTTGGCCACCGCTAGGAATCCGGCGTCAAACTGCTTTTTTACCTCATCCCTAATCTTTAGGGACATCTCAGGCTTCATCCTTCTAAGTTTCTGCTTCACAGGCGGGCATTCAGGTTTGACTGGCAACTTATGCATCACAATGTCAGTATCCAACCCAGGCATATCTTGGTAGGACCATGCAAACACATCCATATAATCGTGCAACAGCTGAACCAACTTCATGCGATCCTCGTCATTCATGGCGGTACCCACTTTGACCTCTTTCTTGCTCTCAGCTGTACCCAAGTTGATCACTTCAGTAGATTCTCCGTGCAGCTGAATTACCCTTTCTTCCTGTTTCATTAACCTCATGAGTTCTGGAGGAGCTTCCCAGTCTTCCTCAACATCTCCCTCAGCTTGATTAATAGGGTGATCAAAGTCAAAATATGGACTGTTGGCACTGTTATTTTGGGAGACAATTGCTGTGGATCTGCATTTTGCCGAAGCGAAAAAGCAGAATGAAAAGCGAGACAAGCAAGCAAACAATAATAAAGCGAGGAAAAGACACATGAAATGAAAAGGATTGATTTTTATTGATTGAAATTCAAAAACAACGTTTTTATTAATGATGATGATTCTGAAAATAAAAACATGCTCGCCCCTAACAACTTGTCCTATGGCCTTGGGCAGAGCCACAGGGTTGCATTACAAATGATTACTTTAAATTAAAAGTCACAGGAAGATCAGCAGCCTTCCAATTCTTTAATTTTTCACCGGCACCGCAGCGTCGAACCAAACTTGCACCACCCTCTTCAGACTCAGAACCATCCTTGATGACAGCAACTTGATTGGGACCCAACAAACCAGCACTCACAAAACTTTGACTGATGTCGCAAATTGGAATCCTCTGGGGCCACGGATCCTGGCCTTTGGACTTGGCCAGCCATCTGCCCCTTCGTTCATCTGCCATTTTTCTTCTTTCTTCCTCACCTGGGGTGTATCCCAGCCCGTAACGGTCCTTGTTTTCCTGTAGTTGAATGGGAGCAAGAATTCCCTGACCAAACTTTCCCAAGCCAGAACCAACCGTATATCCTTGGGCTAACATGATCTTAGCAACCATCTCCTTCTCCTTGGTCCTCTCAAATACTACATTGGCGATCTCCAAAGACTGAAAGGCTGTTTCCAAAGACTCTTCGGCAGCTTCCACATATTTGAACTCTGATGGCTTATTAACCAGAGTCTCTTCCTCACCAAATACTACCACGACCTGGCCGTCAACCACGAATTTGACCCGCTGGTGTAAAGAAGAAGGGATTGCTCCAGCCCTATGGATCCATGGTCGGCCCAGCAAACAACTGTATGAGGACGTAATATCCATGATTTGGAAATTGATGTAGAAAACTTCGGGACCAATCTGGATGGGAAATTCCATTTCTCCCAGAACTTCCTTTTTGGACCCATCAAAGGCCCGCACCAGTGTCGAACTCGGCTTCATGTAGGAGCAATCAACGTCTAACTTATCCATAGTTGACTTCGGCATCACGTTCAATGAAGACCCATTGTCAATTAGTACTCTGGCCAGCACATAGTCTCCACACTTTACCGAGATGTGCAGAGCTTGATTGTGTTCTTTTCCGCTTGAAGGCAACTCATCATCGGCAACAATCCCATCAAACTGATTCACTGGGATATCCTCTGCAACATGAGCCTCGTTGAGTACTTTCATCAAAGCTGTTATGTGTGCTTCCGAGCTAAGCAACAATGATAGCATGGATATCTTGGATGGAGTTTGCTTTAACTGATCAACCACTCGATAATCACTCTGCCGGACGATCTTCAAAAATTCATCTGCTTCTTTTTCCGTCACTTTCTCTTGAGCAACTTCTGGTTCTTTTCCTTTTTCCTTACGGCCCCTCTGTTCGGCCTCCTTGGAAGTTTCAGCTCGGAGAGTCTCAGGAGCATATACTCTTCCGCTTCTTGTGATCCCACTTGATCCCCCTATGTTGGTTACGATAGGAGCACTTGGGGAGCATTCGACTGTAGATAGTGCAGTGTACTTCCACGGAACTGCCTTGTCCGACTTATAGGGAAAAGGAGCCGGAACTTCAATCACTATTGGTTGGGCGTTTGCCCGCACCAATCTAGGATTGTAATTGTAAGGAATTTCGACAGGTCTTCTGGGTCCTCTACTTTTATCAGAATGTAGAGTCAACACTTCTTCTTCAACATCACGGGTTCCTATCTGGACCACATACCGATCCATCAGGTCCTGCAGGATCATCCCAAAGCTTTCACAATTCCCCACGCACGTGGAGTCAGCACACCCCTCTTCATGGCAACACCCCTTCTTAACCACCCCAACATGTCATAACTCAGAGTAGATAACACCCAACGGGGTCTTGATCTTCTGCACATCTTTTACCAATTGCCCAACGGAACTTTCTATAGCATTGGCAGCTGGCCTCTGATGACCTGGCAATGGATTAGTTGTTGTATTTGGGCCGCTCTGCTTGAACGAGATCCACCCAGCATCTACTAGGTCTTGCACCACATGCTTGAAGGCTTTACATTCCTCCACAGTATGACCGACCGCGTTTTCGTGGAAACTGCAGGTAGCATTAGCGTTGTAACCTCTGGGAAATGGTGGCTGCAGGGCTTTCATTGGCCGGGTGTTGATCAAGTTCTTGGAAGTCAAGTGATCAAACAATTTAGTGTATGTCATTGGTATTGGATCAAAACTGGTCCGTTTCTTGTACTGATAACCCTGAGCCCTGTGACTGTCACTGCTTTGCTGGGATGGCACAGGAGCAGAAAATGGAACAGTTTGTGGTGGAGGGGTACCAAAGGATGAACTTCCTCCCGAGATTACATTTGTTTCCCCTTCCTTCTTCCTCGGGAAGTGGGAGTGAGGCTTCTTCTGATTGCTTGAACCACCAGAGCTTCCTGCATTACTGAGGTGATTCGAAATCTTCCCACTTCGGAGACCATGCTCAAGTGTTTCCCCGAAGACTATCATATCGGAGAAGCTAGTTGAAACACTTGTAATCAGCCGGTCATAGTAAATTACTGGCAGAGTTTCCAAGAACATGTACACCATTTCTTTTTCAGTCAAAGGAGGTTGGACCTGGGCGGCTAGGCTTCGCCATTTCTGGGCATATTCTTTGAAAGTCTCCCTTTCGCCCTTACTCATGTGTTGCAATTGCGACCTGTCTGGAGCCATGTCCATGTTATACTTAAATTGTCTCATGAATGCTTCGCACAAATCTTTCCAACAACGAATTTCAGAGGATTGCAGTTTCATGTACCAATCTAAAGGAGCTCCAGCCAAACTGTTTTGAAAGCAGTAAATCAGCAGTTTGTCATCATTGGCGTAAGGACCCATTTTTCGAACAAACATCGTAACATGGCTCTCCGGACAGCCTGTTCCTCTGTATTTGTCCACTTCGGGAGCTTTGAATTTTGGTGGCAGAACCAAATCTGGGACTAAGCACAGCTCACGAGCTTCCTTGGCTCTGACACCAACACCCTCCATTGCCTTTACTCTTTCTTCAAGTGCACGAATCGGGTCATTTGGCTGTGATCCCTCAAACATATGTCCTTGGGGGTGACTCCCCATACTGTAATAATATCCTCCAGGCTGAGGAATATTGTGAGGGTGTGCTGCAAGCCCCGGAGTAGGACTGAGCACAGCATGAGGACTAGGAGCTTGGATCTGCGGTCCTCCGACAGCTCCCCCGGACACGGCGGCAGTGACCTGATTAGGCGCAATCATACTGACAGGGATAGGTCCAGCAGTTTGCGGCATGTACCCAGTAGGCATACCCCAAGGATATCTTTGTGAAGTGTATTGATTCGGCCCATTCATTCCTGAAGCAAAGACGGGAGGACTGACCCCGGATCCCGGAGGAACTGTGGCTGATATTGGAGGAGGAACGAAAGAAGTGACACCATCTGGACCCACGACGGCGACACCTTCAGCAGCTGTCCCACTCTTTAAACTTTGCAGCATGACCATCATCTCATGCATCTGGGCCTCCATTGCCCCAACCTTATCCTTAAGCACTTGGTTCTCCTGAGCCAGCTGCTCAGGATTCAGAATTTGTACGCCCAAATCTTCATGTTCTGGATTACTTTCAGTTTCAATCTCTAGATGCCCTTGAGGATCAGCCATCAGCCTTGCTTGTAATCGGGTGAAGTATCGGTGGCGGCGAACCAGCTTGCCTCTCGCTTCTGTTGGCAGAACAATTTTATTAAGTGAGGGAACAAATTGATGAATGCAATGCGTGTAATGCAGATGAGTATTAGTTTTAGTTTGTCTTATGCCGTGAATCCCAACGTGTCATATCTCGCCATAGATTTAACAGTGAATCTTGATTTGTTTAGAACATAACAAGAGTGGAATCAACAAATGAAACAACCACGCCCCATACATTCAAATTCAAACAAGGACTTCAAGTCTTACATTTCAAAAAGTAAAATACTCAAATGGAAATAAAGGTCCCTCTAGGAAGAGAAAGTACAATAAAACGAAAATTACAAACAAAAAGCTCAACTACATAGAGCCTTGAAAACTTCAGTTCTCTTCCTCTTGCTGCCTGTGGGGACTCTCCTAGTTTTCTCCCTGACTTCTTCAACCACGACCCTGTAGAACTCCACAAATTTGTAGACTGCTGGCGGAGTGTTGAAAGGAGACATCTCACACTCGGCCTTTCCTAGCTTCTTAGGCACACCCGAGAGAGCTTGGCTGGCCAATTCTGCAAGCTCAGAGAATCTAACCTTCCAATGCTGAATTTCATCTTTCAGCTCTATGATGACTGCCTGTTCTTCAATTCTGCCAAGGAGTTCAACAAAGCGGCGCTCCCAATACCGACTTTCATCTTTCACCTGTCTGTATGCATCGCTGATGTGCCGAAGGTTTCTTTTCAATTCGTCAGAAATCTCTCGCTCGTATCCTAGAGCTTGCTTATACTCTTTGAGAATGCTTTCCACTGAATCTCTTTCTTGCACCACACTGCTTAATTTGCTCTCCCACTCGGCTTGTAGCAAGCGGGACTCTCTTTTTGACTTGGCGAGCTGACTCCTCGTAGTCCTCTCTTCCATCTTTGTCTTTTCATACAGATCCCTCCATTGACTGACTTCTTCAATTACCCCCTTCCCTTTTGCTTTCTGTCTCTTGACTTCCTCTTTGGCCGCTTGCCAATACTTTTGAGCTTCAATCTTTTCTTTCTCTTCTTCTTTGAGTTTCTTGTCTAGTTCCTCAATAATAGCAGATTTGGAAGCATTATCTTCTTTCAATCTCTGGTTGCTCTGAGTTAACTTCTCTATCTTAATTTGCAGGGATTTCTTCTCCTCCTCTACTTTCATCAGGGCTAACTTGACATCCCCTAGTTCTTCAACAACCGGGGTACTAGAGCTTATCATCTCTCTCTCATTTTGCAATACCTTCTGATATGGCAGCTGGACACTCTGAATCCTCTCATCAAGCCACCGAGCAAAAGCGATTCCCTTGGTCTTCTGAGAGATCTCTGCTTTTCCATAGCGAGTCACCATACCCCAAGCTTGCAAAACTTTTCTCATCAAACTGGCATCTTGTTGCGCTCCCTCATGGATGTAAAACGAGGATACCATCTCTTCAGTAGGCGCACTTCTCATAGGGTATCCTAATTGTCTCAGAGTCAAAGAGGGATTGTAGTTAATGCAACCCTTAGTGCCCATCAGTGGGACATTTTGAAAACCACCACAGCGGAAAACTATCTCAGGCCTATCTTCCCAGCACGATGGGAGATACCAACGAATCAAGTGCTCATCTAGGCTCCCTAGAAACTGGATCCACTCCTGAATGTTCATGACTCGCAATTCACAGGTGATAGCATAATCAATCAACTTCCCTACTCGTACTGGATTAGTGTAGACATGAATCAGAAGCCAGGCATACAATAAGTGAGAGGAGCAAGAGATTTTCTTCCTCTTCAGTTCACAGTGATGAGTGAAAGCTGAATAAGTGTCAGCAAGAATAGCCGGGATTGGATTGATCGGATTCTTCTCATTCTGGGAAGCTAGGAAGATGCCAACGACAGTCACATCTATGAATCTCTCAGTCTGTGGAAAGAGGACAACTCCGAAGATTGTCAGTGCCAAGATTTGCTTGAAGACCACCCAGTTTTTATTTTTGGCATGCAGATCCATCAGACTCTCGAGATAATTCTGTGGGAAACCCATCACCTGGTTCTTCTTCTGCTTCTGGAGTCTCAGGTCTTCTACCTTCATTTGCAACAAGGCGGCAAATTTCTCGTCCGTGTAGTATTGCTCTTGATATCGGTAGGGAACGGCTTCTGTCCGAGGGAAACCCAAAATCTGATGGTATTCTTCCAACGTGGGAGTCAATTGGAAGTTTCTGAAAAGAAAGCATTTGATCCCGGAGTCATAAAATCTGCTTAGAGCCACGATTGCTTCGGTCTGCACATCTAGTGCCAACAGCTTCCGGAGATTCCCGTAAGAACTGTCAAATGATCCTCTTTCGATAGGTCCCAACAGGTCAGCACATTTTTTCAGACTGGCAACATCAACTTTACTTACAACCAGATATCTCGGGGGGTGCACTGTCTCACTTCTTGATTCCATACTGTACCTATGGCAAGATTCTTTGTCACTTTGGGATTCTTGGCAAACAAACTTTGATGAAATGCAAGGATGCATGCATGAGCTGTAAAAGCTTATGTTGGATGCAATGCGAGGATGCATGCAAAATGATGATGATGTTTTATGCATATGCAGATTAGGGCAAAACCTTTATTGGCATTAGTTCAAGTTTTTTTCTTTTTTTTTTTTGAAAAATGCGGGCCGTACGTGGTTTCATATGGACCAAGTAAGAGAAAGGCTACAACGGCAGCTCGTTCTCTCTTTTTTGAAAAGAGTGGGCCATATGTCACTTCGTACGGACCGGCAGAAGAAAGGCTACAACGGCAGCTCTTTCTCTACTTTTTATTTGAAAAACCTCCTACTCTTTTTTGAAAACATGTCTATATTACCATGCAACACACAATTTGGTATGCCCCTTGTGTCCTACGAAGGTGGGGACCTAAGTTCTAGGACAACTCAAATGTTCCTCCCATGCGGGTTCTAGTCACTTCCTCACCGGGTTACCAGAGCTAATTCTATTTCACAATAGCACCCACAACGATGGAACGCCATCTGGTGTGAGGCATCATGAAAGAGCATACTCTGGCTGAAACTTTCGTGAAAGTCGGAAGGACAACAGTCCAATTGCCAGTCACTACTCGTTTCCACTCTCCTAAGTTTTGTCAGACCTTGGGTTTTAGGCCCCTCTCAAAGCATAGTAAGCATAAGGTGTGAGTGTGTGCAGCAAGGGCATACCGCCTAAAACTACCCACATATACCCCACCTGCAAAGGAAAACTCAGAACAGTCCAAACAAATAGCAGGCAATAACATGTCGTCTACCCTAGGAGCGGGGCTTCCCCGTCAAGTCAAAATTAAACTTTTCTAAATTAGTCCTTATCATTTTCTACTATTTTATTTTTGGGTAAAACAAATAAATTCGTAATTTATATTTGCACAACCAGATTTAGGGTAACTGTCTTAGGACAGATGTACTAGGGGTGTAGTGGAATTAAGTTTTCGCCCTTCCCTATGCATAACTGACTCCCGAATCCGACTTAGTTTACGCAGACCATTAATTTTAAGGTAGGTTTTGTTGCGCCCCGAAAAATCCGGTTAAGGATTCCTCAGTTTGACAACGTGAAAAATTTTGAAGCCGCCACCAATATTTATTTTTAAAGACTAAAACATTGGAAAAAGTCTTTTGAAAAAGGCGGATGGTCTTTTGAAAACGCAGAGATGTAGGTTCGGGGGTCGGTTAGGTACGGGGAAGGGATTAGCGCCCCGCACCTCCTTTCTACCGAAAGGGAACCATTAACTTGATGTGTGGTTTGGACAAAAGTTTGAGTTTGAAAGCGGTTTGTTCTACTTCTTTTCTATTTCTTTCCTTTTCTTTTTATTTCATTCGAGAAATTGTTTTATTGAAAACGTGGGGAAGAAGAATATTTTTGGTGTCTTTGAAAAGCGGAACAAAACAAAGATTTTTTAAAAGGGTGCTTGACGGGACAGGACCCCGCTCCTACGTACCCTCACTGGAAGAGGGATCAAAGCTACGTAGTTCTAGCCTTTTTTTGAAAAGTGTGCTTGACGGGTTACGACCCGCTCCTACGTACCCTCTCTGGAAGAGGGATCAAAGCTACGTAGTTCTAGATTTTGGTTTTGAAAAAGGATTGAGCTTTCACGAAGACCGAACAACAACGGTTAGAATGGTCTTGCTACTAACTCCTTTTGAAAATGAAATCATCATTAATGACCTAATCGACAACGGCGCGATTGGTGTTTAATGACAATTGGTTTATTTTTGAGAAATGAATAAGTTTTCGAAAATGGGATAGAGCTTTTGCGAAGACCGAACAACAACGGTTAGAATGGCCTCACTACTAACTCTTTTGAAAATGAAATCATCATTAATGACCTAACCGGCAACGGCGCGATTGGTGTTTAATGACGATTGATTTATTTTTGTTTTGAAAGTAAAAGTTTCTTTTTGTTTTGAAATGATTTTAGGAAATGGGTTTTAGAAAAGGAGTAGAACAATTCAAGTCAATTCTAAATCCATAACCAAATGCAAATGAATGAACAAGACTCATACTTCAACAATCAAGCAATCATGAACATATTATTCATCAACCAAGATTAAGCATGCCAATACAATCAAGGGATTCAATTATCAAAGATGCAAAATAAAGTTCTCAAAGCAATTGTGTTGTGTGGGTGAGAATTGCTACGGGACGGGCAACAATCTCAAAGGAGTGTATTTACCCTAATGACTCTATGCTACAACAAGCAAGTAGGCTTACGTCTTCATTAGGAGGTCATACATGTAGAAAGGATGGCACACAATTAAATCAAGACATTTAAGTTGCATCAAGAACAAGAGAATACAATTCATTATAGGCATAGAATGATCTAGGTTAGATGGATGAACATGCAAGCAATGATGTGCATGATTAGGCAAATATGCAAATGCGTGGGCATACAAGACTATGCATGAATGAAAGATTGAGCATACAAGACTATGAATGCATGAGCATAATTATTGTGTAAGGTATGAACATTTGAGTATGCATGGACATGTGAATATGTAAGTATAGCATATAAGGATGCATAAACATGTAAAAGGATAAAAGAATGCAAGATGCATAAGCATGCAAGAATGCATGAACATGTGAGAATATGAGAGTATGCAAGTGTTAGGGTGCAAGCATGAGAGTATGTCACATGGATGATGCACATAAATGAAGTACAAAGCTTGAAAATGTTTTGGTAAGAAGTAGTAAAAAGTTAGAGTAAGAATGTGGTAAAAATGTTTGAGTAAAAGGTAAATAAAAGCAAAATGTTTTTCATGTTTTTTTGTTTTGGTAAATAATTAATGAATGAGTAAAAACCAAAGTGGTAAAATGTCTTTATGTTTTTGGTGAAAAGTTAATGAAGTGGTAAAGGTAAAATGGTAACATCTTCTTATGTTTTAGGTGAATAGTTAATGAATAGGTAAAAAAACTAAAGTGGTAAAATCTTTTTAGGTTTTTTTTAGTAAAAAGTTAATGAAGTGGTAAAGTAAAATGGTAAAAAGTAAATAAACACTAAAACCAAGTTGAATCACATAGAGCAATCCTCTCACTTTGAGGAAAGTGCACTAGGCACTAGTGAGAATCAACTTGCCTATCATCAACAATGAGCAATAAGCAAACTAAAATGCAAAGATTAATTAAACACACAAATAAGTTGAATCACCTAGAGCAATCCTCCCACTTTGAGCAAAGTGCACTAGGCACTAGTGGGAATCAACTTGCCTATCATCAACAATGAACAATAAGCAAATTAAAATGCAAAGATTAACTAAACACACAAATAAGTGGAATCACCTAGAGCAATCCTCCCACTTTGAGCAAAGTGCACTAGGCACTAGTGGGAATCAACTTGCCTATCATCAACAATTTACGACAAGCAAATTAAGACACAAAAATGAATGGACACATAAACTAAATTGAGTCATTTTTAGCAATCTTCACCACTTAAGTCAAAGTGCACTAGGCACTAGTGGGAATCATATTGCTAAATCATCAAACAACAAAAGTAACATTTAACACTAAAATGAAATATTAATAATAAGATCAAACATCACTAAACAAAGAACAACAACAAAAATCAACTTGGAAATATTTTTAGATCTATAAGCATGTGAACCAAAGGAAACATAGATCCACATTTTATTTAATAAAGAAAACACCAAAATTAACACAAAGCAACATAGGTCTATTTTTTGCAAGGATTTATATGATTAAGCAAGGAAATGCAACAAAATCACATCAACCCTAATTTTTCATTATATGCGAAATGCTAAACAACACATTTATTTATGAAATCTAGTGCAAAAATATGTAAAGATGCAAGGGAATTTATTCAAGTAGAAGAATAACTCCTTCAAGGCCAAGGACCCATCTCAAACACCCAAAGCTCCCTAAGTCTTTGTCAAAATGTTTGAAATGGATCCTCAAAGCAAACAACAATCAAGAAGGAGTTTGGAGTAGAGGAGAGATTATGCAAGTAAATTAAATATGAGGTGCAAAGCTTCAAGGATTACCTCAAAACTACAAGGAGATGAAGAAGGAGATGATGAACTCAAAAATTACTAGATCTTAGCAATTTGATGATGCAACCTTGAGGAGAATGGAAGGGAAGATGGTGATCTAACAAGAAATGGGGGGTTTGATGGTGAAAAATTGAAGGATGAGGGAGAGGAGATGAGATAGGGGGCTACGGTTTTGGGGGGTGAGAGAGGGAGAGGAGATGTGTTAGGGTTTTGTGTAGGAGAATGAGAGGCTTATGAGAAGCAAAAAAAGAATCACCTTAGGTGTGGGAATGAGGGAGTATTTATAGGATGAAATTAGGTCTAAGGGTAGTTTAGTCTTTGTGATTTTGATGTGCTCTAGGATTGAGCTTTGATTTTGAATGGAGGGTTGAGATCACTCATCACAAGGATTGAGGGTGGAGAGAAAACACAAAATGTGAGAGTGAGAGAGTGGGGGGCGAAATTTATAGGAAAAAAAAAGAAAAGAAAAAATGAATTTCTTATTTTGGAAGAGATATTTTATGTGAAGTAGGGTTAAGGGCATTTTAGGGGAGAATTGTTACCAAAGGGGGAACTTTGGGTTTTCTTATGAAGGGGTTAGTGTAGGTGAGTGGAGTAATTTACCAAAGAGGGTATAATGGAAGAGTGTGGAAGAAATTGGAGAGAGAGAGAGAGAGAATTCGTAGGTGGGGGGATAAGGAGAAAAAAAAACTTGTTTTTTTTGGTATTTTGTCTTATTGAGGACACTTACTTTTTTTGTTTTTTTGAAAAAATGAAATTTTTGGGCATGAGAAATAATGGGAATGCAACTATTGAAAATGTGTTACATGCTTTTGGGCACCATAGAATATTCCCTCTAGTCACCTATGACAAAAAAAATTGTCACTTAAAAATTGAGGAATATTTAATGGTCCCTTTTTATTTTTCTATGCACTAAAAATGAAAAAAAAAAACATTTTTAATTATTTTGACTAGGGTTTTCTTCCTAAAAAATTGTACAAAAATTATCCTTGATAGAATAAAAATGTACCTTTTGAGGATGTGCATTTTTGGCGAGAAAATCATCTTTTTGCGAAAAATGACCAAAATGCCCTTTTTGACACTAAAACCCTAATTTGCCTAAAAAGTGCATTTCAATCCTAAAAATGATTTTAAAGACCTTGGAATGACTTCTAGGACCCAAAATGCAATGCATGATGCTCTTCATTCTTTAATTCATTTATTTATTATTTTGGGGAAAATTAGGGTTTTGGCCTAAGCCGGACAAAATTGGGGTTTGACAGGTTTTTCTCAATTTTCCCTATTTAATAAATTGGGTGGCGACTCCCTGAAATATCGATTTTTTGGCCGTCTAAGTCGGGATCCCGGTCACGACAGATGGCGACTCCGCTGGGGACGGTGAGAGTCAAGCCTATTTAACTTGTTTGTGCAAATGTTTATAAGTTATGCGTTTATTTGTTGTATATAAACCCTAGGCTAGAGAACACTTGATATTATTGTCTGTTTGTATTTTCTTGTTGATATGCAGGTTCAATTTGGGTTTTTATTTTTAGGATTTGGGGTTTGTATGCTCCATTCACACACTACACATACACCGTGAGCACACAATGAGAGTTGAGCTCACACCTGAGCCGCAACAAAACACATAAGTTAGAACGAGGATAAGTGGGTCTCATTTTGGATGTACATCCTGTGTGACTTCCATGAATTCCTCATCTAGAGTACGATTCTTCTATGCGGGTATCCACATCTGGGATGTACATCCTGGTGCGTTTAACCTTCTAGAAGAGTACTTGACTCTGGAGACCTTAAATCTCAATAGGTTAGAACACCCACCTCGTGAGTACTCACAATAAAAGACCTTAGATCTGTAGGGCCAAATAGCATGGGCTAACCAATTTAGGTCACAAAGGGAGCTACTCTACCTCTTACCTTATTTTCCATAAATAAACAAGAATATCTTTTTCCCATAAAAAAACTTTGGGGTTTAGAAAATCGCTCATTTTTTCCTACAAAATTAAAAAGCATATTGCATTTCATGAATAAACAACATAAAAATTGCATTACATTTCATGCGTAAAAAAAAATAATAGTAATTAACTTTGTCTGGTTCACCACGTGTCATTGAAAAGTATGCATTCATTTGCATTTTTCTTTGCATAAGTCCTTAGAAAAATATTTTTTTTTTGTCTACATGTAGTGCACATCTTCATTTCATTGTCATCCATCACACTCATCATAAAATTTCTTCTTATTCTATTTTCTCTTTGCATCTTTGCATGTTATGCATACATTCATCAGTAAATAAAACAAAACACATTATCATCTGTCAATCCTCATAGCATTTCCCTTCAAATGGGGAAAAAAAAATTGCATTTCATTTCTTGCAAGAAAAGGATTACAAAAAAAGCCATTACAAAACAACACATGTTGCATTTTAGGGTGAATGCTTGCCTACATACCATGCATTTCATAACATATTGGTCTCTTTGACTCATTCCCATAAATTTTTCTTTAAGAAAATAGATAAAAGGAAGTTTGAAATTTTTGTGCTTGTGTTCCAATCAATCTTAGACTCGTGGAATTGGATCATTCGCTTGAGAGTTGTTGGGAAGATTAATCATTAGAGGTGTAGAGAAATAATGTGAGAGGAAAGATATCATGGGGCACAATACTTGGGCATATTGAAAAAAAAATAAAAGGGAGACATAAGGTTGGTAATGGTGTTTTGCTCAAAAAGAGAAGGAAAAAGATGATTGTAATTAGCACTTCTTTAATCATGTAGTTCGAAACCAAGTTGACTTAGTTGAAGTTTTGTGCTAATGAATTTGTATGTATTTAAAAACCCATCTCCATCCTTTCTCCCCGTGTCCCCTTAAAACACCGACCCCTTTTGAGTTCTTGCCTCAAGTGATAATTCTTAAAGCCCTTTTAGTTGCGTCATTCAGGGATGAACCGGTGAGCGAATATCGGATATCAAATGTCCATTTCCCAAAAAAAAGCAAAGAAAAAAAACAAAAAAGAAATCAAAAGAAATGAAGAGCAAATAATGTGTAAAAGAGTAGATGTTATTTCAAAATTAAAATTTTGCAAACGTGGAATCATGATTTCAAATGAAGAGTGGTTGTCTTTCTCTATCCCAAACAAAATATATCCCTTACCATCCCCTTTGAGCCTGTAATGGCCCTTCACTAAACCCTGGACAAGGATCGACACTACAATAGAATTTAGTGCATTCAGTTTTCCAAAGTTATAGAGATGGTGGAAAAAGTTCAAAAGAAAAAGAGAAAAATGAATAAAGCCCGCAAGACTGAAAGCAAGTATTGTCAGTCTTGGCAAAAATTAGGGCACAAAAGAAAGAGTGATCAAAAAGCAGAGGGGGTGGAAAAAAAAGTAATAAAAATTAAAAAAAAAAGAGAATGATATGAGGCCTGGGGAACACAATAGAAAGCTGAATGCACTAAAGATCCTTGATCCATTCCCATAACCCATAACCTAAAACCTTTCTTTGAGCCTTCTATTCATTTGTCTCCCATAGCATGTAACCCATACTCGCAAAACATTTCTTTGAACCTTCTACTCATTTCCTTTCCATAACCCATAATCCATGCCTGTAAAGCATTCCTTTAAGCCTCCCAATCAATCCATCCCGATAACGTGTTACTCATGCCCGTTCTTTGAACCTTCTAACCATCTTTCTTCCATAGCCCATAACTCATGCCCGTAAGACGTTTCCGTGAGCATTCTAATCGTCTTTCTTTCATAACCCATAACCCATAGTCACATTACAAGCCTCCAAAATCCCACTCTGATTGATGAATGATCGTTTTCATTTTCTTAATGTTAATTTTGAGATAAATCATTTGCTTCTTTTAAATTATTCTTTGCTCTAATAAAAAAGGAAGTGAAAAAAAAACTCCCGCTAGATTGAAAACCCGAAAGGGCGGTCTAGGCAAAAATTAGGGAGAATAAAAGAAAAATAAAGCCCGCTAGACTGAAAACCTGCAAAGGCAGTCTAGGCAAAAATTAGGGCACAAAAGGGGACTAAGTCGACTGTACAGACGGGTTAGTCAGCGTTCTAGGATGGATGAGTTGTACAGTTCAATAATCCTAAAACCCCTATATTAAAAAATACCAACCAACAAATTTTTTCCAGAAAGAACTACGTGACTTTTGAATTCCTCATTGCACCTGAGGATACGTAGGAGCGGGGCTTCCCCGTCAAGTCAAAATTAAACTTTTCTAAATTAGTCCTTATCATTTTCTACTATTTTATTTTTGGGTAAAACAAATAAATTCGTAATTTATATTTGCACAACCAGATTTAGGGTAACTGTCTTAGGACAGATGTACTAGGGGTGTAGTGGAATTAAGTTTTCGCCCTTCCCTATGCATAACCGACTCCCGAATCCGACCTAGTTTACGCAGACCATTAATTTTAAGGTAGGTTTTTCTCAATTTTCCCTATTTAATAAATTGGGTGGCGACTCCCTGAAATATCGATTTTTGAGCCGTCTAAGTCGGGATCCCGGTCACGACACGGTACATCTTGGTAGATCCAGGATGTACGGAATATTGACTCCGATGAGCTTCTTCTAATACTTGTCTCTTGATATCTTCATTATTGGGTACACAAATTCTATCATTAAAACAGATAACACCATCACTGTTTTCGGTAAAATTTGGTAATTCTTTCTGAGATTGTAGCTCCACGTCGACCTCTTGAGTCGCACGAATATGATCCCTTAATACACTGGAAATCCAAATATGCTGTAACACTAATCGATTCATTTTCCTTGTCACCTTGAGATTCAAGTCTCTAAAAGACTCTAAAAATGCCATCTCATAAGTCATTAACTCTGCAGTGTGGAGAGACTTCCTGCTTAATGCATCTGCCACAACATTAGCCTTCCCGGGATGATACTTCAATTCGAAGTCATAATCCTTCAGAAATTCAATCCAACTTCTCTGTCTGTTGTTCAATTCCTTCTGATCGAACAGATATTTTAAGCTTTTGTGATCACTAAAAACTTTGAAACGAGGACCATAAAGGTAATGTCTCTAAATCTTTAGTGCAAACACAATAGCCGCCAACTCCAAGTCATGAGTTGGGTAATTCCGTTCATGAGTCTTCAATTACCTGGATGCATAGGCCACAACATGTTGATTCTGCATAAGAACACACCCTAAACCCTTTCCGGAGGCGCCACTGTAAATTTGGAATCCCAAGGACGGATCCGGAAGAATCAGGATTGGAGCAGAAGTCAACCGAACTTTCAATTCGAGGAAAATTCCTCACAATCAGTATCCCCTGTAAACGGCTGATCCTTGCGGGTTAACCGGGTGAGTGGGAGGACTAACTGGGAGAAACCTTGGATAAATCTTCTATAATAGCCTGCTAGTCCCAAAAAGCTTCTTACTTCCGTCACCGAAGTTGGTCGTTCCCAATTTACCACAGCTTCAACTTTGCTAGGATTGACTGCTACTCCCTCCTGGGAGATCACATGACCAAGAACTTTATTTCCGACATCCAGAAATCACACTTCGACGGCTTTGCGTATAACTTCTTTTCTCGGAGTACATTCAAAACACTGCGGAGATGTTGAGCATGCTCCTCAATTGTCTTTAAATATACCAAGATGTCATCTATGAAGACGACCACAAACTGATCCAGGTAGGAATAAAAAACTCGGTTCGTGTAGTCCATGAATACCGTTGGAGCATTGGTTAGACCGAAAGGCATCACTACAAACTCATAGTGTCCGTATCGAGTACGGAAAGCAGTTTTCGGAATATCCAAGGCTCTTACTTTGATTTGGTGATATCCCGACCTTAGATCAATTTTGGAGAATACTGTAGCACCTCTAAGTTGATCAAGCAAATCATCTATCCTTGGTAACAGATATTTATTCTTGATGATAATCTTGTTCAGTTGACGATAGTCAATACATAATCTCATGCTTCCGTCCTTCTTCTTGACCAGCAATACTGAAGCACCCCATGGAGAAGCACTCGGTCGAATAAACTTTTTGGAAATTAATTCCTCAAGTTGGGATTTTAGTTCCTTTAGTTCAAGAGGTGACATCCTGTATGGTGCTATAGATATTGGCCCTGTACCCGGCACCAAATCTATAGAGAACTCTACCTCTCGATCCGGAGGTAATGAGGAAACTTCATCAGGAAAAACATCTAGGAATTCATTAACAACCTGGACAAACGATAAATCCAATCCAGCTTCAGTTGATGTAGATAATATAACAACAAAAGCTTTCGCACCTTGAAATAGAGACTGGCTGGCTGAAGTGAAGGAAATGGCACTTTCAGTTGTAGGCTGTGAATGTTCCACCACTTCAGAAGGAAACTCAATGGTACGGTTGAAGTAGTCAATAGTAACATGGTTGGTAGTCATCCAATTCATTCCCAAGACAATCTCCATCCCCTCATAGGCAAACAGATAAAATCAACAACAAAATTTCTGCTTCCTATGGTAAGTAGACAGTTAAGACATAATGACTGGGTTCGAACACGACCATTCGCAGCAGTAAGGATAGTTATTAGTTCGGATATAGGAGATACAGTTAATCCTAATCGTTCAGCACATGCTTTTGGGATAAAACAATGAGTAGCACCAGAATCATACAGTATATTAACAGAGTGATGGAGTATAGAACCTGTACCCCTTATAAGATTATCATCTGGCTTGATAGTTTGACCGTCTAAAGTGTTGACTCGAGCCTGTCTTGGAGCATTAGGAGATTCCAGGAAAGCCTTTCTCGTCGGGAACTCATTAGCATAATGGCCCACTTCTTTACAAAAGTAACACTGATTCTGCACAGCTTGGCATCTACCTCTATGATTCTTCTTATAGAAAAAACACTTGTTAAGCCTTGAAGAATCATTGGTCTGTACCAGCTTTCCTTTGTCAGAATTACCCTTGTGTCTAGGGTTGGAAGAGGTTGATTCGTTACCCCTTCTCTTGTCCTTCCAGAAATCCATCTTCTCAGCATACATCCTCTTGAGATCTTCTTCAGCAGTATGAGCTTGTTGTACCAGAGTAGGATAAGTGGTCATAGTATAGGAACTAAGACCTTGGATCACATCACCACGAAGACCTTGTTTAAACATAATCATCTTCCACATGTCATTAGGAGCATGAGTTCCTACTTCGTAAAATTGAGACAATCTTTCAGATTCTGCAGCATACTCTCCAACTGACATGTCCCCTTGTTTCAGACTAACAAATTCAACTTGTTTGGCAAGTCTCTGAGCATCGGGAAAGTAGTGACCTAGGAACAACTCCTTAGAGTTAACCCAATTGAGAGGTATCTCTTGGATTTGAAGCATCCTGCATGCATTAGTCCACCAAGTATGAGCTATTCATTTATTTTTAAGTCTTGTAAGTTACTTTACCATTACACTAGTGTTTTACCCGTACATACGCACGGGTGATACTGTATAGTCGGTGTATTGCCATGAAGTCATAATAGTAATTTGGAAGATAATCATAAGTTGTGAACAATGTCCAAAATGTATGATTTGAAATTCAAAGTGGAAAGAGATTGACAATCAGAATTACATTGATCCATAATAATGTATTTGGACATTAGAGGTAAAATATGCATTCCCGTTGACACTCTCGTTTGCATACTCGTTGACCCTCCAGTTGGCACTCCCGTTGGCGCTCTTGTTACCTCTCCCGTAGCCACTCCCGTTGCAGCTCCCATTGCCAGTCTCTCGTTACCTCTCTTAGTGGTTAAATTGATTGATTTTAATAGTTTTAATAGAGAGATTATAGTAAATAATAAATTTTAGATGGAGTAAAAATGAAGAATTTTTTTTTTAAATATGTATCCACGTTGGCGCTCTGTTGGCACTATCCTTGCCTCTCTTGTTCCCACTCATGTTCCCGTTGTCGCTCTCGTTGTCGATTCCATTGCCAGTCTCGCATTGCCGCTCTCGTTGTGTTGCAAATTTTGTCTTTTAGGGGTGAATTTACTAAAATAGTTGTGTTGCAAAAAGTTAAAACAAAATCGGTATCTACTTATAATATTAATAATGGAGTAAAGGTAAAATATGCAGCCCCGTTGGCGCTCTTGTTCCCTCTCTTGTTGGCACTCCCGTTGGCGCTCTTGTTCCCTCTCTTGTTGGCACTCCCGTTGCCGCTCTCGTTGCCGATCTCGTTGTTGCTCTCGTTGCCACATGTTTTCTCCTTTTTTCTATATGATTTAATATTACAATTGTTAGTGGTTAAATTTATTGATTTTATTTATTACATGAAAAATTGATTGATTTTAGTAGTTTTAATAGAGAGATTATAGTAAATAGTAAATTTTAAATTATTTAATTATTGTTAGTAGTAGTTAAATTGGTTAATTTTAGTAGTTTGAGTAAATTATAGAAATAGTTCAAAAAAATTATGTTTTTAGTAAAAAAAACTGATAAAAAAGTGATTTTTATGGAAAGAAAAACTGAAAAAAAATTGGAAAAAAAACAGAAAAAAAAAATTGGTTTTAAAATTTGCTGTTTTTTGCCCTTTTGGTGCGTTAGTTGCAGCTTCTGATTGCAGTTTTCAATCAGTTTTTTGTCCCTCAGTTTTTTGTCCCTCTATCGTTGCCACTCTCGTGGCCTCTCCCGTTGGCGCTCTCGTTGCCACTCCCATTGGCGCTCTCGTTGTCACTCACGTTAGCATTCCCGTTGGCATTTACTCTTTTTTAGTAATTATAAAATACTTATTTGGTAATTTTTTGTAGTGGTTAAATTGATTGATTTTAACAATAGTAGTTAAATTGATTAGTTTTAGTAGTTATTTTGTAATTTTTGGTAGGGGTTAAAGTTTTTTTACAATTCTTTTTTTGACAATGGATAGTGGCTAATTGATTTATAGTGACTAATTATTTTATTAATTTTAGTAGTTTGAGTAGATTATAAAAATAGTGAAAATTGATTTATAGTGACTAACTGTTTTTATAAAAATATTGACAACCGTTTTTTTTAAAAAAATTTAAAAAAAAAGTGTATAATTTTTTTTAAAAAAAAATCAGTTTTTTTGAAAAAAATTGAATCTAAAAAAAATGTATTGGTACTGTAGCGCGTCAGAAACGCCACTGTAGCGTACTATAGAGTGACATAAGCGGTACTGTAGCGCGTCAGAAACGTCACTGTAGCGCATTGTAGTGATACTGTAGCATTTTGTCTTTATGTGGTGAATTGTCTATTTTGCCCCTAAATTGTGACAAATGTCAAAATTTGGTGATGTCTAAAAATGTAAATGTGCTAGCATATGTTTTGATTATATAGAAAGTAGAAGCCAACAGCCACAATCTCGGCATCTAATGTACTATTCATTTATTTTTAAGCCTTGTAAGTTACTTTACCATTATAAGCTTAACAATCGAAACACCGACCGTTCAACAGCCACAATCTCGGCGAATCGTGCATTGAACTTAGCATAATATCGGTCGTGCAACAACCACAGTCCCGATAAACCCCCGTTAGTAACTATTCCATAACGTTTCCAGGGCCTAGTGTAGGGGCTCATGACCTTCCCCTCCTAGTATGCTATTCGTTGGGTCGTCACCTAACTTGATATAATTTATAGGCAGAATAGCACTTTTGGTCCTTTATGTTTGCTCCAAATTTCACTTTGGTCCTTTATCTTTTTTTTGTTCCGTTTTGGTCCCTCATGTTTCGTTTTCGTTTCATTTTGGTCCCTCACTTTAGTTTTGACTAACGGACGCCACGCTGGCAGTTAACTGCTGACGTGGCGTCCGTTTTTCATTAAATGACGTGGCAATTAATTAAACACATCAGCATTTATATTTTTAAAATTTTTAAAACACAATTAACAAAACAAAAAGCCAAATTAAATTAAAACAAAGCAGAATCAATTCTTCTTCTGTTTCAATTTTCAGCAACATCAGAAACAATTTCAAATCTTCTTCAGAGGAAAATGAAGCAGATGAAACGATTTCCAGCAACAACATCAGAAACGAATCTGGGTTTATGGAAGAAGGAAAACGAATCTGGGTTTATGGAAGAAGCAAAATCGAAGCAGAGGAAAACGAAAATCGAAGCAGAGGAAAACGAATCTGGGTTTATGGAAGAAGGAAAACGAATCAGAAACGATTTTTCTCATCGCTGTTCTTCTTCCAGAAAATCCCTTTCATGTTTGTGCTTGATTTCCTAACCCGAATCCTAATCGAACCCAGATGGAACCCGAACAAATCGAACCCTAGAGTACGATTCCAGAACAAATCGAAACCTAGAGTACGATTCCAGATGGAACATCACAATAGAGGAAACGAAATCGTTTTTAGGGTAGAAGACGAATCTGGGTTTAAATCTTACGATTCCAGATGGAACATCACAATCTTGTCCAGATTTGATTGAAAACGAAATCGTTTTTAGGGTAGAAGACGAATCTGGGTTTGAACGAAGCGATGAAGACGAAGTGATGAAGACGAATCTGGGTTTGAACGAAGTGATGAAGACGAAATCGCTGTGATGAACAAAGTGACGAAGCAGCAGTGATGAAGACGAAGTGATGAACGAGAGCCCCAACGGTGATGAAGACGAAATCGCTGTGATGAACGAAGTGAACGAAGCAGCAGTGATGAAGAGCAGTGATGAAAACGAATTTTAATTTGGTTTTAATTTAATTTGGTTTTTTGTTTTGTTAATTGTGTTTTTAAAAATTTAAAAAATATAAATGCTGATGTGTTTAATTAATTGCCACGTCATTTAATGAAAAACGGACGCCACGTCAGCAGTTAACTGCCAGCGTGGCGTCCGTTAGTCAAAACTAACGTGAGGGACCAAAATGAAACGAAAACGAAACATGAGGGACCAAAACGGACCAAAAAAAAGATAAAGGACCAAAGTGAAATCTGGAGCAAACATAAAGGACCAAAAGTGCTATTCTGCCTAATTTATATATCACACCCGCATTGGGCCGACTTCTATATTCGATATATTCTATATCTATCGTTGTTCTATAATCCGTTTTGATGAATACGATACTAGACATCCGGCGTTATAATATGGTACCAAGTTGTACACATAATTCGATTAGTTGTTCAAAACATGTACTCACACACGGTCTACTTTTTGGTTTTTCGAATATTTATACTTTCAAAACCTTTTCTCAAAAATCAATTTGAACACCTTCAAAACAATGACTTTATCAAGGTAATATTATCACAATTGGTTGGGAAGAAGATTAGAAGAGGTTTGGAATCAAAAGGAGCGACGAAACGAGAAATTTGCACCCCGAGACAGAACCACACACACGGTTCGTGCCCTAGGGGCGCACGACCCGTGCGTGATGCACCGATTTAATTTCCCATCTGCGAAGATGGCGCACGGTCCGTGCCACTGGGGCGCACGATCCGTGTGCCCTGTTCTGTCTCTCAATTTCATCATGTTTCTCTCGTTTCGCTTCTCCGTTCGCGTCCAATCCAAATTCCGATCAAAATCCATCCTCAAAACAGATAATATATATTGCATTCCAGTCCATAATTCCAGTCTACAATCAATATAACTTATATATATTTTTGTAAAAACCGTAATACGCGATATTTTAGAAAAACGATTTTCGACTCAAATATCGTTTCTAAATCAGAATATCGAGTATATCAAAATCATCAGAATCAAAATGCCAAAAACCCTATACGTGAGTAAAACTCACCGGTTTGGAGAGTTAGTTCGAAATCAAGTCTCCACGCGAAATAACCGAACGGTGACCACTCGAACAATCCTCGTAATCGTCCAAACCGTTCCAAAATCGACACCAACAGCCCCTATTTCAAACCCAAGCTCCTTTGTTACTGAGATTGCTTCCAAAATGATCCTAACCACAATGTAGCTTCAAGGAGTTGCTAAGAGTTACTCCCAAGGTTCCAAAGAGCACATGCAATGCTTCACCAAGTTGCAGACTCAACTTGAGCTTCAAAATCCAACAATGGCAAGTGGTGATTTAGAGAGTGTTAGGTTCTGAAGTTAGTGCCAAAAGAAAGAGGATTGAAAATGGAGTTGAATGGCACAAGGAGAACTTACATGCAAGAAGGTTTGATGGAGGTGGTGCTCCTCTCCTCTTCTCCCTCCTTCGCCCCTTCCTCTCTCTCTCTCTCTCTCTCTCTCTCTCTCTCTCTCTCTCTCTCTCTCTCTCCTATTCTTCAAAAATTCTGAGTTTTAGGTTTGCTGGGATTCAGTGGCAAGAGAGTGGAAAATCAGTTGGGTTAAAGGCTGAGGTGTCTTTAAAAGAAAGGAAATGACCATATTTCCCTTATGTGAAATTCTCACTTAAATTCTTCTTTCTCTCACTATCACTTCTTTTCTTTTCTTTCCTTATGGTTCCAGCTGAATGTTTAATCATCAAGGATGGTTATAATGTTTTAATGGGCTGAGGGTTTAAATGGTTGGAAAATACCAAAATACCCTTGGCTCATTAATTCATTCTAAACCAATATTTTTGCCCAAGTTCTCTCTAACTTGCACCTTAATTCTATGGTTTATCCACCAAACGTTGCTTTTTCGACTATAACATATCAATGACATGATTTATCTTGAATAATAAATCACTCGTAACTTCCATAAATTGAATTTATCAAACCGTTTTTTAAACCCGAAATCCGACAAACCGATTAAACCTACCCGCCTTCTCTGTTTTCTACTCGGGTATTACGGGTGCCGGGTCTGCCTGACATTTTTGTCCACCCCTAGAAACTAACATTTCCCCATCGCTAATATTATATTGCCTATAAATAAACGTTATTCTATTTCCATCCAGCAGTGGCACTGTTTTCATGTATTAAACGAAAGTTAACCATCTTTCATTCAGTAAAGTTGATTGCCACTTACACTTTATCATCAGGATTGTCTGGCAGTTGGGCCGGATCAGCTTGCGCTTTTGTAATCTTTGTCTTTTATTATTTTAAAATTTTCTTTACTTGTATCATATTTATTTGGGGTTAAAAAAGGGAAAGCCAAGCTGGGAAGCAAAGGAGTAGTAAGTTGGAACAGGTCACCCACAATTCTTCCAATAATAATTTATTGCGATTATTTCTTTATAAAGTAAAAAGATGAAAGAGAAAGTAAGGTATTCTATGTCAAGCTGGGATTTTATTTTACCCTTTTTCTTTTTTGAATACATTAAAATTTATATTATGGAAAATACACCCATGCCACAAAAGAGAGAATAGCATAAATTCATATGGTTTTATAGTGGAATTGATGTTTTTAAAATTAATTTGGAGATTTTTGTTAAAAAAAATAATAATTTGGAGATAAAACCGCTAAGGATTCACTTCACGGTTTAATAGGTTCATTCAACTAATTATAGATAAACTTTTTTTTTGACAAAAATTATAGATAAACTTGATGACTAATAGATAAATAATTTCACAACAAAATGCAACTTAGATAGTAAGATGTTTAACCTACGCCAAAAGAATTTTTGATTCGAGTCATACAAGAGAAAGTAGAGAATCATTATTAAACTTCTTTAAATAAAGAAAAAAGTATTAAATTTTAGAAGACTATATAAAAAAATCATTTGTTCAGGAACAAATTTTGCACTAACCAATATCGAGTCTGTTCATTGTGGGAATTAAACTCGGGAGCACCAGATTGGTGCCCTGTGTCCCAAGATAACTTATGTCACTAAGTCAACGATGTCGGTTAAATTCCAAGTTAACTAGTTAGAGTTAAACTGCACCTCTGAAGCCCCGATACTCCAAAATAGCCTAAGTATCGGTGTCGGACACGTATCGGACACCGATACGGCTCCGATACGTCTGGATACGTCTGGATACGTACCCATAAAGTATCGGTGAATTAATATTTATTTTTTAAACAAAAAAATCCCAGATACGTTTCGGATACGTTCCGGATACGTTCCGGATACGTCTTCGATACTTCAATATAAAAAAATATATTTAATGTAACTATTTTAACTTGGGCACTATTGGTCTTCGATACTTCAATATAAAAAAATATATTTAATGTAACTATTTAATGGAGGGGAGGATATTGACACAATTGGTGTTTAGTAGTGACTTATAATGTTTTTTTTGCTATACTCTAACTTGGGCACTAAATTGTATATTTTTTGTGACATGATCTTTGGAGAAAGAATATATTTTGAATAGGTGGGGGAAAAATGTAACTATGCGCACACTAATTTTGATCACAAATATCTTTTTTGTAAGAGTGATCATATCTATTGAATATTTTGAGAAATTGTCGGTTAGTAAAGTGACTATCTTTAGTTATGTTTTATTATTTTTAATTTTAATTTAATTTTTATTTGAAGTATCCCAACCGTATCGTATCTTGATTTTCAAATTTTTCCCGTATCCACGTATCCGTATCGTGTCGTATCCCGTATCGTATCTCGTATCGGGGCTTCAGAGTGCACAGCTCAATTCCATGCTTACAATACCTAGCGAAATTTAGGTATGTTTTTTATTTTTTGCCAAAAAAAGAAAGAATGTGTATTTAATATTTATAGGCATAAATACACACATCCTTAAAAAATAGAGATGATGTGTATTATGTGTTGTCCTAGTTGATTTCCTTTAAAAAAATCTTACAAATTTTTAATTAATTAACTTTAATTTAAAATATATAAAATAAAAAGTAATTTGTTTGGTCCAGAGAGGCAAAGGGTAAGGTAAGTTGGCTTGACGCTAGAAAGGCCTTAAACGAAGCGCAAATCAGATAACATAAGAACAAGCGCACTCACAACACAACAGGGAAACCAAAGCAAACAGAGCACTTCACCATCCTCATCATTTCAAAGCAAGAGAGAGAAAAAGAGAAAAGGATACAGAGACTAAACAAAAAGAGAAATTCACGGAACAACAACAACAAGAAGAGTTCCGTTGAAAGGTTGGTTTAACAAGATGCAGAGTGAACAACAGAGCAACAATAACAACCAATTGGTGGTTCAAAATTCAGGAAGCCTTAGTTTCAGTAGCCACTTATCTAAAGAAGATGAAGAGATGTCAAGGTCTGCTCTCTCTACTTTTAGGGCTAAAGAGGAAGAAATTGAAAGGAAGAAAATGGAAGTTAGAGAGAAAGTTCAACTTCAATTAGGTCGTGTTGAAGAAGAAACCAAACGTCTTGCTACCATTCGTGAGGTACTTTTCCATTGAAAATCCTAATTTTCTGTTTCACCTAACTTCCTTTTCTGTTTTCAACAACTTTTTTTTCTCTCTTTGTATTTTAGAAAAATTATTTCACCAAACAAAGTAAAAAAGTTCAAGGACTAAATACGAGTAATATTGTGTCTTATAATCGCGTTAAAAATAGTTTGTTATTTATTTGTTGGTTTATGGAGGGAAGAAACTCCTGATGAAAGGTATTTTAGCAATTTTCTTGCATATTATTAAGTATAAATCGATTTTTTTATGATTAGGAGAATAATTGAGGCTTGCAGAGCATCTATATCACTTTGTGAAACCCGATCTGTGGTTTTGTTCTTGAGAAGAGTGAATTTGCGGTCAAAAAACGTTATCTTTTTTTTTTTCCGTTGTGTTTTACTAAGAAAATAATTCAAATTTTTAACTTTCTTAATTCTCTTTGTCAGAGAGCAGTACTATATGTTTATGAACCAAATAATTAATATTTTGCCTCTCTAAAATATCTTCAGCCCTAATTTTTTTTACGATTTATTTTATTTTGATAGAAATTAATATACAATTTATGCATGCAATTTTTGTTTTTTATATGAATATTGGTTGATATGCAATTGAATGATTCCAATTATTATTTTTTTTTTAATTTGAGGGATACCAGGAGCTTGAAGCCATGGCAGATCCAATGAGGAAAGAAGTTGCAGTTGTGAGAAAGAAAATTGATTCAATAAACAAGGAATTAAAGCCACTAGGTCATACTTGCCAGAAGAAGGTGAGGTTAATTGAAATTCATAGAAACTGTTACTAAAAATTGTTATGACATTTTATTAGAGACGTTTTTAAAATTGGGGTTTTGATAATACGTTACAGGAGAGGGAATACAAAGAAGCCCTTGAAGCTTTTAATGAAAAAAACAGGGAAAAAGTACAGCTAATTACTAAATTAATGGAGGTTAGTCTCACATCCAGATTCTTCTTGTGAATGATTTTAAGTTGAATACATAATATATAATTTTTATGCTACTATGGTTTTTAATTCCTCTGAATGGTTAATTTGATCAGCTGGTAGGTGAAAGTGAAAAATTGAGAATGAAGAAGCTGGAGGAGCTGAGTAAGAACATAGATTCCATGCAATGATTTAGCCAAATGCTGCTGCTAGTGACTTGATTAGGCTTGTGTGGTATATTTAAAGGTGACATAGTATATTTATATGTATGATGTATGATGATGGGTGTCTTATGTTTTGTGTAATTTTGTGGTGTCGGCAATGTTTGTTTTTAACTAGCATTTGATGGGACAGTGGCTAATTTAGGAGGGTTATACCCTACAAACAGGCTTGTAACTAAATACCCTTGCATTTTGTTGTCATTTTTATACCCTTTGGATTCTCTTTTCTCTGCTTTGGTATTCCTATTTATTTAATTTATTGATGTAATTTGAATTTTGTTGCCACGAAAAATGGTTCCAAGAATGCCCTGGTTTGTTTTGTTAGTAGTTTCTATAAGCTGTCGCTATTAATTGAGTGTAACATTATCAGGATATATTTAGAGTACCTTTAGTTTTACGGTAGCGAGATACTACACCTTGAGTGTAACAAAAGTCAGGCTACATTTAAACTAAAGTATGTTTTAGGCCCCAGCAAATATAAGGTGTTTTGTTTTAAGCCCCTGTAAATTTTTTTTTTTGTTAAAAGCCCTTGCAAAATGACATATTTTGTTATAAGCCCTTCTATGACTAAAATGTTAGCCTTAACATGGAATGCTATGATTGCTGGATATGTTGAGAAGGGCTTATAACAAAAAATTTCATTTTGCAAGGGCTTTTAACAAAAAAAAACTTTTGCAGTGGCTTAAACCAAAAGACCCTATATTTGCAGGGGCCTAAAACATATTTCAGCCTAAACTAAATACATCAATTTTCATTAATTCATTTTTGTTTATAATAGAGACCAGAGAGAAGCTACATGTAGCTTTGCTTTCGCCCCCACACTCACGCCTATTATTGTTTTAATGCCGTTCCAAACACTTTACTTTATTAGAACGATTAAATATCACTTTTGGTCATTTATCTTTGTTCTTGGTTTCACTTTGGTCCTTTATCTTTTTTTTGGTCCGTTTTGGTCATTTATGTTTCATTTTCGTTTTACTTTGGTCTCTGACGTTAGTTTTAGTTAACGGACGCTACGGTGGCAGTTAACTGCTGACGTGGCATCCATTTTTCATTAAATGACGTGGCAAAAATATATTATTCAATTGTTAATGAAATTACACATCAGAAATTAAAATTTAACAAATAACAAAAACTAATAACATAAACAATTAACTTAAACAAATAACAAAACACAAATAACATAAAACATAACCCAGAAACATAACCCAGAAACACAAATAAGAAGAACACGTTCAACCCAGAAATCGACTTCATCTTCAACAACAACAACAATTCTTCAACAATCGAGATTTGTTCAACAATTCTGATTAACCCTAAATCAACCCTCAAATCTCACCTGAGTGTTTAATCAATGGCATCTTCTTCTTAAACGTAAACGTAAACCTGAGTGTTCAACAATTCTGATTAACCCTAAATCAACCCCTAAACCGTAAACGTTCACCTTCATCTTCTTCGTTTAATCAATGACATCTTCCAATTCGAACAACTACCCATCATTTGGTCCATCTTCCAAACCTTCACCTGAGTGTTTGTGTGGCGAAAAATGTGTTGTTCGAACTGTTAAGAAAGAAACCCTTAACAAGGGAAGGAACCCTTAAGAGATTCACTGCCACTTCCATGTTGGAAGTTTTGGCCTAAAACTCTTTCTTTGCACAGTAGCAGCAACACCAGTAGAAGAGACTTTGTTGGATGGAGATGGAGCAGCAACACCAGTAGAAGAGACTTTGTTCCTTTTGGCTACACCAAGTGTTTTCTTAAGTTGGCGTTTTCTTGACTTGGATGGAGGTGCAGTTTGAGTTGGTGCAGTTTGTGGTTGGGTGGTGGTTTGAGTTGGTGCATTTTGTGATTGTGTGGTAGTTTGGGTTGGTGCAGTTTGTGGTTGGGTGGTGGTTTGAGTTGGTGCATTTTGGCACGATCTTGAGTTGTGCCCAGGCTGCTTGCATTTACTGCACTTACCAGTAGAAGAGACTTTGTTGATGGAGATGGAGCAGCAACACCAGTAGAAGAGACTTTGTTCCTTTTGGCTACACCAAGTGTTTTTTTAAGTTGGCGTTTTCTTGACTTGGATGGAGGTGCAGTTTGAGTTGGTGCAGTTTGTGGTTTGAGTTGGTGCAGTCCACTTTGAATGTACCTTGTCTACAATATCTAGTAACTTGATATTGGGATTCTCCCTAATTGTTTTGTGTAGCTTACTTCCCAACCAAGTAGACCTCAATGCTTTCACTCTATACTCCCTGCTGCATTTGTGTTCATCAACTAACGTTCTTAGCTGCCATGTGTCCTCAGTAGGTATCTTGGAACATAGGGCCACCCAGTCACATCCTTCCTTACATATAGCTCTACATAACTTTTTGTCGTTCTTGATAAAAGTTATATCCCTGCCATTATGTACAGCATAAGTTTTAATTAATTGCATCCATGAATTGTTGTTTTGAAGAAAAAAGAGAACCATTAACCCACTTGAAGTACTCCATGCTCTTTGGCATAACAAAAGATGGAAATTTGGTTCTCAATCCATCTTCATTAGATGAGTCTTCTTCAGTCTCTATGTCTTCACTGTAGTATTCTTCATCAGATCGACCTCTATCAATGAAGGCAGGTTTCCTATTTCTCTTTTGACCAATAATTAGTTGGTCACCATCATCACTAGCTTCCTCCAATGGTACACTCTGTGTTGCAACTTTGGCAGGCTCTTTGCCTTTCCTTCTCTTTGGCCTACCCTTGTTACTCTTCTTCTTCTTACTTGTATTTTGATCCACCACTTGTTTAGTAGCTTCTTCAACACCTTCATTTTGATCCACCGCTTTTTCTTGTTGTTGGCCTTCTTCAACACCATCATTTTGATCCACCATTTGTTCTTGTTCAGTAGCTTCTTCAACAGCATCATTTTGATCCACCACTTTTTCTTGTTGTTGGCCTTCTTCAACAGCATCATTTTGATCCACCACTTGTTCTTGTTCTTGTGACACATCTTCAAAACCATCATACTCTCCTTCCTCATAATCAGAATCATTAAACCTAACCTTTGGACCACTTTCATCACTATCATACGCATCTTCATCTTCAAGCTCTTCACCTTCCACTTCTCCATCATTGGTGGTTTCATTTTGGTCCCTCTGACCATCATTGGTGGTTTCAATTAGGTCCCTCTGACCATCAGTGTTGGTTTCATTTTGGTCCCTCTGACCATCATTGTTGGTTTCAACATCTATTACAATATGGGCTTCAGGAGTATTTTGGGCTTTTGTCCTATTATGGGCTTTTCTCAAATGTGGGGCAGGTTGATTAAGTTGGGGCTTCAGGAGGTATTTCTGGCAATTCCACTTCAATAGGTTGAGATATTGGGTGAATGGTGTACAAGTGCACACATCCATTACTTTGAGCCCACTTGAGCATCTCCATGGCTCCTTGGTCATTCTCAAGCAACTTTTTGACCCCATTAATATCATACCAAATACCTATAAGTTCAAGATACCCCATATCCTTGAGAATACCTAAAACTTCAAAATATGACCACTTATCAGGATCAACTTCCCAAGTAGACAATTCCCCTACATATTCCCTCATTCCTTCATCCACAAAATAGCCCGAATGATGAATTTCAACTTTCAATGTCTCCATTTAACTGTTACAACAACAAACAATTAATAACAATTAAAAACAGGGACCACAGATACATTCACCACAAACCCACAACAGATACAGTGCACCACAACTCTAACTCAAACCCCACGAACCCTAAACAACTCGAGAAATAGCGAAACCTCAAACATTCAACCCCAAACATACAACAACAACCTAAACAAAACGAGAAATAGCAAAATCAAGCAACAACAAGAACATGCAGTAACTATTAAACCCTAACAATGGCAAAACCCCTTTCCAGAAGTTAACGTACATATGCATGAACCATGCTTCTGTTTTTTAGGTAGCATGCTTATGTTGTATTTTTTTAACAAGATGCTAACGTTGTATTCTCAAATTTACTAATTATTTCGCTTTTTTGTGAATTTATCCACATATAAATAATTTTACATTCAATCAGTTTTATTCAAAATTAATTTATTAGAAATTCAATTTTCACCACCATGAAATTGAAACACACATAATCCATTACAAAATACGACCCGGTTATCTATCCGTGCTACAGAACCTGCTATTTCTCATGGGAAATCCCTGATATGATTTATGAACGCAAATACTCCATATAATATGTGGGTGGCTTTTAGCCTGGGAAAGGACAACTATTTGTGTCTCATGGGAAAGTAGTCATCCTACCATTGATTTGGGCCATTAAAATCTCAAACCTGTTTACAAGGTTTCAGCATTTGTCTTTTATATTTGCATATGTTGTCTTTCTAATATTATATTTTTGAATATATTTTTGCTTTTTCTAAGTGTTGTACGCCAGTCTTTGCCATCTCCTGCGCATGTCACTGTCATCTCGCAACTTTAGACTTTATAGTAACTAATAATAATAATAATAATAATAATAATAATAATAATAATAATAATAATAATAATGCTAGCAAATAAATAATAATAATAATAATAATAATAATAATAATAATAATAATAATAATAATAATAATAATAATAATACATTCATGGTTTAGGCTACTAAAATTCATTGGTTGGAATTAATTGTTTGGCACTACACGGCTACACGCCATTGTCAGACTCATGGCTAAGTAACTCCAAGTTTGAGTGTGAGTGGTTAATGCAGTCCATTTTGTTAGATAGAAATTCTGTTACAGTTAGAAGATTCCATAACCATTTTTCATTGATGAAATTTTGAAGCAAGTGATTCAGTTACACGGGATGCTTATATAGCATCTAACATCAGCACTAGTTGTGCCACATATGCACAGGCTGTGCCACATCAGTATCAAGGAAATTGTTCACATTACATACACAATTTTCCTACCTATATATATGTTACTCCCCCTTCAAGCTCAAGTGTGAACCTGTGTAAGGAATCACTTTGAGCTTGAATCTCAAATCTGAAAACTGGGTGGCTGGTAGAGGCTTAGTCAAAGCATCAGCCAACTGAAGTGTGCCCGGAACATGTTGAATGCTTACGTTGTTTAGCAGTTACCTTTTCCCGAACAAAATGTATATCCAATTCGAGATGTTTTGTTCTTGCGTGCAGCACCGGATTATGAGAAAGCATAATTGCGCTTAGATTGTCACAAAGAAGAATTGGGGCTTGAGTTGAGATGTTCAGTTCAGACAGCCACTACAAGAAAATCGCTCATTTGCGACGGACCTTTCCGTCGCAAATGGACCTTTTTCCGTGGCAAATTTGCGTTTGCGACGGCATTTGCGACGGACAAAAAGTCGTCGCAAAACAGCTCGTCGCAAATGCTTTGCGACGAAACTCCCCGTCGCAAATTGTCCGTCGCAAATCCGTCGCAAAGCCGTCGCAAATTGCCGTGGCAAACTCGTCGCAAACGCTGAGACCTTTTCGTTGCAAGTCCGTCGCAAATCCGTCGGAAATTTAAAAAAAAAATTAAAAAAAAAATTAAATTATACATCCAAAATACTATTTAATAGATGAATATAGGGAAAATTCCTTGATTACAAAACTAGAACACTTGCAGAATTTCAAGCGTTTGCAAACCTCCCAATTGCTCAAAGGCCCTAATTCTCTCAAAATGCCAAGATGCTCCTGCTTCCCTCTAATCCATTCCTCATATTTATATGCATCACAGCCTAATCTTATAGACTAAAGGGTTTCATCTATTACTATCACTATGACACTATCCTATACTCTAGAGTAAACAAAAGCTACACCTACAGATCATTTATAAAATTAGCTGCAATTTGAAGCCAAATGGAGATTACTTCTGCAACTTTCTCTTTAAATTCGTTATCATCATTACATTCTGAATTTCCTTCAGTGCCAATATAATCATATGCCATTCCAACATATCTGCCATTTCAACATATCTGCCATTCCAACCTTGTACCTATAGATAAACAACAATTTGAAGAAATAGCCCAAAAAAACTAAAGAAAAAACCACAACATAAGAATATAAAATGGAAAAGCAACACCCTGGGAAACATGATATGGGAGACCTATAATTCTATTTGACACCCTAAATTTGGCAGAACTGCTAAAGAATAAAAAATGAAAAAACGGAATTCAGTCGTTGTTGATATCTTCATACATCAAATGTACACATAAAGGGTTATAAAAAGGACCTGAAATAACTTTGCTTGACAAGATCACTTGAAGAACAACCGGTCAGGCTGCCACGTACTCCATGAGGAGAAACAATCACTGCAATGCAATAACGTAAAATAAAATCAAATATGGTGCCAAGAAAAGCCATCTGAGAATCTGAAGAACTAACACTTTTGGATATCTAGGACACCTAAAAACAGAGTTTGACAGTGACACGGAGAAAATGACAATAACTAGACATAAAGGTGGATAGAGAAAGAAAAAATTGTCTCCCCTTTTGAACTGAAATGACTGCAAAAAACACTAGTTGGTGCACAAAATATCATGCCAACCTGGAAATCTATGTGTCGCCTCAGTAGAATGTTTCAACAATTTTTCTAGATCACCACTGGAAAGCATCCGGATATTCCTGATAAAAAGGAGGGACACCAACAGATAAGTATTTCAATGCAAGCTAAACTATTGACCAACTAACAATTGTTACAAAGATGCATTGGTCTATCAATGATAATTTCTTATAAATTTTTACATTGTTAACCTAACACACATCATGCATTGGTCTATCATGCTCTAGACAACAATGCTAAATCTAATTGTAGCTAAAACATACCTGAACAGTTCTTCATTTTGAAAATGATGAAACTTAGAAAATACATCTCCAAATCTCATGTAATGAAGCCCAAGCAGCGCTCTGCCAAATTCAATAAAATATTCAATAAAATAAGACCAAGATTAACATCATTTTTGAATAATTAGGGGGGAGGGGGGACCTTTCTATGCAATTCCTTAAAGCCTGGGAGAGAGCAGTTGCAACCTCTTCTGAATCCCGAGGAGCCAGCCAGAGACCGGACACAACAACTATATTAAAAAAGTTTCCACATATTAAAACATAATCAGAAAATATAAAAATGGAAAAGCTCCAATTCCATTACCTTTGAAGAAGGAAATGTAAATGACCAAATACTAAAGTTCAGTTATCCATGTTACCTCTTAATCTGTATAATGCTGGCTGAGCAGTCTCAACAACTGATGAATGACGCCCGGGAAGGAAAAGCCACAGCTTAATCTTTTCATCTGCATGTTTAGTACAGAAAGCAGAAATTTAGGAACATAGAAATTGGATAACCATTTCATCCTTTCCTTCTTATAAGAAACAAAATAAAAATTGCAAATGATTACAAAACCATGGCAATCTCTACCGGGATTATGCAAACCCTGTGATGGATCCCAGGGTCGAACAAAAGAATTGGTCCATGTGCTGAGAAATCCTTCCTTTTGAAGTTGCAGATGTGATGAAAGCACCAGTAACGTGTTCTGTAAATGACTTCAGGTATGGCATGACAGCATCATAATATTTTTGGAAGTGCTCCTAAGCAAGACCATAGTATTAAATGAGTAATCCAAAGAAAAGAAATTATAAATGTTGAAGAACACAGTTTTCTATAAAAATACCTGTGATGAATCAGCAACTGATGCCAAAGCAGTTAAGGCACCCTCTTGCACCATTTTGAAAAATATAAAGGATATCCAAAATTAATGGAGAATGATAATTTTATGACGATTCAGAAAAATGACCATAGCAACATTACTCTTGGAAATAATTTTCTACAAACAAACCTGAAGAAGTACAAGCAATTTGCTAACTATTCCATCCAAGTATGGCGTTAAGATATCAAGGGTGCAATTTTCGCTGAAGTTGAGCACTGCTGAAGCAGCATGCGCCTGTGTAGACAATAAGAGGACATTTATATTGAAGAATTTATTCAATTGACATAACATGACTTCAGAAATGGAACACTTACAAGTAAGTTTGACTAAAATATAAAAGAAACAAAGGAGATTAATAAAAAGGAAACTCAATTCATAGGTTAGGTTTGTACTGCCATCATAATCATATGACAAGAAACTAAAAGTACAATGTTCTAAATGCTGGTGCAGGTACTCGCCAATCTAAGTAGTGACTTTGATAATAACCTTTCAGAAAGTCACAATATTTTAACATTTAATCATTGTGATGAAATCCATAGTCAAAACTGATTCATTAAACTGAAGGGCATCTAACCTGTACGCGTGGGTTCTGAAAATCATCCATGTTCCATTTTGCACAATCAAGGAGCAGTGAAGTTAGAACAGCTGCACGATGCATCAGAGCAGGAGAACCTGGGGAAATCTCTGTTGCATCCGGAGCACATAGATTTAAATCAAGCTGTCAGTGTCTTTTGGTTTTCCACTGAGAGATCAAAAAGAAGGAATAAGATGCAAAAAAAATAACTCAAGGTATAAAGTCCAAATGGTTCAATTTTTTGTCTGACACTGGGAAGGATTGCCTACAACTTTCCACTAGGGACAGCTAAAACAATAGACTGTCCTAAATAAGAAACAAAAAAACAGTTAGCAGAAGGTAAGATGACCAAGGTATCCACGGTTTGGTTATACATTTGTCTAAAAGAAGATCCTTGTCCCTAATGACATTTTCTCAACCAAACTTTACCCATACCTTTTAAATCATTACTTCAATTCTTTCAATTTTTGACACAATCATTAGTTTCAATTCTAAACCAAAATGTCTGATATAACATATAGAAACTGTTGAAACTTGAAACTCTCTAGACAATACGGGAAGAGAGACAAAGCTACATACTGTGGATCTCTCTTTTAAGCACTGGAAGACAGTAATTGTGAGGCTGTAAGCCACCTTGGAACAAAGAGTTATGATTGAGAAATACACATTTTCAGTTTGTTATAATCATAGAAAGGTTCCATGAAATTAACTAGAAAGCTCTACAACTATCAATATGATGACCAACAAGTGGCATAAGACTCATAATTAGCATTATCATAGTAAAATCAACCTCAGAGCTACTGTCAATCAAATTCATCAAATAGCTATATAAAATAATTCGCTGACAGGGGACACTGAATATGTGATAAAGAGCTGGTTGGTTTCTTCCACTCTCACCAGTCAAGGAAAGCAACTATGTGATAAGACACTGAATAAGTTCCTTCTAAGTATCAAGGAAAGCAACTTTGTGTTGCCTAAAAGTAATCTAACTACCTACCTGGTAGAGATTCAATTTCCTCAACAAGATCTCAGCATTTTCTTCTTGGCTTACTGATGTAATAAGTGCCATTATGAATTGCTCTAGACTTTCAGCAGCTGGAAATACCGATATGACATCCTCGCTTAAATGTTCTGCACTATCCAGAAAGGGTTTCTGAAAATACAGTCAAATAGATTTTCTGTCATTTTAAAGCTATATTCACAATGTTATTAGGAAAAAATAAACAAATCATATATACACTCACCAGTTTGTGGCCGTATAGTTTGTGAACTAATGATGCAGATACAAAAGCTGCCTGAGGATGTCTCTGAGATAAAATAGGCATGAAAGTTCCTGAATCTTTCTTTAGAAGCTTCTTGAGTTCTTCTGCAAGCAATGCCAAGGGATGCTCATGTGACATATCTACTCTTTCAACAACTTGATATGTCTGCAGAAAGAAATGATATTTCCTTAAACACGGGATTAGAAATGGAATACGAAAACAAGCTATTCTTCTATCCCGTAGTTAAGTTTCTTGAAAAAAAATAAAAAAATGAAAGCAAATATTCCAATACACATTAAAATCGCATGGCAGGATAAAGAATTTTAAGAGTATATTTGCTTCCAAATGTTCATTAAAAACTCAAACATGTATAATCAACAACGGTAAATGGGGGCAATTTGTTAGTTGTTAGTCAATTATCAGTTAAGTGGCAGATAATACCCGAATATCAAGGATTTTTAAGGCAGAAATAGAACATGCAAGAAATTCAAACAACTTAACCACATAAATGACTTTTGAGAAATAACCATCATCGACCATAATACTCACCCGTGCAAATGCACTTTTAATTGATGATGATATGTATATCTCTATCTGATCCCGATCACTAACTGGCAAGGACTGCATGTTCTGCAGTAAAAATGGTATAAGGAACTTTCAATAAAAGAAATTCATGACCCTAATGTAACTTCTTACAAATCTATCCAAATGCGAAAGATGTTATCAAACTAAATTACACACCGTTTCCGGTTCTTCCAATAGAAGCCTCCTGGTAACCATCGCAACTGCTACAATCTTTTCCATAGCTGCTGAACCCTATAAAACATGTGTGATCTAAAATTACTAATTTCATATCAGACCAATTTTCATAGAAGCAAATGAAGCAAAACATTGTGACATTTATAGGTAATTCAGTCATACAATAATAATAGAAGAATCAATAACTTGAAATTGAAAAAAAAAACTGTCATAAAGATTCTATTACACACTTTAACGTGAAAGCAAACCAAAGAACAAATAGCTTCTGCAAAGGAAAAAACAGCTCCTGATATAGCACCAACAGCAGCACCTCGTATGAAACCACTCTCAGTCTCTTCAACATAGCTTCTGCCACAGTACATTAAAGGCATCAAATAAGTTAAATCATAAAACGAAATTAAAATACCTAAAAATAAAAAATGAGTAACTGAAAGAAGCTACAAATAGAAAACGAAATCGAAATACCTTGATGAATGATGATGAAGAGGCGCTGAGAACCTACAAATAGAAAACGAAATGATGATGATGAATGATGATGAAGGGAGCGAACGGGAATAGAGATTTTGGGGGGGTTTTGCAGAGACGGGAGAAAGGGAAACAGAGATGAGAAAGAAAGTGAGGAACTGTGAGAGATTTTGGGGGTTTTGCAATTTGGATTTTGAGGAAGATGAGAGAACTGAGAACGACGAGAGAAGAAAGAAACGATTTTGGGTTTTGCAATTAGGTTAGGGTTTGCGAGATTGAGGGTGGGGAGGCGCGATGGTGGAGGGTGTGGGTGGAGGCACGATGGGGGAGAGTGACAGTGTGGGTGGAGGCGCGATGGAGGGAGGGGGACAGCGTGAGAGGGGTCAGCGTGAGAGAAGAAAGAAAGAGAGAAGAACGAAACTGATGATATTTTGACTGAAGATGAGAAACGCGTGATAAGAAGCAAACTGATGACATTTGCGACGGGCTTGTGACGGGATAGCCGTCGCAAATTTGCGACCGTTTTCTAATCCGTCACAAATGCTAGCGGGAAATTTCCCGCTCCTTACTTTTTATACTTGCCGTCGCAAATCCGTGGCAAATTACTGACGGATTACTGCCCGTCGCAAATATTGGTAGCTAAAACAGACTTTTCTTGTAGTGAGCAACGACTACATCCAAAGCAGATCTGCAGTGGCATTTGCCATTCCCCTGTATCCTGCTTCAGCACTGGAACGAGCCACAAGGGTTTACTTTTTGGAGCTCCAGGAAACGAGATTTGGTCCAAAGAACAAACACGAGCCCGAGGTGCAGCGGCGATCATCAGGATCGCTGGCCCAACCAGAATCACAGTACGCTCGCAGTGAAAACGGTGTGTCCGAGGGCGCAGGTTGCAACAATAAGCCATAGTGTTGTGTACCCCGTAGGTAGCGAAGAATTCGTTTCACAGCACGCAAGTGGGAATCTAAGGGATTAGCCAAGAATTGACACACTTTATTGACACTGAACGCAATTTCAGGTCGTGTGAGGGTGACATATTGTAGGGCGCCAACAATGGACCTGTAAAGAGAGGGATCAGTGAGAGCATTTGTCCCATGACGATTGAGCTTGCAATTTGAGACCATAGGAGTAGTAATCGAGGTGCAAGTATGCATATTTGCCCTGTACAGCAGGTTCTGGATGTACTTGTGTTGTGTCAACACGACATAGTCATTAGAAGTGTACTTGACTTCTAGACCCATAAAGTATTAAGGTTTCCCCATGTGTTTCAAAGCAAAGTGAGAGTTCAACTTGGTTTTGAGATCATGAATGAGAGTAGAAGAGGATCCTGTGATGAGAATATCATCAACATACACAAGAGCAAAGAGCTGCATCCCTTTGGAATTGTAAACAAAGAGAGAATGATCACATTTGCTACGATGAAAACCTCTGTCGCCATCTTCTTCTTTCAACATCTGCCACCATCTATCCCTCACTGGTTCTCCACCACCACTTCCAGTTCCATCATCTCTTCTCCCTTGGCGACCATGTCTTTCACAACGTCATCGTTGGTTCTCCCTCATTCGACTTGCACGCTAGCTCATATCCCATTTCCCCATCCTTGCACAAATACGTTATCCAGAATTCACCTCTCCCTGATTCTCTTCCTAGCTTGTATCGAGTCCAATCTATTGGTCCTTGGGTTTCTTTCAATCCCACCAATTTCATCTTGTTCGCCGACCCATCGTCGCTTTTCTTACGTTTCTCCTTCTTCATCGCCGCCCTGTCAGCGTTACACAACAATTTCCCATCGATTAGGGATTCAACTTAATTAAACAAATCTAACGAACTATTGTTATTAGTTATTAATAATTGATAGACCTGTTTTTTTTTTGGAAATTTCGTTGAGAAGAAAATTGATAGAGAAGGAAGAATCATACTTTTTTTTTATTAGGAAAACAAACAGAAGAAGACCATAAGGCACGGATTCTGATCCTATGCTGTCAACTCTCTCTATCTCTCTCCTCTTATGTTTTATTTAATTTTTTTAAAATAAAATAATTGAAGGGTTAGGATTGAAGATTTTAATGATCCAATGGTTTCTATAGAGGTTAACTTTAGTGACTGCAGTCAATAATGACTGTAGTGGATCATGATCCATAAGGCACGATGACGAAAGCTTGAGCGGGAAAGTGTTGACATTGAGATTTGAGACTTCCAAGTTCCAATAGTGCACAACACGTCAGTCACATAATAGAGCGCTTAAATCTAAACCATATATTTAGATCTAATGGTAGATAATGACTAATGAGTCCTCTCATCTCTCACATAAAAATGGTCCTCTCACTATATATATATATATTTTGTTGTCCACGCGACGTCTTGAATCAGTTATTAGTGATATAAATTAAACAATTAAATAAATAAACCTCAAATTAAGTTTTTCAAATAGTACTTCGACAGTTCGACCTTCGGCTATTTTGACCGTTATAAAACAAAATTCCTTTTTGCGTTGGTTTGACTTTGGAGCGTGATCGAGTAAAATAAAATAAAAAGGTGCTACACCACAGTAGGGGTGTTCGCAGGGCGGTTTGGTTCGATTTTGAGATAAAAAGTGAACCGAACCGCAAGGTAAAATTACATGCGGTTTGGTTTGGTTCGGTTGGCTTCCTAAAATAAAACCAAACCAAACCAAATCAGTGCGGTTTGGATTGGTCCGGTTTTTCCAAGACAAAACATAATTTAAGACGAAGTTAAAATTAACTAACATAAAAATGGCTACCATAAATATTTAAGAAAAAAGTCTACTCAAATATATGTAGTATATAAATTACTCTCTTTTAATTTTTTTAAGATAGCTAAGATAATGTTTAAAAGAATTTGAATTAAATGTTTTATTGTAACTTTTAAATATAACAATATGGATTGTTTATAAGTTAGTCAAAGAATTAATTAGATTTAGACTAGTAAGTGAGTGAGAGTTGAGTTTTAGTTGTATTTGGGCTAGTCAGTTAGTAACGAAGGTTGTAAGTCAATAAGCCTTAGTGTTACTTGCGGTTTGGTTTAGTTTGGTTTCTATAATCAAAACCGCGAACCAAACCGCGCGGTGCAATGAAAAACAAAACCAATAAAAAGCGATTTTTTGCGGTTTTCAGTTTGGTTCGGTTTACGGTTTTCTATTGGTTTGGTTTGGTTTTGAACACCCCTACACCACACAAAATGACAAGAATATGACAGTGGATTTATTATTTGATTTAAAGAAATTGTGGGGTAAAATATAATTATAGAATTACCGGATAACTTGATAATGATAATGAAATTGTCTCCCAGTTTCCCATGGGACACAAGTTATCAATTTTCCCAGGCATTAATAGCCACCTCATATGTGATAGTAAAAGTAACCGTTACATTATTGTCGTGTTTTACCACAAAGGAAGAAACCACGCGCTCTGGCGAACTTGTCATGCACCTGCTTGTTTTTTTATGTCATGTAAAAGAGAATCCAAAGTGAAAACGTGGTGCATGATATGGGAATTCGTACCAGCAACAATATATTGGGTTACAGTAATTTATGGTTTATAACAAATTAACGCCTTAGCCAAAAGAAGAAACTGCCAAATCTTCAGGTTGAACGACACTAATGGTCTGATAAAAAACAGCAATGTTATTTAACCAAAATATTCCGACAAAAAATAGTTAAAATTAAGTTACAACACCAATTAATCAACAGGGACGTCCCAAACAATTTGGGGGCCCTGTGCAGATTATAAAAATTGGGCCCTAATTATTTTTACCAAATAAATCACTAAAACACAAATTTTGCTAATTGTAAATATCATCGCGGTGATTTCAAGTCTAACTTTCAACTTTTGAATTATCTTATCACAAAAAAAGTCTTACAGATAAAAATCTTTTTTTATGCATATTTAGAGCTTCTTTATATCGAGATTTTGGGGGTCTAATATTCTTTTTCTAGTAAGGTGATTTCAATTCGTTAATCATGCTTGTGAGTTGATAGTTGTTTCAAGAATGATTTCAATTTCCAAAACTAAGAAATCATATTCAATTCTGATTTCAAATCAGAAACAAGCATTATTTCAATCAAGTCAAAATTGGGAGAATGTATAATCAAATATTCAGAGTCAAAATTATCGCACAAAGAGATTGAGAGGCCTTAAAAAGCGCTGGTTTTTTGAAAAAGAAGAGATGGTTACGTGGGCTGGGGTGGGATGGATTTTTGGGGGCCCTAAGAAAAAAAAATCTGGGCGGGGCCCTGTGCTACAGCACAGGGTGTACTTGTAAAAGGCCGGCCCTGTTAATCAAGTTTTATAAACCATTAACCAACTTATTTTTTCACAATTTTTTAGGTCATTCACTAAAAACTGTGAAAAAGTAGATTGATTAATGACCTATAAAACTTGGTTAATTAGTGTTGTAACTTGGTTTTTGGCTATTTTTGTTTAGAACATTTTGACTAAATAACATTACTCAATAAAAAACGGTGACTTCAAACATAATTAGTACTTCATTTGATATTGTTAATTATCAGAGAACCAGAGAATGAAGACAGGAAAACACATTGTTTGTATCGAATGAAAAGAAATATTCTGTCTATAATCAGTTGGAAGGCAAACTGATATATAAGTCAAGAAATAGAGTTTGTTATAAACTCAAATTACTAGCTAAAATTACTCAACAAACTAACTAGAAGATAACTAAATAAAAGTATTAATTTAACTATGGTTAAGTAGGTGGGTTAGGTAATAGATATACTATAACTTATTCATAATTTATTACTCCATTCGTCACAATTTAATTGTCGTTTAAGGTTATGTGCGGATTTTTAAGAAAATGATTAGATATGGTTTTTTTATGCTCAAAAAGTATGGTAGGACTTAAATATCCCGATGTTATTATGAGGAGAGATGAATAGAAACCTTGGAAATATAAATAAAAGTTAGGGTATTGTTGGAAAAAATAATAAATGTTGCATTGAGATTCTAAAGTGACAAATAATTTGAGATAAAGAAAAATGGCAAATAGGACAATTAAATTGAGACGGAGGGAGTATATGTTTTTGTATTTTTATTAGTGACACTACCTCAATAAAAAAAATACTAGTATAATACAACTACATGAATACAACTACCTCAGATCAGTTACCTTGACAATTTATCTTTTTTTATTTGCCAATTTATCTAAGTAGACAAAAAAAAACATGAATACCACCGGCTAGGCTGCCAAACCAATTAATGTTTTTTACTATTTATTTGTTAAATATTCTGCATTTGTTCCAAGTTCTTTTCATTTCTCGGCGTTTCCCCTTTTTGCTTTACTATTTTAGTTATTTTCTTTTTCGGTGATGAAATAAATTGGAATTAGACATTAATTATCTTCCACCCGAACTCTGAATTATTCAAGGTCCTTTCCCCTGAACACGGTAGCGGGTTGACCCCTTAGTTATTTTCTTATTTATATTGCTTTTTAAACAAAAATATTTAAAACTTATTTATTTTGTGTTGCTTTCCGCTCAACCCACCTTTTTCTTTTTCTCTTTTGTTCTAATTATTCTTTTCTTAGTCTTTTTTCACATTCTTATTTTATTATTCTTCATTTCAACTTCTTCTTTTGTCATATTATTATTATTTTATTATCTAAATGTTAAAAATTATCTTCTTTAAAAATTCTCTTTTGAATTTCTTTCTCATACTTCTCATAGACTTGGTGCATAACGGTTTTTATTTTTTCATTTTCATTGGTCATCCTTTGTTATTTACTTCGTTTCTGGTATAATTTAATTTTCTTTAAGATTTTTATATAAGAAAATAATATACATTGTCAATACAATTTCATTGCCATTAACTCATCCGACAAGAAAACACTACATGTTATCGGTATAATGATTTTTTATTTTGTTTTTATAAATAAATATTTTATTTTTATAAATTATGGTTTTACTTTTGAACGTTGTCGAAATAGTTCATTTTCTTTTGTCTTTATAAATGCATATTTTGCTTTTGGGTTCCAACAAAAAAAGATTACATGAGGTCGAAATAAATATTTTTATACTTTTTCTTTATCAATGTATTTATTTTTCAAAAAATAAATAAAGTCTACAAAAAGTATATATGTAAAAAAAATGATTATTTTACTTTTGAGTCTCAACAAAAAATAATTATGTGTTATTGGTATAATTATTTATGTATTTTACCTTTCTAAATATCTTTAATTTTATAATTGAATATTTTAATGAGAGTACCTTAAGTTTTCTATAAAAATGCCAACTCATTGTCTCAAAAAAAAAATGCCAACTCTCCCAGTAGTGAAGTGTTTTTCTAATGATAGTACCTTAAGTTTTCTCATAAATAAAAATATATAATTTTAGAATTTGATACTACCAAATAAAATTAGTTAAAAAAATGACAGAGGGAAATGATGGTGAAGCTATGATTTTTTTAATAAAAAGTCAATGATAAATTTTGTGTGCGAGTTGTATATCCAAAGAAAAAATAACAGTTTTTTGAAATAATAATTAGGATGAAAATGAAAAGGACAACGACGCTATAGAGTATAGAATAATAAAGATGAAAAGTGTAGTGTTAAGACTGAATAAACAATAGTGCTACAAGTACAATATTATTGCTCATTTAAAATTCACTTTTGTGAAGTAAGTTAGAAGCAAATAGACGCACATAACTACCTATATTTTTTTAAAAGAAAAATTATATTAAACTAGTACTAGGATACCCAATCCTATACAACCATAATCAAGCAAATTACTTTTTTTTTCAATAATGTAACATCTAAAGACTAGTCGCACGCGGGAAATCCCTAATGGCATCAATAGTATATTCAAGAACACCAGGACAGTGATCGCAGTAATCATCACCCAAATGCATTTTGGCTTTACCATGATTTGTAAGTAGTCTATCATGAACGAGAAGTTAGACCAAGCTTCTCACTCTCTCTGGGACACGCAAACGTCACACAGCCTTCCAAAAACAATGGTAAGATTTATCAACGTCATTAACCATAAGAGAATATATATGCACTAGGAGGAACATTGGAATCAACTCCATTGTCTTGGCTAGGAGGAATAAGAGCATCAATACGGTCTAGCAACTCTAGTGGAATAAAAGGGGAAATACTACTCAAGTCCCACTTATTATCCTCATCCATTAAATCACAAACTTTCAACTCAATGAGATTAGTTGACACTGAATTACTGACACTACGAAATTTGTAACCGGGCCAAACCCAAGAATCAGCCCACACTAAAATGCTACTGCCTTCTCCAATGGACCAATAGCTAAAGTCATCTATTTTATTCTACAAATTCACCTTATTAAGATGAGGAATTAATGGTATTAAGAAAGTTATCGTCCTCAATGCAGGACAAATTAACAATACAACAAAAATTACTGAAGGTGAGTTGACCATATATTGTTGAGAAGAATCTGGTAATTATCCAGGAACAAGCCTCCACGACCTAACACTATAAAGATTCCAAAGACAAATTAAGAGGAACATTGGATTCGATCACACATCAAATTATATATATATATATATATATATATATATATATATATATATATATATATATATTCATCTTGTGCAGAAAAAACAGGAGGTAATTATAATCACTACGTGTATTCAAAGATGCATATGGGTTTATTTTTTATGTTCCGCAAAAACGAACCAGAAGCCGGTGTTGCCGTATATAGTCAGATATAGTACACCCAATTGCAGCATGGAGAAGACTAGATATAGTCCAAACCGCTATTTATTAAGAATAGTTTTTGTAAGAAATGTAATAAATATACTGGAGGCTAAATTGTAAGCACCAACTAACACTAATGTCTTATTGTAAGCACCAACTAAGTCCCATCTAATATTAAGCCATTTTATCATCCTCTCGCTAGAGCAAATAAGAACAAATACATAAATTCTGCATCAACCACAATATAACATATCAGTTTGTACGTAGATGCTAGATATAGAGAATCGATATATCCGATTTTCATATCTTACGGGAACATGAAAAATCTATATATGGCTATATTAAGAGAACCTCTAATTTGAGTGAGAAGAGATATTGATGTTGGGCGTCGTTTTCCCATATCAAAAGCTTAATATAAGAATAATATTATATAGTTTTATGTGTGACTTCAGTCTCCAAAAAAGATTTTTGAAAAAACTTGGAAAGATTTCCATGTCTGCTTTGGGAGGCATCTATGTCAATATAATAATTATACGACTATCACAATATATCGTATAAGGTTGACTTTTTTTTGGGTGTATAGTATAAAATTGACTTAATTCTATGTATTTGATTATGTAATTTTAGTCCCCAATATTTTTTAATTGTGCATCTGAATTTTAATGTTTTTTCTTTTAGTCTATGCAATTCTATATTTAGTAAGATTAGGCAAAATTAGTGTTTAACAGATTGTTTATAGAGGATAAATTCGTGATGCGTGTTTGATATTACTAACTTATAGTGTTTTTTCAAGACGCATTTGAGCTTATAGTTTATAGCATTTCAATTTTTCTCTGTTTTTATCATTATTTTTTAATTAAACTCCTCATTTATTTTTCAGTAAATGAATACATTCTTGATATTTTTAAGCATTAATTGATAGGATAATTATTGGGCTCTTCTATTGTATTTGAGAGCCCAGTCCAATTAGAGTTAGTTTTCTGTTGGTTCTGTTAATATAAGTTTGTTGTAACTGGGCTCGTAACCTCCTTGTACTATATAGCTAGCCACATTGCCTCTCAAATGAATAACTCGATATCAGTTTTACTCTTATCATTTTAATATTAATTACAAATGTCTATTTATGACATTTTATATTTATAAGATAGTTCAACAGCAAATTGTACCAAATATTTTAACTTCAATCCGCTAACTTATCCGATATCAACTCATTCGCTATAAATTACCTTACCTGTTGTCCAATACTTTTTACCAAACATGACCTATCTTGACGCTGGGTTTCGCAACCGCACGAGAAGTTGAATGGAAAATTTGAGACTCGAAATAGGCCTTTAGAAGTTACACAAGTTGAAAGGTTTATAAGAACAAATTCGTATTAAAACCAGGATAATTTTGAAGAACAAATATCCGCTACCATCATCTTCCTCATTCTAATAAGCTTGAACTAGTGAAGCCTTAATTAGGCTAACACTTCTTTTACTTTTCTCGGTTTCTCTTCCCCATTCAATTGATTTAATTAGCTCAAGCTTATTGTGTTCTTAGACTTTTCCTAAGAGCCTCTTCAGTGGTATCAACTAAGTGGGTTCCCTATTTTTCTTTCATCCATTTTCTACTATCTCCCTAACATTCAGTGACGGAGCTTGAATAAAAAGCTTGGGTGAGCTGCTAATGAAATAGATATGAAAACTCAGAAATGCATGAACAAAGACATAGAAACGCAGAAACTTGTCTTCAAAGTTTGCCAGAATGAAAGAACTCGCAGCGGTGATGAGAAGACGATGTTGAGAATCAGAATGTAGAGAAAATCAATCAACAAATCAAACACAACAACGATGAGGAATGATGAGGCAGAGGCCGATGACGATGAGGAACGACAAGCGTGAGAGAGGCTGAGAGGGAGAGGAAGGTGACCTGTGTGTGAGAGACGGAGAGATAGGGAAAAAGGAATGAATAAAAAAGATAAATATAAATTAGATGACTAAAAATGTAAAATTATTTATAAACAATATTAAATGACTAAAAAAGTAATTTCGATTTTACACAGAGACTCAATTAAAGTTGTTTGTAAAAATATAATTTTAAATTGATTTGATTTTAATTTTTAAATGCTGAATTTTTTTTGACAATTATCAACCGTTTATTCATAACTTCTAGTTTTAATATAAGAGATGTGAAAAAAATTATTATATAATACTAAAAATATGAATAAATATAAGAATTATTTTTACTGGATAAACATAAGACTTTATTTTTATGATAAAATAAACATAAGACTTTGTACTTTGACAAATTATTAGAGTTAATCGTTATTTTTTAAGAATAAATATGGCGCACATGTTTATATATTAACTTTATTATGGTTTTTTTTTGACCAAAATTTTCTTATGATTTATTAAACACAAGAGCGTAACCTTTGGTAGGTAATTTGCAAGCTACGCGAAGGAAGTTTCATCCTTACCGGTGACTTTTGGTTTTTGCAAGCTACGCGAAGGAAGTTTCATCCTTACCGGTGACTTTTGGTTTTACCCAAAGGTATTCATCACCATCACAGCGACTAATTCCCTCGCTGAATTGTAGATGCTGCGAGGGGCAGGACAGCTGACCCAGAGTTTTAACGCTGCACCGTACTCAAGGTGGGGATCGAACCCCCGACCCTTGATTAAGGGAGGATCAGCCCCAACCGCCGAACCTCACGTTCTGGGTTTCCTCACTGGTGACTAGCTTGTTAACATGTTTCTATTCGTTTTATTTTATTATTATTATTATTATTATTATTATTATTTTTGACCAAAATTTCTATTCGTTTTATTTGCCACTACGTCAAACTATCACGTGGTTATAATGTACGCAAAACTTTTATATATATATATATATATATATATATATATATATATATATATATATATATATATATATATATATAATCGATTTAAAAAATAGGTTTAATTACAGTTTTGGTCCCCCTATTATGACCAATTTTCGATTTTGGTCCCTGAACTTTTAATTTGACGATTTTGGTCCCCCTATTTTCCCAATTTGAAAAATCAAAGTCCCCCACCCCAATTTTGACTCAGTTTGACTAACTGATCCTACGTGGCAGCCCACGTAGACTGCCACGTAGGCACACCCCCCACCCCCCCCACCCCTTCTTCTTCCTCGCTCCCCTCCCCGTCGCTCTCGCTCCCCCTCCCCGTCGCTCTCGCTCCCCCTCCCCCCACCCCACCGTGACCCCTCCCCCACCCCCACTGTTCCTCTCCACCTCCCCCCATCGCATCTCCCCACCCCCCATCGATCTCCACCTCCCTCTCTCTCTCGCTCACCGTGACCCCTCCCCCACCCCCCATCGATTTCCCTCTCTCTCTCGCTCACCGTCGCTCTCTCTCGCTCACCGTCGCTCTCTCTCTCCTTCGCATCTCACTGTCGCTCTCTCTCGCTCACCGTCGCTCTCTCTCTCCTTCGCATCTCACCTATGGATAAATAATTACAAAAATGTGGGTACAATAATAAATACAAGAAATGTCAATCTAAATCGTCGGAATCCATACGATTATATCTCGCCCAAATCATCTCAATTTGGTAAGAAATATATAGTCAGCGGATTTTTCTTGGGAGAATTTATCATCTATAGAATCCAAACTCAAGTTTTTCCAATGGTCGTCTACAACATCCCATGGAATAGGAGTACCGGAGACATGGTACACACCTAGCTCACAATCACGAGGAAGAAGATGTGTCTTTCTAATAATGCACCCACAGCGGGCTTTGTTATTAAAAGATATAAGCGGCCATTGTCATTAAAAGATATAAGCGGATTTACGTTTGGGGTACGTAAATCCGATTGCGCATCAGATTTAGCTATATCCGTCAGGACAAAATTTCGTTTTCTATACTGAAATAAATAGTCAAATCGGATTTATCTGTCAGTTTGATACATCCGATTTGACTTATGCGTGTGTATTTATTACATATTTAAAGCTAATCGGATTTACCTTGCATTTAGGTAAATTCTATTACCAGATAAGGTGGTCCCCCACCAGAGAATTTTCCAAAAGTCAATTTTTGTTAATTATGTCAGAGGTATTTTCGGGATTACGATAATGTGTGGGGGTAGATGTGAGGCCAGCCAGCTATGGAGTGGGTTGGTCCAAAGAATGGGCTAAAATATATTTTAGAATTGGGTTTTTTTGTACCTCCATCTTATCAAGTTATACCCCCACAAATTGTGTTAATCCCAAAATACCCCTGAAAATTTAAAATTTAACGGATTTACCTGTTTAACTGGTAAATCCGTTTATAAATAAATCTCAAAATGAAAGTATGTTTTGACAGTTACTTCTGTTTGTAACAAAAAATGTAAAACGGAAGTAGTTGGAGAAACTTACATCCGTTTTGTTAATTTTACGAAACGGATGTAAGTTGTTATTAGATAAATCCGTTTTTAGCAATGTAAGGTAACAGATTTATCTATTAACAAGGTACTTCCGTTTTGTAATTTGTACATATGGATTTATCTATTAATTAGATAAATCCGTTTTGTAAAAAAAAAGCAAATAAACTTATAACACCTCTGTAAATAATAAATATGGAAAAATAATTACAAAAAACTACTACAAAAATAAGTAAATGAAACGCCAATCTAAATCATCAGAATCAGCTGCTAAGTCTACAACGATAGGCAGATGAGCGGGTGGTGGTAGGACGGAGCGTGAGTAACCCATAGCTGAAAACGCCCGGTATACGGATCCAACCTTGAAGTAGATTCAGGAGATGTAAAGCGCTCCCATTGAAGACAAATTGGAGGCAACAGACAGTCAGGCAATAGCGCAACATGCACTCAGTGGCAGTGGTTCACGTGAAGAATAGAGATGATGCTGCGACTCTTAGTAGAAGAATAAGTACATCTCAAAGGCAACTAAGTAAATTCCTGCCCCAAAGATAATTCAACTAGGGCAACATTATAATTGGTACATATAATGTACCCCATTTCAGGCAAGCTCAGCCACTTGTCATTGTTCTGCCTCCCATAGCCTCTAACAAATAGGGACTCCATAATAACAGCAAGCCTATCAACCCCAAATAATTCAGAATATAGCTCAGAACGGGAGTTTATTTCTTGAATTAAATCTTGTCTAATTAAAGACCAACTTTCCTCACCAAGACCAAGACCAACAGCGACTTCCCGAAAGCCACAATTACCATCTGGTTCCACATCAATAATATCTGCAATATAAGAGTGGAAGTGAAGAGGAACCCACGGTAATAGCAATTTAGAAGTCCCCTGCTTTGTTAATTTATTTGAAGTCCCCTGTGATAATTTAGGAGAAGCCCCATGTGACTGTGATAACTGCTGTGATACTTTATTAGAAGTCCCAGAGTCTTGAGTATTTTTCATCTTCTCATCCACATGCTCCCAACCAGAAGGATCGCGCTTCACATCATAGAATTTTTGCTTCTTTTTCTTGGGTGCACCCTTTGTTTTAATTTTAGATGGTGGTGGAACCATTGAAGAAGTGGTAGGGAATGCAAGCTCATCAATCTGTTTCTTGAACACAAATTTCTCCTCCGGAGTCATACCATTATATCTCGCCCATATAATCTCCATAGAGTAAGTAATGTCACATTCATCATATTTTTCTTGAGAGACATCCTCATCCAAAGAATCCAAATTCAAATTTCACCAATGACCGTCAACAACCTCCAACTGAATAGAAGTTCTAGAGACATGATAGACACCAAGCTCACAAGCACAAGGCAACAGATGTTTCGTTCTAATCACGCACCCACAACGAGCTTTGTCATACCCCACACCAGAGGTGGTTTTCGCAAACTGCTTAGAAATATGATTCAGAGCTTTATAGATACAAGACCTCGTAGTTTTTTTTGTAGAAAAGAGTATTGTGAGCCACTTCAATACGGTTGATGCTTTTTTGGGAAGAGCCAACAACTTTATCAAAATGAAGCGTAAGCATACCATGCACAGATTGCCAACACTTACATAGGTCTCCTCCAGAACTCCCCAACGCCCTCTTCAAAGCCCAATGAGCCGACACAACTCTTAAATAATAACATAAATAAACATGTGTAAAAAAATATTAAACAAGTGTCGAAATACCTGTTGGTGGTTGTATTCCCGAAGTGTGCCACCCGGTTAGTCCATGCCAAAATAAATCTGTGCTTATGATTAGTCAACCATGTGCCATTCAAGTACTTAAGAAAAGCGGGCAAATCGACACATGAGTCCTCCAATATCTTCAACCGTTGTGAGTACTCAACCTCGTCAAGTGAATCAATAAGATCGTGCCAAAGAGAGATGATTGACTTTTGCCTATCCACCACTACAAAAAACATCTATTAGCGACGGATTTTAGCGACGGATTCATGGTTCATCGCTAAAAACATCATTAGCGACAGATATTGGCAGCTTTAGCGACGAAAAAGACTTTGGTTCTTTACGAGGTCTTTAGCGATGGATTTTGGCACCTTTAGCGGCAGGTTTGACAAGGTGGGAAATTCGAAATTTTCGTTTTGAATTGGCGACGGATTTCCCTCGCTAATTAGCGATGGATTTCCCTTGCTAATCATGGGAAAATGTGCCACTCTGACCGTTGCTGATTATTAAAGAGTGGGCCACTTTTAGCGACGGATTTCCCTCACTAAATCCGATTAGCGCCGAATTTCCCTCACTAAATCTGATTAGCGACGGATTTCCCTCACTAAATCCGATTAGCGACGAATTTCCCTCGATAATCATGAGGAAATGTGCCACTCTGGCCGTTGCAGATTATTGAAGACTGGGCCACTTTTAGCGACGGATTTCCCTCACTAAATCTGTCGCTAAATGTTAAATTTTTTTATAAACCTGAATTCTTTCTTCCCTCTTTCATTTCTTCCTCTTCCTCTTCCTCTTTCATTTCTTCTTCTTCTCTGTTTTCATTCCTCTTACCTCACGAAAATCTCTCCCTTTTCACCACCACCACCACCACCACCACCATCTTCTCCTTTTTTCTCTCTCACGAATCATCTCTCTCTCTCTCTCACGAACCATTTCTCTCACTAACCGTCCCTCTTCAACACCACACCACCACACCATTTTTTGTCCCCTTATCTCCCCAACCCCTTATCTCTCTCTCTCTCTGTCTCTATCTGAACCTCTTCAACACCACACCACCACCACTCCAACATCATCACTCCCATTTAAATTTCACTTCATTTTTTCTCCCAACCCCTTATCTCTCCCTCTCTCTATCCAACCTCTTCAACACCACACCACCACCACCACCACCTAGCTCCTCTAATCCTCACTCTTCTCTCTTTCTCTCAAACCGTCCCTCGTGAGAAAGAGAAAAGAGTGAGGATTAGAGGAGCTAGGTGGTGATGGTGTGGTATGGGAAGCATTTTTTTTTTTGAAAAAAAAACAAGGTTAGCGACGGATTTAGTGAGGGATCTCCGTCGCTAATTAGCGACAGATTTAGTGAGGGATTTCCGTCGCTAATTAGCGACGGGTTAAAATTCCATCGCTAAGTGCATTAGCGTCAAGGTTTTTAGCGAGGGAACCGGTCCGTCGCTAAATTCGTCCCTAATTGCTATTAGCGAGGGAAAAACAGCAGTTAGCGGCGGAAAAATCTGTCGCTAATACCCTGTTTTTTTTGTAGTGCACGTGCACCAACAACTCTTTTATATTTGCTTTCACATTCTTAGTTATGTGCCACACACACATCAATTTTACAGAGGTCGGAAATACTTCATGGATGCCACTCATAAGACCAAGATCCCTGTCAATCAAGAACACCTGAGGTGATAGGCCGTGTATATCAAACAAATCTTTCAATTGCTGCAATGCCCAAGTAAAATGAGAATCACGCTCATGTGCAAGATATGCAAATGCAACCGAGAAAGTTATCTTAGTTGAAGTGACTCCTACAATCTCCAATAGAGGTATTCGGTATTTATTGGTCTTGTAAGTCGTGTCGAGAATAAGAACCTTCGAAAACAACCTGAATAATTTAATAGAAGTGGGATGTGCCCACATGATGTCACTAACCACATCTGACCCCTCAACTTTCCTGCTCCAACATAAATATTTCCTGCTCCAACGTCTCTGACCCAACGTATAACATCCTCACGTGAACGAAATAGCTACAAAATAGAAAATTGTTAGGCACTTAATTAATTAAATATCTGCATACATGTTTTAAAAAAATAATTAATTAAATATACCGTCTCCGTCCTGAATGACCCTGATGTATCTATCTCGACCAGAACCAACTGTGGCTCCGTATCCATATCTGTTTCAGTTTTATGAGAAAAAATAAAACATAAGACATAATAATATAATGACGAAACGGATTTATCTGCTATGGACATAAATCCGTTTTGGTTTTTTTCGAAACGGATTTATGTGGTAACAGATAAATCCGTTTTGGAGCAAATATAAAAACAGAAGTAAGTTTGCAAAATATAAATCCGTGTTCGAGAAAATTTTCTAAAAACGGAATTACATTTTTAAACGTAAATCCGTTTTCACATAATTAAATGCCCGACGGAAGTAAGTCTTTTGAGATACTTCCGTTTTGAGAAAAAAGTCAACTAACGGAAGTATCGTTTTCCGTTTATTTCTGTTTGTCGTCGTATTTAATGCAGTTTTAATGATTAACGAATTTACCTCTACTACAGGTAAATCCGTTTGTTGATATAGTGGGTCCCACTAGAGAATCTGGTCCAAATTCAATTTTGTGTAATAAATGAGAGGGGTATTTTCGGGTTTTTAAAAATTGTGGGGGTATAAAAAAAACCTTCAGAATTTTGTAAAAAAATAAAAAATGTTAGGTCCATGGGCTGGCCCTAGCCAGCCTACAAGTTTTATGGGCTTTTGACCCTTTGGGCTTTACCATGAGTGGTCTTTTAGATCCTACTGCACAAAGGGCTGGGTTGGCCCATTTGGGCAAAAAATGGACAGCTCTAATTAATGTGAGCCATTCACCCCAACTTTCACATGATAAATGTCTCTTAAGGACCTCTTTTCTATGTTATATTATCCTCTTATATATATATTATTATATACTTTCACAGAAGTATAAAAACTTGATATTAACGGACACGTTCAAAAGATGAGATACATATGAGTATATTAAATTGTAAAACGCGAATCATTAATTGTGTCTGAGTTAATATCCAAATAATTAACGGGTGCACACAAATATGGGAGTACCTGTTTTTTAAGTTTTTTTTTTTTGGTTTTATCGGGATATCTACCGCCGATCGCAATGACTAAGTATATAGTATATATACGGTATACTATATGCTTTTTTTATATAAAAAAATATTATATGCTTTAAGACAACACAAACTTACTCTTGAGGTGCTTAGTTATTTATGTTTGGAACAGTTCAAACACTGTGGATGAGGTCGTATGTTGCAAATTGAGTCATCATCATGACATTAATTCTAAATTCAGTCTTACAATTATTCTACCACTTTCCAGCACGAAAGCTGTGGAGTGTGAAGGTATACAAAAGAGATTCCTAACATCGTCTCTCCGGAGGAAGAAAAAGAAACAAATTAAGAATTGAGAAAGAAGATAAAAAGAGGCTAATGATTGGGTTGATAAACCACTAGGACATGCGTTCATAGGTGGGTGGATTATATTACCCACTAATTAGCGAATCATATTAGGACAGCAAATGAAAGACATATTGCCTAAGAAGATTCTCACAATGACCCCCTCACCTTTTGTTACTAAATTTATTATAAGCATTATAGTTGAATCAATACACTGTTTAGTACGAGATAATGTTTTGAAATAAAATTCTATATTCCCATGAGACTTTTTTAATTAAGCATTTTTATAAGCAAGTAAGCATTGTTTATGGAAATTGCTTTCAGCTAAGTCGGGTCGTAGTCTCTCTTTTTTTGATTTATAAATTAAGGGTTTATTGAAACTTTGGGCCAGCTGTTTTGTCCTTTGAGGCACCTACAATTCAACGAGATGATTAGTCACTGCGGTCGGCGGTGAATACCCTAGATAAAACCAAAAAAAAAAAATTAAGGGTTTTTGATGCAGGCTAACTAAAAAGACTAGTTAAAAAACAAATACGAATTTTTTTATAGGCCAATGTTGCATCTAACGTACCTAATACTTCTATAGAGGACACAAGAACAATATTCTAAGATTAATACTCTTCGGTACTGTGCTTCCGATCTTAGTGATTGGTATTACGCAGTTAGTAGATATTTTATCCTTGATTTTGTTTCTGTCTTCAGGCCTTGCGATGAAGATCTTGTTCGATCTAGAGAGGTTTGATCTTGAGATGTTCGATCTTGAGGTGTTCGATCTTGTTCGATCTTGAGGAGGCGATGTTGTACCTGTAATGACACTCCGACGCTCAAGTCAGTATTTGAGTAAATGAGTGTTTTGTTAGAAAAGTGCTTACCTTTAATGAGCATTGAATGCTGTATTTATAGAGTTTTAGTGGTGTTTGCTTTGGTCGATTTGGGCCGTCCGATCTTGCAGAGTGATCTTGGCCATTGAAGAATGGACTTCGCTTTTTGAATGGGCCTTTCAACAATTGGGCATTGGAGGAGGTGTAAATAGCAGAAATTCTAATTACCATAACAGTGGCCCCCAAGTCTGGTCGCTTGACCCCAAGTCTGGTCGCTTGAGGAGCGATCTTGACTTGATAAGATGATGTAGCCTTGCATTTTTGTCTTTTTGAGTAGAAGTTTCTTTAGTCCTGAGCTGACGTCGAGCTTAAAATTTTGGTCGATGTTAAAAAACTGTTGTGCTTCTGAGCGAGGTAGACAGTATTTTGGAATCGGCTGAGCTTGAGTGAGGTAGACAGTTTCTTGGAATCAGTGCAGTCTTGGAATCAGTGCCATGTTTACTGTTTCTGACAATGCGTGTGTTACAGTGGTGGCGCATGATGGTGACGTTTTGTTTTTAGCGTGCGAACCTAATGGACCTTGATTGGACGTGACGTTTCGACTTCCCGGCCCAAGCCCATCAATTCCGCCTTACTATAAATAAAGGGTCACACCCTTTCATTTGTTGCTTGGTTTTATTTGTTTTTGATTGTCGATCTTTCGAGAGCTCTCGAGCTTCCTTTTCGAGTGAAACAAATTCGGAGAGCTTTGAAGCACTTTAAGGTTGGTTTTTGTAGATCGGCAACTGCATTTTTTCTAGATACGATCAAATTTGCAGCTCCGTTTCGAGGTTAGTTTCTTTTTTGTTTGTCTTTTCTATTCTTTTTGTTGTGTCTGGATCTCCCCCAGTCCTTTATGATCTCAGAATGGGGGTCGTCGGGTCGGGTTCCGACTTGCTCGCGAACCCATTTTCGATCCTAACCCTGGAATTTCGTCTCCCATTTCAGCAGATTCGTCGTGGCGAGGACAAAACAAACTCGGAGAGACGTTATGCAGTATCGTAAGGAGTTTAGGAACGTGATGGTCTCTGGTGGCGAAATCCCTGAAGTTCGTTCTGATCCTATTGAAGTTTCCGCTCCTGATGTGCAAGAGCATTCTGCTTATGCCCCTGTGTGTGATAAGGCGGAGGACAATTTTGAAGGTGAAAGCTCTTCACCTGTAAGTGATGCCAATGAGCCAAACGAGGGTGCTGCTGAAGATATGGAGGAGGATCGTTTGGTGGATGTGATGACCATTACCTCTGAGTCTGATGAGGAAATCCTACTGGAGGAATCAGAGGGTTCCGAGATCGACCTCGGGACAAGTTCTGACCCTGGTGATGGGTCCGATCAAGGCGATGCTGGAAAGAAAACTGAACCCCGCCCTTCAAGTCAACCAGGTTCCAGTCGAGCTTCTGTTGCTTCTTTTGATGGTTACTCCAATACTGATTGTGGGGATTACGACGTACCGGTACGAGAGGTCTCTCAATATGATTGGGTTTCTAGAAATATTTTGGAGATCGAATCTTTGTATCAGTATGGTTTTAATTTGGAGGCGATCGGTAGGAAGGCTTCTGGGCGCTCGAAGCGAGTTTGGAGGATTGAAGGTATGAAGAAAGAAGAGCATGTAACTTTATGGCCCGGAGAGCTTAAGTTTACCCTGTACCATATATTGATTAATGAAATGAATATCCGGCCTCCTTTTACCTGGTTTGAGCAGACGGTTTTGGCGAGTTTAGATGTCGCGCCTTCCCAATTACATCCAAATGCATGGGCTTTCCTTCGAGCCTATGAATTAGTGTGCATTCATCTGGAGAGACCGGTCTCACCGTTGCTCTTCTTTCATTTGTTCGAGATTAACCGAAACAGTAGCGAAAACAACTCCGGTCGCGAGCACGTCACTCTTCGCTCGAGGCGAGGGGCCAAGGTTTTTAAAGCTTATGCGGACTCACTGAGGGGAAATTGGAAAGAGCTGTATTATTGGGTCGAGTCGGTAACCGACGAAGCAATTGAGAAAGTAGGGAAGCTTAGCGAGGATGGTCGGACCTTGGTGTCCACCAAGTTTCCTATTGGTTGGAGTCAGGGCCATTTTGAACGAACTACCCATTCTTTTTCCGTGGGTGAGGATCGACTAAGTGCCGACGATCTTCTTACCAAGAGAATCCTGATATTTATTTGAGAGCATTCCGTTTTCAAAACATAAGTATTGGGGTATCCCTGCGGCTAAGATAGTTCAGGCTGGAAAACGAAGACGAGTGCAACATGTTTTAGGTAGTTCGCCTTTCTGGGGTCGAATTTTGTGTATTTGATTTTGATTGTAAGTTGCATAACCCAGTTTTCTTTATTTTTTTAGATACCATGGCCCCAAGGAGGCTCGCTACGATGAAGGCATTGGCGATGAAGACTGTCGACATTCCGGTCGATGTTGAAGAAGGGGATGTTCCTGTTCCGACGTCTCCCAAAACTGAGATCGCAGCCGAGATGGCTATTCATGCTTCTCCGATCAATACCGTTACGTAGGAGGATCTCGCTCATGATAGGATCGATCTTGTCTCTGATTCTCCTCCCCCAGCTGCTCACGATACTGGTGCAGGGACTTCAGCGAAGAGGGTGCAAACTGATGCTGGTGGTGAGTCAAGACCGGAGAAGAGGAGTAAAACCTCGAGGAGACCAAAACACAAAAACAAGGTCGTTCCTTTGGAGGAGAATTTCCTGGAGCAAAACTATGCTCAATGGGGGGAGGATCCTGTTGGAGCATCAGTTTAGATTTTGGTAAACCTGGGCGAGGTTCACAAGATCGAAAAGGAAAAATATGAGAAACGAGCTAAAGGTATGTGTTTCTTTATGTCGTTTATTTTTTTGCTGTTTTGCTTTATGACTTTTCCCTCAGCTTGATATTTTCTTTACTCGTGCTTGCAGATTTGTTGGAGCTCGAGAAATCAAAAAGGGTAAAGCTTGTGAAAGATATGTCCTTGAAATCAAAAGAGTTGGCTCGTACCAAGCAAGAGCTTCAGACTTTGAAGGAAGGACAGGGGGAAATTATACGTCGGGCCGAGGTTGCAGAGGCTCGTGTGAAGGAGCTTGAAGAAAAGGAGAGAGGCCTGGAGGAGCAGGTGGTCGAGGCTAATCGAAAAATCAGAAGTTTGGAGGATCGAATCGTCGTTCTGGAAGATGATTTGAGAAAGGCCTCTGAGGCAGGGGTTGGTACCAGCAGGGATTCTGAAGCTCGAATCGCAGAACTTCAAGCAGCCCTTCAACAGAGTAGGAAGAATGCCAAGGAGGCTGCGAGAATTGTAAATGAAGCTACGAAGGAAGTTCGGGAAGCCGCCAATTCTGCAATCGAGCTATACAGGGAAGGTTTCGAGTGTTCCCTTCAGCAAGCTGCTTTGGTCAATCCTTCTATCCATTTGGATCGGGCGTTTATTGATGTCGATCATGAGGTTGAGGGGGGTCAGATTGTTAAGATCGACGCTCAGACTAAAGAGAAGACCGTCATATTTCCGACCTCTACTGTTTGATGTTTTTAAATGTGTTCTTTTTTTTTGCAGAAGTTCTGGGTATATGCTTTTATCCGTGTAGGTTTTGCATAGATCCAGAACTTTGATATGTAATTCAGGATCTTTTTGAGGGCTCGGTCATATCCGAGATGTTTGTAATTTTTGGAACACGCTTCACCAGATCTTCATCTTTTAAACCCCGTTACGAGCTTAATGAATGCTTTTTTAATTCTGCATGTCATGTACGTCGTTTTTGTAGAGTTTATTTTCGGAACTCGTTATGAGTTTTATGAATGCTTTTTTAATTCTGCATGTCATGTATGGTGTAAGAACGTCGGTAAACGAGGAACTCGATTTACCGGGTTCGAGCCTATAGGACAGTTTACTAGGACTCGGCCCAGATTTAACTCGCCCTATAGGGGTATCGGCAGCTGTGGCCGATGGTCGTTCTTAGGACGTTTCGATCCTTGAAGACCTGGTCTCTTTGAGATAGTCTACTGAGACTCGGCTCGGATTTAACTGTTTCTCAAAGAGTTTGCGACCTTGGGTGGTCGCTCGGGGAGATCATCTAAGATCGGTCCCAGTTGTTTCCTATAGAGGGAAATTTGGTCCGTACATTCTGTTTGATGAAATCAAGAATGTGTGGAAACTCGGAAAGAACCTCGACAAGCTCGACGAATTTTTCGTGAAAACACTTGAAAGGTTACCTTCTTCTTTATAAATAACTCGCTTTGTGTTTACATAAGGTCGGAGTACATTACAGTGTCCCTTATGTGAAACGTACATGATTCCTTTTTCTAAAGATAATAACTCTTCAACTTCGTTGTGTTCCAAGTTCTTTCAATTTTTTTCCTTGGAGGGTCTCCAATTTAAAAGCTCCCTTACCGGTTTTAGACAAAATTCGGTAGGGGCCTTCCCAGTTCGGTGCGAGCTTTCCTTGGGAAGCGTTTTTCTGACCGACGTCAGCTCTTCTGAGTACTAGATCACCGGGATCGAAATCTCTGTGAACCACTTTGGTTGTACCTGGTTGCTACTCCTTGTTTGATGATTGCTTCTCAAAGCGAAGCTCGACCTTGGATTTCATCGATGAGGTCGAGTTCTTCTCTTAAAGCTTGGTCGTTATTGCTTTGAGTTTTAGGATTTGCCGTTCTTCAGCTAAGTTCGCCAATCTCGACAGGAATGACCGCCTCGCTGCCGTAAGAGAGCCTAAAAGGCGTTTCTCCAGTGGAGCTTTGGGGGGTGGTCCTATATCCCCAGAGGACCTAAGGCAATTCTTCTACCCAGTTTCCTTTAGCATCGTCAAGACGTCGCTTTAGTCCGTTCAGTATTACTTTGTTTGCCGCCTCTGCGTGTCCGTTGGTTTGAGGGTGTTCTACAGAAGTAAAATGGTGTTTGATTTTTAGCTCAAGCATTAGCTTTCGAATTCCTGCATCTGTGAATTGAGTTCCGTTATCCGTTACTACTACCTCGGGGATCCCGAACCTGCTCATAATGTTTTTCCTGAAGAATTTTATACAGTTTTTTGCAGTGATGGTAGCCAAAGGTTCCGCTTCTATCCATTTGCTGAAGTAGTCTACGGCGACAATCAAGAATTTGACTCGTCCCAGAGTTTTTGAGAATGGTCCAAGCAGGTCGATTCCCCACCATGCGAAGGGCCATATGGAGGATAAGCTCGTGAGATCTGTGGGGGGAGCTATGTGGACTTTGGCGTGGATTTGACATTTTTTACATCTCTTCACATGATTACTAGCATCGCCTGCCATGGTCGGCCAGTAATATTCGGCTCGAAGAGTTTTCCGAGCTAAAGACCGAGCTCCCATGTGCTGGCCGCAGATTCCCTCGTGAATTTCTGTTAAGACATAGGTTGCTTCCTCTCCCTCGATGCATTTTATCAACGGGGAAGAGAGGATTCTTCTGTATAGCGTTCCATCGAAGACCGAAAAGGCCGAAGCCCTTCTTCTGACGTACTTAGCATCGTTTGTGTCTGGGGTTCAGCTCCTGTAACGATGTATTCCAAGATTGGAGTGATCAAGCTGTTAGTTTCTTCGAGCATGCAGATGGTTGAGTTAAAGAGAGGCTCGAGAGATACACTCGGTTTGTGTGTGGAGTGTTTCTTGGATGGTCGTTCTCTGGTTTCCTAGGGTTTTAGTGCTTGCGAGTTTGGCGAGGATGTCAGCTCGTTGGTTCTCCGTTCTTGGCACATGAATTACCTCGCTTGCTCCAAATTTAGCTAATTGCGCCCGTACCCGAAGCAGGAATTTTTGCAAGATCGATTCTTTCGTCTCGTATTGGTTTCCGATTTGGGAGACCACCAAGAGAGAGTCGGTATGCATTTTTATTCGCGGAACTCGGAGGTTAATTGCCAAGCGTAGTCCGGCGATGCAAGCCTCGTATTCTGCTTGGTTGTTCGATGTTGGGAAACCGAAAGTTAGGGAAACTTCGATGATGATCCCTGTTGGGCTTTCTAACATGATTCCAGCACCACTTCCTTTTGGGTTAGAGAATCCATCGACATATAGGATCCATACATCAGATTCAATGTTAGCAGGGGTCATTTCGGCCATGAAGTCCGCCAAAACTTGTGCCTTTAGTGCTGTTCGAGCTTCATATTTAATTCCGAATTCTGAGAGTTCCACGGCCCATTTAATCATTCTTCCTGCAAGATCGGGTCTATGGAGTATTTGTCTGATGGGGTAGTTAGTCCGGACGACCACCTGGTGAGCGACAAAATAGGCTCGGAAGCGTCGAGCTGCGACGATGAGAGCCAGGGCGATCTTCTCGACCTTCTGATAACGATTCTCAGCTCCGTGTAGAGCTTTTCTTGTGATGTAGACTGGGCTCTGTCCGGTTTCTAGCCCGCGCACCAGAACGGCTGCTAAAGCTTCTTTCGAGACTGCCAGGTATAGATACAGGGTTTCACCCTCGTTTGGTCGAGTTAAGATCTGAGGCTCGGAGAGAGATTTCTTTAGTTGTTTTAAAGCCTCATCTTGTTCAGATGTCCATTCGAAATCTCTTTCTTCTTTTTTGAGAAGTTTGAACAATGGAAGAGATTTGAACGCTGCATTAGATATGAAACGAGATAGAGCAGCTATCATGCCATTGAGTTATTGTACCTCTTTCTTGGATGTCGGAGTTCGCATTTCTATAACGGATCGACATTTATCAGGGTTTGCCTCGATTCCTCTTTCTGTTAAGTAAAAACCCAAAAATTTTCCTGCTCGAACTCCAAATGTGCATTTCTCCGGGTTCATTCTCATTCGATTTTTCCGAACCTCATAAAAAATTGTTCTTAGGTCGTTTATATGCGCGTTGTCATTCCTGCTTTTGGCGATCATATCGTCGAGGTAGACTTCTACGCTCTTGCCGATCTGCTTTTGGAACACTTTGTTCATCATTCTTTGATAAGTCGCTCCTGCGTTTTTCAACCCAAATGGCATGACACGGTACGCGAAGTTACCTCGATCGGTCATGAAGGCAGTTTTTTCTTGATTTGGGGGAAACATGGCGATCTGTTTGTATCCGGAGTACGCATCCATAAAGGATAATAACCGAAAACCGGAGGCGTTGTCGACCAATCGATCGATGCTGGGAACGGGAAAAGCATCCTTTGGGCAAGCTTTATTAAGATCGGTGTAATCGACGCACATACGCCATTTTCCGTTGTTTTTCTTCACCAAGACTGGGTTTGATAACCAGGTCGTGTATCTAACCTCGGAAATGAAGTTTGCTTTGATGCGATCGTCTACTGCTTTGGCAGCAGCAATGGCTTTCTCCCTGCTTTGAGCCCGCTTTCTTTGGGCAATCCATTTGGCTTCTGGGTTAATTGCGAGCCGATGGCAAGCGACCTCTGGTGGGATCCCAGGCATGTCTTCTGCCGACCAAGCAAAGATGTCTTCAAAGTCGTTAAGACATTTGGTCAAATCGGTCTTAACCTCTTCTGGTAGGTCGATCCCTATTTTGATAGTTCTGGAGGTGTCTAATCCGAGCTGTATTTTGATGAACTTTCCGTCAGGCTCTGGTCTTTTACTTTTTCGTTTGAGCTCTTTGGTTAGCTCGTCAACATCCTTATTCTTGTTGTCTTTTGGATCGCATCGTGTCTCTATGTTAGTGGTATTAACTTCAGTCGATCTATCTTTAGCTTGTTTTGGAGTTGACAGCTCTTCTGAAGGGGGAACCCCTTCTTGCTCCGAAGCCTTCCGTTCGGTTTTCGTCCATAAGAAGAAACACCTGGAAGCAGACTCTAAGTCGGAGTTCAAAGTGATAACTCTGTTGCAGAGAGAATGGAACTTTATTTTTAAGTGTGTGGTGGACGTCACCGCCCCGAGCCTGCCTAAGGTCGGTCTTCCTATAATACCGTTGTATATGGACCCATGGTTCGAACCATTGGTTCGGTTCGGTAAGTAACCATCAGCTCCAAATGCCCAAGGGGTTTGGTTCGAGATCCGTTGAAACCGGACAAGGTCGTTCCTCTATAAGGGGTGAGTTCCTCTTTGTCGATACCCATTTTGTTTAGAAGATCAATAAAAAGGATGTCAGGCGAGCTTCCTTGGTCGACCAAGATCCTACGCACCTCTTTATTGGCTATGACTGCCGAGATTAAGAGAGGTACGTGTTTGTTAGCTTTCCCGTCTATAAGATCGTCATCGCTGAAAGATAGTGGAGGTCGATTTGTTTTGGTTGGGGTTGCCGACGTTGAAGCTATACTTAACAGTTCTTTCCACTTTCTTTTCATTGATTTTCCGGACCCTACATGATCGAAACCTCCTGTTATCATCATTATGCTCGAGTGTCCTTTTGATCTTTTATTCAATTCATCGTGGTCTGGCTTGGTCACTTCTTTTCCTTTTGTTCTAGGATCTTCTTTTCTTTCCTTTCTGACATCGTCAAATCGTCCTCCCTCCCTTTTGACATAAGAAGATAGTTTTCCTCGTTTTATCAAATCTTCGATGTCATCTTTCAGGGCATTGCAATGGTTTTTGTCATGGTCATTGCTTCTGTGGTATCGGCAGTATTTGTTAGCCTTTTGTCCAGGCCGGATAGGTAGGGATCTGGGAGGTTTGACGTCCTTGAACTCGACGTTCCAACATTCCCCCAATAATTGGGCGTTGGAGACGTTGAGTTCAGTATATACCTGGTGATGATTCTTCTTACTGACGCTTCATGAATTCTTTCGAGGATCGACCTCAATGCGGTGTTTTGATGGTTCTGCATGTGATGATGCTTTGTCGATTTTGGAATTTTCCTCTTCATTGATGAAACTCTGGGATAGCTCAAGGAACTCCTGTAAGGTGTTAGGTTCCCAGGTGTTAATATGCTTTCGGAACGGGCTTCCAGGAAATAGACCTTGAGCCATGAAGAAGATTCGAAATGCGTCGTCTAACTGTTGAACTTGCAGAGCTTCGTTGTTGAATCGCTCTATGTATTCTCTTAGGGGCTCGTTTCCTCTCTGGATGATAGATGCTAAAACATTCTTATTTTTGGGTTTGCTTTTGGAATGGGCAAAGTGTACCGAGAAGTGTTTTGCTAATTGGTCCCAAGAGGAAATGGTGTTCGACCTTAAAGTCCGGAACCATTCGGAGGCCATTTTGTCCAAGGTTAATGGGAATATTCGGCATTTCATTTCCATCGGTACATTTCGGTACTGCATGGTCGTGTCAAATTGATCGAGATGCCTGTCGGGGTCGCCCGTTCCGTCGTAAATCTTCAGTCCTCCAAGTGGTTTTTCAAGAAACCGTGGAACTCGGAAGTTATCGATTGCTCTTGTGAACGGACCTTTTCGCCTAGGTTGACTCGCCCGAGATTGTGGTTGATGTCCGTAATGAGGATTGGAACGTCCGTATCGTCGAGGTTGATTGTTTTGAATGTCGTCACGGCTTCTTGAACGTCGTCTAGGCGAGGTCGAGTCCCAGCGTGGATGATGTTGAGGGGGGTTATTCGAGCCTTCAAGATCGTCATAACGTCGAGCCGGAGGAGAACGGGAACCATTCCCTTGGTGACGGCGTGGGGGAGAATGAGGATCGTCTAGATCGTCATATTGTCAAGCCGGAGGAGAACAGGAACCATTCCCTCGATGACGACGTGGGGGAGAATGAGGATCGTTGAGATCGTCATATTGTTGAGCCGGAGGAGAACGGAAACCATTCCCTTGATGGCGGCGTGGGGGAGAGCGATGATTGATCTTTCTCCTTGGGGGAGATTGATGAAAGAGTCTCCTTCGAGTTGGGTTTCTTTTCTCAATGGAGTCCTGCCCAGTCGATTCTTGGTCCGAAACGTTCCGTGCTTGGAGCCTCGCTACTTTGGCTTCGAGGTCAGTGAAACGGTTGCTTCTCTCTTCGTTTACGGCTTCCTGTCGAGCCAGTAACTGAACGAGTTGTTGAACCGCGTCGGTCAAAACTGGAAGCAATTGAGGAGAAGCTGGTAAACCAGCTTCACCTGTGCTCGAATGTATCCGGTGCAGACCTGTGTTGGGATATCGGTTTCGAGCTTGTGACGAATTTGTGAGGTCCTGAACGTGGCCTTCAGGGGTTTGTTGAGGGTCGACCTCGGGTCCGGCTGTGGGACTAGCCGGTCTTGAACGGCGCCTTGGTGCCATTTTTTTAAAGATCAAGGAGATGGTGAGGAAATAGAGTATTGATTCTCCCACTGTGGTCGCCAATGTTCGGTACTGTGCTTCCGATCTTAGTGATTGGTATTACGCAGTTAGTAGATATTTTATCATTGATTCTGTTTCTGTCTTCAGGCCTTGAGATGAAGATCTTGTTCGATCTAGAGAGGTTCGATCTTGAGATGTTCGATCTTGAGATGTTTGATCTTGAGGTGTTCGATCTTGTTCGATCTTGAGGAGGCGATGTTGTACCTGCAATGACACTCCGACGCTCAAGTCAGTATTTGAGTAAATGAGTGTTTTTTTAGAAAAGTGCTTACCTTTAATGAGCATTGGATGCTGTATTTATAGAGTTTTAGTGGTGTTTGCTTTGGTCGATTTGGGCCGTCCGATCTTGCATGTAACGCCCCAAAATTTAATTAATTATTTAATTGAATTGTTTGGGAATTTAATTGGTAGGAAAAATAATAGAATAATAATAATGCTAGTATAGGTGGGCCTATTGTTAGGGTTGGGAGTAGTAATATGAGAAGTGTTAAGCGAGGCCCATGATGTAATTCGCATAAGCTATAGAAAAGCCCATAAAATTAAATAAGTATAAATAAGAGGTATTTTAGGGTTTGGCTCATTTAGAAGGAACAAAAAATAGAATTAGAGAGAAGAGAAGAGGGAGAGAGCGACGGCCAAGAGGAGAGAAGAGGGAGAAAGCGACGCCAAGAGGAGAGAGGAAGCTAGGGTTTCGTGATCTTCTAAGGCCAGGGTTCGTGATCTTTTAAGGCTAAGGTAAGGGTGGGATTCAAGCCTTGTAATGGGATATATGAATTACTTTATGTGGGGGTTAGGGTTTGATGATTGTCATAGGTATGATCATATATGTTTTGAATGCCTTGTTGAATAATTATGATTGTGTGATTGATATTCCTATGCCCTAGAATTGTTATTGTATTTTGGCCATGATCATGAGAACTTGAATTGGGTGCTGAAAATGGCGCCCTAGGCGCCCTGCCACTGTTTCTGTTTTTGTTGTTGCTGAAAGTGGCGCCCTAGGAGCCCAGTACCCGTTGATGTTGCTGAATCTGGCGCCCTAGGCGCCCAGTTCCTGTTGATGTTGCTGAAGTTGGCGCCCTAGGCGCCCAGTGCCTATTGATGTTGATGAAGTTGGCGCCCTAGGCGCCCAGTGCCTGTTGATGTTGCTGAAGTTGGCGCCCTAGGCGCCCAGTTCCTGTTGTGTTGCTGAATCTGGCTCCATAGGCGCCCTGTGACTTGTGTTTGTTGCATGGCGCCCTATCCCTAGGCATTTAGCCATTTACATAGCGTCGCATACATAGCATATTTTTACGATGGAGCTATGCTCGAACCACGATGGCCTGGATTGGCAAACCACGACGACGATGTTGCGATGTTGATGCCCCTATTTATGGGCTTGTTTATGGTACCACATGCATTATAGGGCGGTGGCCCTAAGTCGAGTCACATTCTGCATTCATATTGCATATTTATGGGATTCAAATAATTTTGACTGTCGTGGCGTAATGACTTGACCGTTGTGATATGATGATATTGACCGTTGTGATATGATGATAATGACCGTTGTGATATGACGATATTGACCGTTGTGATATGATGATATTGACTGCTGTGAAATGACGATTAGATGTCCTGACCTTATATATATTGTATTTCATATGATTCATTATATAGTTCGATATCTCACCCCTTCTGTTTGAATGTTACCCCTATGTTGGTAACGTGCAGGTAACCTCGGATGAATGCCGTTGTATCTTCATTTGATCGAGTCGGTGTCGTCGCTCTGATACGTAGCACTCGGGGGGATGAACGTTTATTTATGTTATTTAAGTTGTTTACTGTTAGATTTTGAGTTATGAATTTTGCCTAGTTGCCACGATTGTTTAGTTGAACCATTTGAATTTCCGCTGCGTAGTTAAAAGAAGTTTGACTGGTTTTGGAATGTCGTTTTGTCGACTCATCCGAGTTAGGGCGTATGTATCCGATTTTCAGAAAAGACTTATTTATGTCTGTTTATGGTTTTTAAGTTGATAAATGTAGCATCCGTTCGTTTGTGAAAACTCTGATTTTACTTATATTTTTACCGGGTAGAAATAGGTGTTACATTGCAGAGTAATCTTGGCCATTGAAGAATGGACTTCGCTTTTTGAATGGGCCTTTCAACAATTGGGCCTTGGAGGAGGTGTAAATAGCAGAAATTCTAATTACCATAACAAATACCTACCTAAAATAATTAGTTTATAAAAAAGCAAGAGTAATCACACCATAAACTGTAAAAAAAATAAATTAGATAACCCTACACCGAGAATTGAGATTCAACATGATAAGTCAATAGAAGACCTTCTTAAGCAGCACCAAAACCGAGTTACTCATATACATGTACTTCACACCGGTTGCTCAAGCCACAAATCTCATTGACGTAGGCTAGTTTGACTTTTAAAAAGCCACATTTATTGCTCATTGGTGTGATCCTCTTCCTCAAGTTTCTCACACATTCTCCTTGCTTTTTGGATGTCTTCCTCCGAGTCTTCGTGCAAATTGAACTTCATGGTGATACGTCTCTCCTTTTTTTGCTTTTTGCTCTGGTCTTCCTCTTTCCTTTCTTTATATGGATGGTGTCTAGGCCTCTTGATTGTTTATTATCTGTAACGTACTTCCGATCTTAATGAGTTGTCTGAAATAGTTGGTAGGTGTCGTCCTTGATCAGCGGTGTTTGATCTTGAAATGACGATGTTCGATCTTGAGATGGCGGTGTTGTACCTGCAAGAATACTCCGACGCTCAAGTCAGTATTTGAGTGAATCAATGTTTAGTTTTTGAAGTTGCCTACATTTATGAGTAATGTGGTATTTATAGAGATTGAGTGATGTTCGTTCTGATGATCCTGAGTCGTTACATCTTGCAGAGGTATCTGAACCGTTGATTGATTGGGCCAGATTTTCTGGATACGGGCTGGTTGGTTATTGGGCCTCGCAGGGGGTGTAAATATTATTAAGACTTTTTACTTATTACCATAACAGTGGCCCCCCCAAGTCTGGTCGCCTGAGGGGCGACCTTACCTTGATAAGCTGATGTCACCTTACGTTGCCGATCATAAGATGTACCGAGCTTTCTTTTTTAGGGACTCAAAAAAGGGTCGGCTTAAGTTGGTCGTGGGTTTTGTCGAGCTTGATTCATTTAGTTGATCTTGAGATGCACCGAGCTTTCTTTTGAGCAGAGGAACTAGCACTTGGGATTCAGTGCCAGACATTAAATGTTTCTGACACAGTGCGTATTACGATGGCGGCTAATGATGGTAACATTTTGTTTTTTAGCGCCTGACCTTTGGATTTTGATTGGACGTGTTGATTCGACTTCCAGGCCCAATACATGATTTTTTGACCCACTATAAATAGGGGTCACCTCATCTTGTTTTGTTGCTGCATAACCTCTTCTGCTCTGATTACCGGTCTTGAATTGTCGAGCTTTCCTTCTAACAAAGCGGACTAGGTGATAGAAACTCAACAGTAGGTCGACAAAAAGATTGCTTTCAGATCCGATCATCCTATCCGCTTTATTTCGAGGTTAGTCTTTAATTTATTTGTTTTTGCGTTTTGAACCCCTCCTTTTATTTATTCGCTCAGAGTGGGGGTCGTCAAGTCGGGTTCCGACTTGTTCGCAAACCCCTTTTTGCGATTCTTTATCCTGACATCTCGTCCCCCATTTCTGCAGTTTTAGATCTGGCGAGGACCAAACAAACCCGTAGGGATATAACCGAATACCGAAACGAGTTTGTGAAGATCATGGCCTCCGGTGGTGACGTTCCTGAAAATTAAGAGAATCAGACAATGGTCGGTACTCCAGATGAGCAAGATCATCCGCCCTCCGCTCCTACCAGCGAGCAAGCGGAGGAAAATATTGAAGTTGAAAGTTTTTCTCTGGTTGACGATGCTAATGAGCCCGATCTAGATGTTGTGGAATTATGAAGGAAGACCGTAGGATCGATGTGGTGGCTCTCTCTTCGGGGTCTGATGAGGAGGTTCAACCGGGGGAAAGACTGGGGAGCTCGAATACTATTGAATCGGAGAGCCCCAATTCAGACTTTGGGATGAGTTCAGTGCATGATTCGGATCTGGATGATGCTGATGGCATGGTGTTGTGGATTTTACAAACAGATGCGCAAGTATACGCAGTCGCAACAAGTAATACAGTAGAAATACAGGTCGAATCCACATGGATTGTATTTAATTTACAGTTGTCATAACTTAGCAAATCAGTGTGTAAAATAAAAACACTATTTGAGGGTAGTAAAATAAAGGTTTGGTTTGCAAGGAAATAAAAAGGAAACTACATGGTGAAGACTTAGTTAGATTGCTTTTACTAAGTAATTTCTCTTGTGTTAGTGCTATAACATTAGATGCTATAGCATTGAGTGCTGTAGCATATGTTGCGTGCCTTTCGGTCACTTTCACCAAGGTTTCGTGACAAAATCCTATGTCTAGGCTTCAAGTAAGTTCACCTTTGTATATTAAAGACCCCACAGTATTCACTCTATGAACTAAGCCCTCCTATGTCTAGGTTTGGGCAAGGATTGTTCTAAGTGCCCTTAAAACAACCACTCACTCACACCAATCTTTGAGATCAAATCATGAACCATTTTTGAACCCACGAATGCACTTGTTCTAGTTAGCTAATCCCAAAACAAGTTTGAAAGCATTAAAACACAAAGATTGAAATGTATACATCATAATATTATATTACTAACACATAAAGAGCCATTACAAAGCTTAAGCAATCCAACTACAAGATGTTTAGTTCATGTTTAGCAATATCAACAACTTACAAATAATCGAGTTCATGTCACCAAAACAGAAAGTAGAAGAAGAAAGAAGAATGCGCAAAAGATACACTCCTCCAACTCCTACGCATGAACTGGTGTGCTGACACTGCTATAGCATGAACCGAACACGATCTTCTAGTGGATTTCTATGGTGGATCTTCAATGGAACTAAGAGGACAGCTTATCACTGTATTTTTCCTCTAGAACCAGAGAAGTTTAAGTGCTGGAAGTTCATTGTATGATAGCTTTTCGAAGTGTGGAGTCTAGGCTTGCTTTTATAGTTGAGTTTTCCCTCCTTTCTTGCAAGTGGATGAAGCAAGTGGGTCTTCTTTTCACCAACTAAAGGTATGTTGTCCCCCATGGTAGACAAGTGGTGAAGTGCAAGTGGTAGGAGGGTGGCTGCATCAGCATGGATTGTGGCAATAGGGAGGCGCTGACTGGATAGGTTAGGATTCACTACAGATCTACTTTCTGTTGCTATCTTCAAGTGGGTCCCAGCTCTACTGCGCACAGTGATGCTATAACATCTGATGCTATAGCAGCCGATGCTATAGCACTTAGACAGAAAACATTAGAAATTTCACAATGACACCATTTGTGCCAAATATATTCCAATTCAGTTCTTGATTCCCTTTTCCCTAATTAAACAAAAATATTTACATAATTCCTAGCCTAAGCATGCAAATTCACAATGATTTACGAATAGAAATGCATAAATAACTCTACAAATGGAGAGTTATCACATGGGCCAGCCAAGTACGAGTCGAGCTTCTGATATTTCAGTTGATGGTTATTCCAGTACTGGTCCTGGAGCTCACGATGTACCGGTGCGGGAGGTTCGTCCTTATGATTGGGTTTCCGCCAAGGTTCTGGAGATCGAATCGTTGTGCCGTTTAGACCATAACCTAGAGTCAGTAGGTCGAAAAATCGTTGGTCGTTCTAAGAGAAATATTTGGAGGATCGAAGGTATGAAGGATGGAGAGCACATGGCTTCCTGGGCAGGAGATCTTAAATTTACTATGTACCACGTGACGATCAATGACATGAACATCCGGCCTCCCTTTACTTCTCTTGAACAGACCGTTCTGGCGGAGTTGGATGTAGCACCCTCCCAGCTACATCCAAATGTGTGGGCTTTCCTCCGAGCCTTTGAGTTGATGTGTATCCCTTTGGAGAGACCGACGTCGTCCCAACTTTTCTTCCATTTGTTCGAGCTTACTCGGAATAGTGGGGAGGATAAGTCCGGCCGTGAGCATGTCAGTTTTCGCTCGAGGCGAGGCGCGAAGATTTTTAAAGCTTATGCGGACTCACCGAGGGGAAGTTGGAAGCAGCTCTTCTATTGGGTCGAACCGGTTAATGATAAGGCCATCGATTGTGTAGGGAAGTTTGGAGCTGATGGTCGGACTTTGTGTCCACCAAGTTCCCTATTGGTTGGAGTCATGGTCATTTCAACCGGTCTACACATTCCTACTCTGTCGGCGAGGATCGATTGAGTGCTGAAGATCGTCTTACGAAGGCGATCTTGATTTTCATTTCCCAAAGGATTCCGTATTCAAAGCATAAATACTGGGGTATCCCTACGGATCGCTTAGTCCATGCCGGGAAGCGGGTGCGGGTGCAAAGGGTTTTAGGTAGATCGTCTTTCTGTAGTGGATTTTTGTGTGTTTGGTTTTTTGCAAGTTATATAACTCATATTTTTTCTTGCTTTTCCAGACACGATGGCACCAAAGAAGCTCGCGTTTTTGAAGAAGTTGCCGATGCAGTCGGCCGATGTTGAGCAGGGAGGGGTATCATTCCAAACATCTTCTCAACCTAGACCCGTTGCCGAGGTGGCCATTGTTGCCGAATCGATTACAACTATTACCCAGAAGGACCTGGTCGGTGCTGAGGCTGAAAGGGGAAAAAGGATCGAGGTTTTGGTTGATTCACCAATTCCGGTCGTAAAGGGTATCGATGTTGGGGCCTCTGTAAAACGGGGAAGAGCTGGCGCTGATGATGAGTCGGGATCGGTAAAAAAAGCAAAGACTGCGAAGAGATCCAAGCATAAATATAAGGCCGTCCCTCTGGACGAGAAGTTTTTAGAGCAAAAATTTGAACAGTGGCGGGAGGATCTTGTCGCAGCATCGGCCCAGATCTTCCTGAATCTTGCCGAGGTTCACAAGATCGAAAAAACAAAGTACGAGAAGTGAGTCGAAGGTGGGTTTTTTTAATATCGCCGGTTTCGTTGATTTATTTATGATTTTCCTTTTTGTTTTGATATCTTTCTTGATATGTCTGTAGAGTTGCTGAATGCCGAGAAGATAAGGTGTTTTAAACTTTTGGAGGAATTTTCTACGAGGACCAAGGAGCTGGGTCGAGTTAAGACCGAGCTTCGGTAATTGAAGGAGAGCGAAGAGACTCTTACGGCGTTGAAGGAAATTGCTTTGAGTCGTGCCGAGGCTGCCGAGGCTCGCGTGAAGCAGCTTGAAGATCAGCTCAAAGTTCTAGAGGAGTCTGACGCTACGGCAAAGAGAGAGGTGACAATCTCGGAAGAACAAATTGCCGAGCTGGAGGATAGCTTGAAGAAAGCCTCGGAAGCGAGGGCGGAAACGAGCACCGATCCTGAAGCGCGTATTACCAGTCTTCAAGTTGCCCTTCAACGAAGCAAGAAGGATGCGAAGGAGGCTGCTGAGGTGGCGCTTGAGATGTATAAATATGGTTTTCAAGGTGCCCTTCTGTAGGTTCTTCTACTTCATCCTTCCCTTCCACTAGACCCAACAATCATTGATGCCGATCATGAGGTCGATGGGAGGTGCATTGTCAAGGTTGACCCTGAGACGGAGGAGAAGATCGTCGTCTTTCCGACCTCAGATGTTTGAGGATTTCTAGCATTTTTTGTAGAAGTTCTGGGTATATGCTTATCCGATCAAGTTTTGCATAGACTTAGAACTTCGTCATGTAATTTGGAACTTTGAGGGCTCGGCCGTATTCGAGATGCTTTGTAATCGAAAATATTTTAATCGATCTTGATTTTGGATCTCATTATAAGCTTTATGAATGTTTTTTTAATTCTGCAAGTCATATGCGTCATTTTTTTAAAGATTGCTTCGCACCTGAGGGACTCGAGGTGTTTTTTAGAGATAGTTTCGCACCTGAGGGACTTGAGGTGCTTATCAACGTTGGCCTATAGAGCAGTTTACCAGGACTCGGCCCAAATTTAACTCGCCCTATAGGGGTATTGGCAGCAGTGGCCAATGGTCATTTCGAGGATATTTCGACCCTAGAAGACCCGGTCCCTTTGAAACAGTTTACCAAGACTCGGCTTGGATTTAACTGGTAACAAAGGGTTGTGACCATGGTTGGTCGCTTAGGGAGATCCCAAGATCGAACCTGAGGGGTTCGAGTCTCTTCCGAAGTTGTAAATATGATTCGTACATTACTGTTTGATGAAATCAAGAATGTGTGGAATGTCGAGAAGTTTACTGATTTATCATTTAAATGAGGAACTCGATTTACAATGATAGGAGTATCCCTATATGATGTCATTTTTGGAGTGATTGATACAATTTCTGTCCTTTAACTGTAATAACTCTTCAGTTTCGTTGCATTCCAAGTCCTTTGAATCTTTTTCCCTTGGAGGGTCTCTAGGTTGAAAGCTCCTTTACCGGTCTTAGATATAACAAGGTAAGGTCCTTCCCAATTTGGTGCGAGCTTTCCTTGGGAAGCATTTTTAAGACCAACATCAGCCCTTTGAAGAACCAGATCGCCTGGCTCGAAATCTCTAGGAACGGCTTTGGCATTGTACCTGGTTGTTACTCCTTGTTTGACAATTGCTTCTCGGAGTGAGTCTCGACCCCAAATTTCATCAATGAGATCGAGCTCCTCTCTTAAGGCTTGGTTATTTTCGTTTTGAGTTTTTGGGGTTTGCCGTTCTCCAGCTGAGTTCGCCAATCTCGACGGGAATGACTGCCTTGCTGCCGTAAGAGAGCCGGAACGGCGTCTCTCCTATGGAGCTTTGCTGGGTGATCATATATCCCCAGAGGACATAAGGTAGCTCTTCCACCCAGTTTCCTTTTGCGTCGTCTAGATGTCGCCTTAGGCCGTTTAGTAATATTTTGTTCGCCGTTTCTACTTGTCCGTTGGTTTGAGGGTGTTCAACTGATGTGAAGCGGTGTTTGATTTTTAGGTCGGACATCAGATTTCTGAAACCCTTGTCAGTAAATTGAGTCTTATTGTCCGTTATCACTACCTCCGGGATCCCGAACCTGCTCAAGATGTTTTTCCTAAAAAATTTGATGCAGTTTCTTGCAGTGATGGTTGCCAGAGGTTCTGCTTCTATCCATTTGCTGAAGTAATCGACTGCAACGATTAAGTATTTGATCTGGCCTGAGCTGTCGAGAATGGCCCCAGGAGGTCTATCCCCCACCATGCAAATGGCCATGTGGAGGACAGGGTTGTAAGATCGGTTGGAGGAGCAATGTGGAAGTTGGCGTGAATTTGACATTTTTTGCATTTTTTTACATAAGCACTAGCGACAACCGCCATGGTCGGCCAGTAATATCCGGCGCGAAGAGCCTTTCGAGCTAGAGAACAGACTCCGAGGTGTTGACCGCAGATTCCCTCATGAATTTCTGCTAGGACATAAGCTGCTTCTTTTCCCTCGATGCATTTCAACAACGGGAAGGAGAGACTTCTTTTGTACAACGTCCCATCAATGACTGCAAAGGGAGAAGCCTTCCTCCTGACGAGTTTAGCGTCGTTTGCGTCTGGGGGTTCCACTCCTGCAATGATGTATTCTAAGATCGGGACGATCCAACTGTGAGCTTCTTCAATTATGCAAATGGTCGAGGCAAATTCAGGGTCGGGGGATACACTGGGTTTGTGGAGGATTTCCTGGATAAACGTTTTGTGATTTCCAGGAGCTTTCGTGCTTGCGAGTTTGGCGAGGATATCAGCTCTTTGGTTCTCTGCCCTCGGCACGTGTTTTACTTCTGATGTTCCAATTTGAGCTAGTAATGCTCGTACTCGAAGTAGGTATTTGGTGTACAGTTTTACCTGGGGGACTCGGAGGTCGACTGCCAAACGTAGACCAGCGATGCAAGCCTCGTATTCTGCTTGGTTGTTCGAGGTTGAAAAACTGAAAGTCAGTGAAACTTTGATGATGATACCGTTCGGGATTTCTAACATGATGCCAACGCCACTTCCCTTCGAGTTGGAGGATCCATCGACATGTAGGATCCAGGTATCATTTTCGACATTCGCCGGTGTCATTTCGGCCACAAAGTCCGACAGAACTTGCGCTTTCATAACCGTTCGGGCTTCGTACTTGATTCCGAACTCTGATAGTTCTACCGCCCACTTGATTATTGTACCAGCGAGATCGGGCCTGTGCAGAATTTGCCAGATGGAGTAATCAGTCCGCACGCGCACCTGGTGAGCGACGAAGTAAGGTCGAAAACGTCGAGCTGCAATGATGAGAGCTAGAGCGATCTTTTCGACCTTCTGATAGTGACTCTCCGGTCCATGTAGAGCTTTGCTTGCAAAGTAAACTGGGCTCTGTCCGGTTTTTAACTGCCGCAGAAGAACGGCCCCTAAGGCTTCCTCTGAGATAGCTAGATATAAGTATAAAGTTTCACCTTTGCTTGGTCTAGTTAAGATTGGAGGTTCGGAGAGGACCTTTTTGAGCTGGTTTAAGGCCTTATCTTGCTCGGTGGTCTAGTTGAAATCATCTTCCTCTTTTTTAAGTAGCTTGAACAGAGGAAGGGACTTGAACGCCACATTTGATATGAAACGAGATAAGGCGGTGATCATGCCGTTAAGTTTCTGGACTTCTTTTTGGTTGTGGGAGTTCGCATTTCTGTTACGGATCGACATTTGTCGGGATTTGCTTCGATTCCTCATTCTGTTAAGTAGAAACCTAAAAATTTTCCAGTTCGGACTCCAAAAGTGCATTTTTCTGGATTCAGTCTCATATTATTTTTCCGGACTTCGGAGAAGATCACTCTAAGGTCGTTGACGTGCTTGTCATCGTCTTCACTCTTGGCGATCATGCCGTCAAGGTAAACTTCAACACTCTTGCCGATTTGTTTTTGGAAGACTTTGTTCATCATTCTTTGGTACGTAGCTCCGGCGTTTTTCAATCCAAAAGGCATGACACGGTAGGAGAAGTTACCTTGGTCGGTCATGAAAGCAGTTTTTTCTTGGTCGGGGGGGACATGGCAATCTGGTTATACCCGAAATATGCATCCATGAATGATAACAATCGAAAACCTGAAGCATTGTCTACGAGTCGGTTTATACTGGGGACAGGGAAAGCGTCTTTCGGGAAGGCTTTATTAAGATCGGTGTAGTCTACGCACATGCGCCATTTTCCGTTGTTCTTCTTAACCAGCACTGGATTTGATAACCAGGTTGTGTATTTGATAACCAGCACTGGCTTTATTAAGATCGGTGTAGTCTACGGCTTTTGTAGCGGCTATAGCTTTCTCGATACTCTGAGCTCATTTTCTTTGGGCGACCCACTTGGCTCCTGGGTTAACTGCGAGCTGGTGGCAAGCGACTTCAGAAGGAATCCCGGGCATGTCTTCTGTCGACCAGGCGAAGATGTCCGCATGGTCTTTGAGACATTGGGTTAAATCAATTTTAACCTCTTCTGATAGATCGGCTCTGATCTTGATGGTTCTGGAGGGATCTTCGCCAAGCTGTACCTCGATGAATTCCCCATTAGGTTGGGGCCTTTTCATTTTTCGCTTGAGCGCTTTTGCCAGCTCGTCATCAACTTCATCGTCTGTACTCTCAGGATCGTACCTTACATCTATGTCCGTTGCGTTGACCTCGGTAGGTCGAGCTTTACTTCTTTTGGGAGTAGCTTTTTCGGGAGGAGGAACCCCCTTCCTACTCCAAAGCTTTTTTCTCGGTCTTGGTCCATAGGAAGAAGCATCTGGAAGCATATTCCAGGTCGGAGTTTAAAGTGATAACTCTATTGCAGAGAGAGTGGAATTTCATCTTTAAGTGCGTGGTGGACGTTACCGCTTCGAGCCTACCTAGAGTCGGTCTTCTAATGATAACGTTGTAGATGGAATCGCAAGGTAGGGTAAGGAACTTGGTTTTGATGGTTTTCATCATTGGCTCAGCTCCGTAGGAAACCATCAATTCTAAATGGCCTAGTGGTTTTGTTCGGGATCCGTTAAATCTGGATTGGGCCGTTCCTCTGTATGGAGTGAGCTCCTCTCTGTCGATCCCCATTCTGTCAAGGAGATCGACAAAGATGATGTCAGATGAGCTCTCTTGGTCCACCAAGATTCTTCTCACTTCTTTGTTGGCGATGACTGCCGAGATTATGAGGGGTACATGCTTGTTGGGTTTCCCATCCATAAAATCTTCATCACCAAAAGATAGTGGAGGTCGGGTTGTCGTGGTTGGTGTAGCTGAGGTTAAGGCCACACTTAACAATTCTTTCCACTTTCGCTTCATTGTTTTCCCGGACTCCCCATGCTCGAAACCTCCTGCGATCATCATCATCACTGAGTGGCCCTTCGATGTTCGAGTATCATGTTTTTCATCGTCGAAATCGACCTTTGGCTTACCCCTTCTTCTTGACTCCTCGTTCCTCTCGTCTTTAACCTCGCCGGTATTTGCCCCTGACTTTTTCACATAATCGGACAATTTTCCTCATTTGATCAAGTCTTCAGTGTCGTCTCTCAAAGCATTGCAGTGGTTGGTGTCATGATCATTACTTCTATGGTACTTGCAGTACTTGTTGGATCGTTGTCTGGCCTCCGGGCGGTTTTTCGAGGTACCTCGGAACTCGGTAGCTATCGATTGTTACAGTGAACGGACCCTCTCGTTCGGTTAGAAACGCCTGAGGTCGTGGCTGGCATTGATGATGGGGATCGGGATAAACGTAGTGTCGAGGTTGTTTCTCCTTAGGGCTATCCTCTCGACTTCTGGAACGTCGTCTTGGTGTTGAAGAGGCTAAAAATGAGTGAGGTTGGGGGGGAGTTATCCAATTCATCAAGATCGTTATGCTGTCGAGCCGGAGGAGAACGGAAACCATTCCCTCGTTGTCGGCGGGGAGGAGAACGATGATAGGGGGAGTTATCCAATTCGTCAGGATCGTCATGTTGTCGAGCCGGAGGAGAACGGGAACCATTCCCTCGTTGTCGGCAAGGAGGAGAACGATGATAGTGCCTTCTCCTGGGTGGAGATCGATGTCTCCTTCGAACCGGGGTTCTCTTATCAGGGGAGCACGGTCCGGGTGATTCCTGGTCTGGAACGTCCCGTGCCCAGAGATTTGCTACCTCGGCCTCAAGGTTAGTGAAGCGGCAGCTTCTTTCTTGGTTTACGACCTCCTGTCGAGCCAGGAGCTGGACGAGATGTTGAACAGCGTCGGTTAGGGCTGGAAGCAATGGAGGGGGGTGGTAAACTATTACTGTATGAGCTTGTATGGGAACGGGCGAGGTTCGGATTGGGGAATTGTGCCCGAGCTTGGGTGGAATTTGTAAGGTCTTGAACATGGCCCTCGGGGGTTCGTTGAGGTTCGAACTCGGGTATAACCAGTCCTACCCCAGGCCCGACCACAAGACTGGCCGGTCTTGAACGGAGTTTGGGCGCCATTTGTGGATCAAGGTAATGGGAGAGGAAGTTGAGTACAGATCCTCCCACTGTGGTCGCCAATGTTCTGTACCGTACTTCCGACCTTAATGAGTTGTCCGAAATAGTTGGTAGGTGTCGTCCTTGATCAGCGGTGTTCGATCTTGAGATGGCGGTGTTGTACCTGCAAGAATACTCCGACGCTCAAGTCAGTATTTGAGTGAATCAATGTTTAGTTTTTGAAGTTGCCTACATTTATGAGTATTGAATGTGGTATTTATAGAGATTGAGTGATGTTCGTTCTGACGATCCTGAATCGTTAGATCTTGCAGAGGTATCTGAACCGTTGATTGATTGGACCAGATTTTCTGGATACGGGCTTGTTGGTTATTGGGCCTCGCAGAGGGTGTAAATATTATTAAGACATTTTACTTATTACCATAACAGTTTATAAAAAAATAGGAGCAACATGTTTTGTGGATTCAGCTATCCTTGCCAAGGGTGGCCTTAAAACCTCTTAGTAAAATTTAGTATTCTATTAATGTAACAAGTCGTAATACTTCTCTTACCCTTTTTTATGAACCAAAAATATTATTAAAAATGGGAAAAACAGGAAACAAAACATAGAAAAAATCAAATCAAACCAAAACAATAATGATAATAAAATTAAAAATAAAAATAAATTAAACGTATCTAAAGATACACTTTTTATTCTTCTTCAGAGTATACTTTTGCAATTTAGATTTACTGTTGAGGACTCGGACTCGGCCTTAACAACATGATCTCTAATATCTAGGTGTCCTTCTTCAACTTGTGTCCAATGCTTATGTAAAATCATTAAGTTTGGTTTTACTCCATCAGAAAAAGTTGGGTTGTTTAAATCATTTTTGAGTGATTCTAAATATGTAACCATCTTGCCCGACTCATTTACTTACCTCTCGATAGAACTTCGGATTATTCAGAGCCTCTTTCCCTTGGACACCGGAGCGGGGTCAAAGACCCCTAAACCAAAAAATAATAATGAGTAAGAGAGGAAGGAAGCTCAGGCTATTGAGGGTGATGATCTAAGAGTGGAAATGGTAATAGACACTTTTCATTTAGTTGAGGAAGATCAGAATGCGAATGACTCTTTGTATGATGAAGAGTTAGTGAATGTTCTGGATGATCAGGGGAATGACATGAGGAGTTCGAACCCGGGTACTAGCCCAATCTGTCCTTTTAGATGGAGTGCATTAACCAGTTGCACCCAAACTTGAAGTTCTTCTCTTACTAATTTATTAAAATAATGTTTGCCTTTTAAAAAAATTAACGTTTAATGAGTCGTTGTAGAAAAAACCAGTTTAATTAATGTACTAAGTTTTGTTGTAATTAGCTGTCAAAGAAAAGTTTTGATGTAATATTATGCATGCTGCGTGGATGATTATTAAAATTAACCCGACATATGGAAGTGCATGAGATTTGTTATTTCCTGGTTAATCTATATATATACTTTTGTATCTTTTGCTGTAACTTACTCGTGTTTATCTTAAGATTAAAAGCCAAACAAAGTTTTGATTAAGAAAGACTTACACGGAAATCAAACATCCACGTACTGTACAAACAAAAAAGAAGGCTATTGTTAATTAGACGAAGAAGTATATCATAATCACATTTAGTAAATGAAACATCAAAAATGACCAAACTTTGAATTCTTGAATTCAACTATAATTTTTTCAAAAGAATGTGATAATTTTAATTATGTAATCTTTTGAGCTTATATTTCCACGCACTTGTGTTAGGATGGTCCATTTAAAATTAAAACCAACACGGTATAACACGTTGACAATAATCAAATTTCCTAAACATGTGGTAAAGTTCAATGCTAGCTAGAGACCATGTGTGTATAGCATAACATCAGTTTACATTAGAGGTGTCTATTTTGGTTCAGCATAAAAGGCCGATCAGACGCCCACCGTTTCAATTTGGATTGGCTTCCTAATATAGACCCGGAGAAAATTGTGCCGCTTTAGTCCAACGTACTAGGCCCCTCGGGCTAGATATAGCGCACTTTTTATCTTTTTTAAAATATAAATATATATTGGCCCAACCCAACCCAAGTTTACGTTTTGGTCAGTTGGCTAGACTGAGCGACCCAATTTGACCACTTTAGTTATATCAACCTTTCAAACGGCAAAGACTTATGATACTAAGGAATTTCTTAGTAACGATTACTAAATTTTTTGGTTGTCATTATACAACACTCTAATGGTTAGTACATACTAACCACAATTTAGTGTTTGTGTGGTTAGTATATGCTACTAACCATTATTATACAACAATCCAATGGTTTTTTTTTGACAAAAACAATCCAATGGTTAATACATACTAACCACAATTTAGTATTTATATGGTTACCGAATTTTTTCATTAATAGAAAAATGACTATTATACCCATTTAATAACGATTACTAAAATTTTTTTTAGTAATTTAAGTCAAACTCCTTTCAAACACCGGTAAAAACACCTTTCAAAGTTCAAACCAATATCAATACTCGTGTAATTAGTTTTGAGCTTTAGGCCTAGGGATACCCTAGGTCCATAGAAAGGTCCATTTTTTTAAAATTTGTACTATCTAAATTTTGAATTGTGGTTTTGACAACAAAAAGATTGAATTGTGGCAAAGAGGTGCCACTCTCCCCCTCCTTATTTTCCTCGACCATATGTATCCCATTTGTTGTGATGAGGAGAACAAAAAATGAAAAGATAAGAAGAAGACACTAACATAGTTACATTCACATAGTGCTAGTCTATGCTGACTACTACTTACTGTGGAGCCGAATTTTGAGCAAAACGCAAATTGACTCAGTTTGGATTTAGTGCAAGCGTGCAGTGAGACTCGTACGTCAAAATTCAACCCCAACTAATGTCCAAACATTCTTTGACTCTAAAAAAAAAATATCGTTGTTCGGCCAAATTTTTCTAGGAAAAAATAGTCAAAAACTATATTATAATACCAATTAACCATATTTTTTAAGCCATTAACCAATTTATTTTTTCACAATTTTTTAAGTCATTGACTAAAAACTATAAAAAAGTAGGTTGGTTAATAACTTAAAAAACTTGATTAATTAGTATCGTAACAAACTAGTTTTTGACCGAAAACATTTGGCTAAATAAGTTACTAAAAAAAGCACTCGAGTTTGAAACACTTTACACAAAAAGTGAGCCAAAAAACTGATACCATAAAACCAGTGGGTCACGCGTCTCTCTTCCCTAGGTGAGACAATCCCTGTGTGTTTTTTTGTTTTAACAGTGCAAAATCATAGGTATAGAATAGAAATGTAGTACATTTGACAATTCTCAATGTTTAGAGATTTACCATACCAATACTATACTATATAAACAAAACGCCAACTGGAGAGGGGGGGGGGGGGCGTATTTTTTGAAATTTAAATTAAAGTTGAAGTAAGTGGAAATAGACAAGGACCAGACGGGGTCAATTTTAAAAGGAAAAAAGATATATAGTGCAGGATCCGTAGTACACTCCGAGAAGTTCACGATGCAGGCTTTGGGCTCGGCCATGATTTAACGTAGAAGCTAATAAAAAGGTTATGAGATCATTATGTGGAAATGTAGGAGTAGTAAGCAAGTAAAAAGGTGGACTTGAAAGAGGGTCAGGATCCCGTTCTCCGCTATCTGGAACTGTGCATGTGAGTTGTGACATAAACATATGACATGCTACTAGCCTATAGCTCTTTAAAGGCACAAGATTCATATCGAATTGATGAGATAAGAAATAACGAAGGAGGTTAAGAATTTAAATCATAGAAATTAGGTGGACTTGAAAGAGGGTCAAGATCTGGTTCTCCATTGTGTGGAACTGTGCATGCATGTGAGTTGTGACTAAAAATAAGCTAATCCAAATGAGTCCATTATAAGATAAAGACATGATAAGTTACATAAAGACATGATAAGTAACTTATCATGTTATCATGTGTTTAATGTAAGCATAATAAAAAATAAAATAACATAAAATATTACCTTTTTTTTTTAAGTACAGAGATATGTTATTCTATCATTTTTAAAAAATAGATCAATAGTGTTATTCTATCATTTTTAAAAAATAGATAAATAAAATAACATAAAATATTACCCTGGATTGAGCCACAGACTTCACAAGAAATTCTCTGCCAGCTTTTGAAAGGTGCTTTCCCTGACCAGTTTTGAATCATCTTCCACATTCTATCAAGAAGATAACCAAACATCTGCTTCTTGATCCTCCCAATCATTGATGGTAGCCTCAGATACTTGCCCATAGCCAGACATTCAGTCACTCCAAAGATAACAGATCTTTGATGCCCTTAGATCTTCTGGGCCACCAGGTTCCTGTGCGCCTGTTGCCTGGGCGCCAGAGGGCACGTATTCTTGGGCGTCACATATCCTTAACTGTTGCCTATTGCAGTGTGATAGGAATTTTTAGGGCGAATGATTGCTTCCCGTGAGCGTTGTTGCCTCGCGGTTGGTTGAAAATTGAGTCCTTGGTGGGGTGTGCCATGATAGATGGTGGTCGAGTTAGCAAAAATTCAATTTCTATGATTTTTTGTGTATTTTTCAAGTCCATAGCCAGACATTCAGACTTCTGCATGTTAATGGCTTGCCCTAACACTACAAAAAAAAGCTTATTTGCGAGGGACATTAGCGAGGGAATAACATTCCCTCGATAAAACTGACATTAGCGAGGGAATGTGATTCCCTAGCTAAAATTGACATTAGCGAGGGACCCGTTCCTCGCTAATGGTTAGCGACAGAATTTTTGACATTAACGACGGACCAATCCCTCGCTAAATGGAGGCGAGAATTTGAAAAGTTTAGCACGAAAAACAAGGTGATTAGGTCCCTTGCTAATGTGAATCTGACCGTTGAATAGTCCTTAAAAAGTGAAATTTACTGTTAGCGAGGAAATTAGCAAAAAATCAGTCACTCGATAATTTCATCTTATCTCTTCTTTTATTTTTTTTTGCTTTAAATAACCAGACACCCGGTCCCTTCCTTACATTCCTCTTTACCCAAAAGCCACAAATGTTGGTCAGTTTTTTTTTAATCAATAAATGTTGGTCGGTTTAACCTAGGTAACTTAGAATTATTACTATTATTAAGAAATTTAAAAGGAGGCAGTTGCATAATTCTCAATTATATATCGGGAAAGAAACGAGTGGGCTACGTGGAACCATGCCGTTCGGTTCAGAGATGGGACAAGAAAATGCAGCACCACCCATCCTGTTTCCAAGTGTATATGCACATCGTAATATTAAGAACATACTAATACAGTCAGTAATACTAGTAGACGTAAGGTAACCACAGCTGTAACAAAAAACAAGAGATCATAAATATACGTATTGTATGTATTGAATTGAAGTATATACTGTGCAAAAACAAGTAAACAACAGAACAGAAAACCTCTCCTACTCCTAGAGTCCTACCACCAGTGTTACTAGGAAAGCAACACAATGCTCCACCTACAATTTGCACCCAAATTTTAATGAGCAATGATACTTGCAAAAAAAAGTTCCAACAAAAAAAATATTAAAAACCAATTTACGATACAAATTAATCAAGTTTTATAAGTCATTAACTAACCTGTATTTTTACAGTTTTTTGTCAATAGCCTAGAAAACTGTAAAAAAACAGGTTGGTTAATAACTTATAAAACTTGATTAATTGGTGTTGTAATTTAATTTTTAGCTATTTTTGGCCGAAATATTTTGGCTAAATAACGTATTTTGTCTCTCATTGTACCAGTAGTATTTTACAATTATTATTATATTATAATAATAATTGGTTTATTATGACTCACTTCACTTGACCACTTCATTTCATTCACTCTCTTCTCTTATCTCGTTTTCTTAACCCAGCTGGATTTTTGAATCAAAAACTCTCCTCCTTCCTCTTCTTCATGCCAATTGCCAAGTAAAGAAACTCCCCCTTTTGAAAAGAGTTGAAACCTCTTCAACTTCTTAGCTTTACAACTTATTGTTAGTGATGATGGGTCAGAAGCACTTACACGAGTTACTGAAGGAAGATCAAGAACCATTCCTTCTAAACAAGTACATTTCAGATAGACGTAACCAAATGATAAAAAGACCTTCACCAAAAACTAGTTTACAACAAGTCAAGAAACGAAAATTACCAATGAATCAAATTCCAAAGTCATCAAACTTCCCTATAAATTTTTGTACTAAAAACTCTTGTATTTTTTCCTTCACAGAAACACCAGACTTCAAAAAATCTCCACTCTTTGAATTACCATCACCAGTTAAAAGCCCTTGCAAATCACCAAACAAAATCTTCCTTCATGTACCTTCTCGAACTGCTTCTCTTCTCCTCGATGCTGCTCTTAGGATCCAGAAAACGAAAACAAAAGCGATAACGAAAACCAAAGGTTTTGGTCTATTTGGGAATTTGTTCAAGAAACTCACGCAACCAAAACGTGAAATAGAAAGTGGAAATGTGTCGGTGAAGGATATCTTGAAGATGCATTCTCAAAAAGACAACAACATGGGATTTCATTGTTCTTACGATGGAAGGTTTAGTAGCAGTGGTGTTTGGTCGGAGAGCAACAACATGGAAACTTCGAGTAGTGGTTACTATTGTGATTCTGAAAAGATTATTCGCTTTGTAAATAATCATGAAGAGTGTGCTTGTTGTCACCGTGCTTTCTCTGAAAGCCCTTTCCGTTTTGTTCTTGAAACCAATCCTTGCTCCGGTAGCCACACGCCGGAGCTAGCGTCGCCGAGTCGTCACGTAACAGAGGTAATTTGTTTTTTTTTTTTCCATAATAATAATAATAATAATAATTTTATTTATTTTAAAATTTTAAATTAGCTGTTAATTATGTTTAGTTTATGAAAAAAAGCTCGATCTTGAGTTACACTGAGTTGACTCGGGAGTTACCCTGTTCTGATTTTTTTTGTCGGTAATAGGATCTGGCCGGAATGTTGATTTTCAGTGACAATCATAGCACCTCCATTGTTGGAATGTGGAGGGTTATTTATGTCAATTTAAATTTTTATTGTTTTGTTTTCCAGAGTTTTCATAATTGTACTTATCGATCGTGTCTCTGCCACGCAAATCTTTACTCTCTTTCTACTTTCTAGTGGATTTTGGTAAATTACATTTTTAAAAGATGACAAATTTTGTTTCCGTTTGTTTTCTTGTTAGATCCAGTCGACACATTAGAAAATAGTTTCTGATTTGTATTTTAGTTTAAATTTAAATTGCTGTAGCAAAAATCCCCCACGAAAATGAGTCCATAACAACAATCCATATTGTTAAGTTTAGAAGTAAGCATGTATGCAATATAAATGTTGAAAAGTGGCTATGCTATGCTTAACATATTTTCAAAAATTTCTTAGAATAGCTTAGATATTAATAAATTTATATAGAATAAATACAAAAAATAAATAGTTATTGAATAAATTCTTAATTAAATTTTTTATCTAACACTATATGAATCTGTTGATGTTACTAGAAAAAAATGTGTTATGTTAATGAAACGTTTTTGTGGAATTTGATGCAGGAGAAAGAAAGTAACGGGGGTGAGAGTGTGAAGCAGTTAAAGTCAGGGGAAGTAAATGAAGAGGAAAAGGAACAGAACAGTCCAGTGTGTGTTTTAGAGCCACCCTTTGAGGACGATGAAGAACATGTAAACGATGATGAGGGTGATGGGTTTGATTTGGAGAGCAGCTATGCAATTGTACAGAGTATGTCACGGTTTATTTATTTTTGTACCATTCTTTTTTGTTTGTTGTATAGTCGTTTTCCAACAACTCACCTTCGTACACCCTTCTTAAAACTTGTTACTTGTCTGTTACAAAAATACAATACAATAAGCGGGGGGGCTAATGCCCTATATATCAAACAATGCTTTCTCTGTGGGTTCCATTTTAAATATTACAGCTACTCAACATCAAAACGGCATTTCCCATTTAATGTCCACTACATGGCCCACATGACCCACAATTTTTTTCATGTTATCAGGAGATCCGTCTTAATTCTAATCCTTCCATTCAGTAGGCTACTTAAGCGTGTTTGACTTTGAATACTTATCAGATTCTGAGAAATTTCTCTTAAAGCGTGTTAGTGACCACAAAAACTCGTATTGGTTTATGGGAACCGTCGTTAATTTTGGAAAGTAATATGGATTGTACATTTTTTTGGAGAGTACAATTAAAGATAGTGATATTTTTTGAAGATTGATTATAGGTGGGAAATAACTATTGTTGCATAAATTAGTATAGAGGCTATGTAAGATTTTTTGACATACATACGCCATTATATATGAATTTGTCCAATCGTGTTGTCAGCAAGTCTGAAGTTGTCCGATTAAGATCGAACGGTCCATATTTTAAGAACAGTTTTAGATTTTTGCTATATATAAAACTTAGAACATCTGGACTATCTGATCAATGCCGAACGGCTCCGAGTTTGTTGACTGCATGAAATTCCAACTGCAGACAAATCAGCTCCGGCCACTATAGCTTCTGAATGTTAGTTCAATTTTGTGTTTTTAAAAAGCTATGATGTTTGCACTTTGCAGTGTGTTTGAATAACAGTTGTTGAATTCTTTATAACAAGGTACTTATTATTGATTTTGTGTGTGTTAATTTTATAGGAGCAAGGCAGCAGATATTGTACAAGCTTTGCAGATTTGAGAAACTGGCAGAGTTAGATCCAATAGAACTTGAGAAAAGAATGCTGGAACAAGAAGAGGAGGAGGATGATCTGGAAGATGAGGACAGCGAATTATCATGTAAAGAAATTGATTTCAAAGAACAAGTTTATGAATCTGCCTTCCTGTCAATGGTCCAAGACAAACAAAAAATACCACAAGAATTTAGGAAACTAATTTCTGATCTCATTGTGGAAGAAGGTATAGAACTTGAATCTTTAGAAGATAGAGAGATGGTGATAAGAGGAATATGCAAGAGGCTAGAATCATGGAAAGAAGTGGAGTCAAACACAATTGATATGATGATAAAAGAGGATTTATCTAGAGAGGATATTGTGTGGAAGAAAAATGGAGAGGAAAAAAGTAAGATGGCTTGTGAACTTGAGATTGCTATATTTGGGTTCTTGGTAGAGGAAGTTTCAGAGGAACTTGTTTGTTAATTTTGATGATCAAGATGAGGAACTAAGTATGAATGAATTATCTTTATTCTTTCTCTTAGAAAAGTACAGTCTGACATGGAATGTATTGGGAATTTGAGATAGGCTAGTTAGAAAAAAAAAAAGTGACCCAAGAATTTAATATGGTATGTGTACATTATTCAGTGTTTCTAACTGGCTGTTGGGATGCTTTGAGTCATCTTTCTTAATTAAATATACTATAGCTTTTACTCTTCTTGACCCCATTTTTATGGCAAAAAAGAATCTTCTGTTTTTCAAATTTTTGTTATGAGAAAGAAGTGGTTGGAAAAGGGAAAGCAAATATGAATTCAATGCATCTAATGTTGATGTCTCTTAGGGTTAAGGTACGCTTGGTTTAAATTAGTTACACTCCGACTCAAATTAGATTATGTACTAGTCTAAAGAAGATCATTAAGTATACTCATTTCGGATGTAAAATAGCTTATTTTGACTAGAATACTCTTGTTTTAATTGGACTTAGGTGGAAAGAATAGCTAATATAAATTGTATGTTTGGAAACACGCCAGGATGCTCTTGACACACATTTCCTTTGAAGCAGCTACTTGTATTGGCTTGGACGTGGGTTTAGAAGTATCCCACCGTGTAAACAAACGGGCCAAAAGTAGTTGACATATTAAATAATAAGAGAGTTATTAGAAGGGAGTAATTTATTTTGTTACAAAGGCAAAAAAATAGAGCACAAAAAAAAACTAGACTAGCTCCTTATAAAGCACAAAAAAAAACTAGACTAGCTGCCAACTTGGCCAAATAATTAGCACATTGATTACCCTCACGCAAGATGTGATGAAATCTCAATCTCCCGCTCAATATGAGACCGATGTACGTCTTTCACTCTTTTAAGAAGCTAAGTCATTTTGAAGACAAAAGTGGGGGCAAGGAAGCAACAACAATCGATCACTTTTATGTTGGCACTTACCGACTTACATATTATTAGATGTAAGTACCGGTCTAGTACTCCTTCTGTCATTAATCTTTGGTTTTTTAGGGTTGGACACATAGGTTAAGAAAAAAAATCATTTTAATTGCACATCGATTGTTTTACCCTTATTTATTATTTTCTTAATTACTAACAATTTTTCTCTTAAATTTCTATAATATTTATGTTCTGTACCTTATCTCCTGTCTTGTATCCGACCTTGGATACCAGATCCGATTCGAGATAGTTGGTAGCGGTGTTCTTGGTCAACCCGAGCTTGAGCTCCGATCCGAGGTGGAGTGGTACCTGCAATGACGCTTCGACGCTCTAGTCAGCTAGTGAGTCAGTTGCAAGTTTGAGAATTGAGGAAATGTGTACCTTTAATGCTAGCATTGAATGTTTATAGGTTTTGGGGATCAATGGGAACCATTGGATATAGGTCTTTGATCTTCCCCATTGATTACTGAGTTTGCCTTTGGTATTGGGGCTTAGTGCAAAATGCTGTAGTGGCCCAATCCATAACAATTTATTTCACTTGTCTCAAATACTCCCACCACCCAAACATTTTCAAACAACCTTTCTAAATGGGCTTTTTTCCCACTGTAGCATGAAAAAAATTAATTACCAAATTGAACCACTTTTAAAATTAATTCCCAATCTAGCACACTTTTTTTAGTTAAGAAGTCGCCTCCTCCCTTAAAATAAATTAAAATAAATTAACTAAATTAAAATAAATTTGATTAAAATTAAAATAAATTAAAATAATTAAAAACTAAATAAATTTGAAAAAAATTAAAAAATTAAAATTGTTAATTTAAAATTGCTAATATAATTAATAGTGAAAAAAATTATTAAAAACTAATTAGACACTATCTACAAATTATAATTACATAAAAAATTGAAATAGCTGTATTTTTTATTTTTTTCTTTTCTTATACGTGTATTAAATTTTACAAATACTCTAAAAAGTGTCGGCAAGATCTTTGCCGTTAAAAAGTGTCGGCAAGATCTTGGCCGTTAAAATTGTCGGCAAGATCTTGACTGTTAAAAAGTGTCGGCAAGATCTCGACCATTAAAAAGTGTCGGCAAGATCTTGGCCATTAAAAAGTGTCGGCAAGATCTTGGCCGTTAAAAAGTGTCGGCAAGATCTGATGCGTCCATTTTTTTTCCGTGTAACCCAACTACAACACCTCACCATCTATAAATAGGGAGCTTATCCCAACTAAGTCACCACAACATTCAACCATCCCCTTCTGATACTCGTGCTTCCTTAGACACATCTTCCCACTCCACTACAAGAAAAACTGTTTTTACCGGCCAGGACTTTCCGGCGGATTGACATCCGCTGAAAAATTTTCGGCGGATTTTATCCACCGAAACATTACTGGCGGATTTGTTGGTTTTTTCGGCGGATTTTTTTTCCTCCAGAACATTTCCGGCGGAATTTTAGGTATTTCCGGCGGATTTGAGTACGAAATTTTTTTTAAAAAAAAAAATCCGCCGGTAAGGTATTTTTCTGCTGATTTTTTTTGAAAAAAGCGCGGGGTAAATCCGACGGAAACCCCCTGATCCGGTTGGGTAAAATGACGTCGGAAACCCCCTAAATCCGCTGGAAACCCCCTAAATCCACCAAATGTTCCGGTTGAAGTAGTAGCTCCCACATCAAGTAGTTATCCAGCGACTACGACATTTGAAGGCCAAATTATACAACCGTTAGATGTTTATCAGGGAATGATATTTGACGCTGTTGGAGTAAATTTGGATTTTAAAGAACCAGAATATGATGTTGAAGAAGTTCCAAATGAGGAAGCTCAAAGGTTTTACATGTATTTGAGTGAGACAAATAAACCATTATTTGAAGGATCTAAAGACTCAAAATTATCAATGTGTGTTCGGTTGTTGGGTCTTAAGTCTCAATTTAATGTTGCTGAGTTGTGCATGGAATATATGACCAAAACGATGTTGGATGCAACCCCCATTAGAGGGCTTTTGTCGCAAAGTTATTATGAAGCTAAAAGAATGGTATCGAAGCTTGGCTTAAAATATAAAAGAGTTGATTGTTGTGTGTCTGGTTGCATGCTCTATTATAACAATGAGTTTGGCATAAATGATGGAGAGTTGTCGGAATGCAAGTTGTGTGGAGAGCCACGCTATCGTGTCAGTAGGAAAGGGATGAGCAGAGGCAAACCGGTTCCACGAAAAGCAATGTTCTATCTGCCGCTTATACCAAGGCTACAGAGGATGTTTACTTCAATGGAGACCACGGGTAAAATGACGTGGCACCATCAAAATAGAAATAATTCCGGTGAATTACGTCACCCATCTGATGGTGAAGCTTGGAAGCACTTTGATCGTGTTCATCCAGATTTTGCCAGTGATCCACGCAATGTTCGGCTTGGTTTATGCTCTGATGGTTTCACACCATATATTCAAGCCTCGGCAACACCGTATTCATGTTGAACAGTTATTGTTACCCCATACAACCTTCCTCCAGAAATGTGTATGTCTAAACCATAAATGTTTTTAAATTCTATTATTCCAGGGCCAAGTAAATCAACAACTGGTATTGACATATATTTGCAACCTTTGATTGATGACCTAAAAAGGTTGTGGAATGCTGTTTTAACTTATGATGCAACACGCAAACAAAATTTTTTGATGAGGGCGGCTTTGATGTGGACCATTAATGACTTCCTTGCCTATGGAATGTTGTCTGGATGGGGGACACATGGTAAGATGGCGTCTCCGATTTGCATGGTTGACACAAAGGATTTTAGTCTTAAATACGGAGGAAAAACTTCATGGTTTGACTCGCACCGTAGGTTCTTACCTATGGATCACCCATTTAGAAAGCAGAAATATGCGTTCATCAAGGGAAATGTTGAAACAGCTGGACCTCCTCGTAGGTTGACACCAGAGGAAGTTTCGAATAGTGTTAGGAATATCCCTCCTGTGGAAGTCGTAGCTGGTGTTGTTTCTCGTCCAGATGGCTATGGACAATGGCACAATTGGACAAAAAAAAGTACTTTTTGGGAACTAGAGTGGGCTAGAGTAGCTCGTGATATTTGGGAGAGAGCAGTTGGTCCCCAAAAGAGTAATCGTATGGTGGGATCAGGTGGTATTGGACCGGCTGCTTTCCGAACAAGTATTATTCCGAGTCTATCGGCTTCACAATATTCTGGATCCTCGAGTACTGGTCGCGCTTATGTTCCCAATGCTGGTGAGTTGCATGTTGTTACGCAATTGACGCAGCAACTGAGCGAGGCCCAGCGTCAGTTTGCCGAACGGCAGGAGCAAAATGAACAGGAAGTGCAGGCGCTTCGAGAGTAAGCCAGGATAGCTGAGGAGCGCATGGAGGAGCAGGCTAGGGTAGCTGCGGAGCACATCGAGGAGCAGGCTAGGTTAGCTGCGGAGCAGGCCGGGCTAAATGAGGAGCGCTTTAAGTTTTTGCAGGATCAGCTGATGTCTCAGCACTCGAGGCCATCCTCATCATATATGCCATCCTACCTGCCGCATCAGCATTACGGCGGTGCATTTCAGCAGTGGCCTCAGAAGCAGTATGCACCCCAGTATTCCCAGGCCCAGCAGTATGCACCTCAGCCATACCAACCATACCGGCAGCCCCAGCAGCAGTCACCCCACCAGCCAAACCAACACCCCCAGCGGCGGTCACCCCAACAGCCCCACATTGATCTTAATAATATCGATTTGATTAGTGCTTTTCTTGCATCTGATGACACCTATTATCAAGGTGATGAGTCAGACCAGCAGCCACCCCAATAGCTTTGGATTATTTTATTTTGTTGTATGAATATTTTTTTATTGTATGGATATTTTTTTGTTGTATGGATATATATATTTATTTAAATTAATGATTAATTTTCATTCCTAATTTTTATTTTTTAAATAGTAAATTAATTAATTATTAAATTTTATTTTTTATCAATAATTAAAGTTTTTAATAAAATAATCAATTAAAGTTTTTAATAAAATAATATTAACTTTTTAAATAAAACGATTTTTAAAAAAAAATTATTTTTTAAAAATAATTAATTTAAAAAAAAAACGGTTTTTCCGGCGGATTTGTGGACTTTCCGGCGGATACTCTGCCGTGGACTTTTCGGCGGATAAATTCATACGAATATTTTTTGGATTTTTCAGGGGATTATCCGCCGAAAATTTCCGGCGGATGTTTCGGCGCCACGAAATCCGCCGGAAACTGTTTCCTGCAAGCTGGCTACCGGCGCCAAAAATCCGCCGCCAAAAATCCGCCGGAAAGTCCACATTTTCGGCTGATTTTTGGCTTTTCCGGCGGACCTTGCCCGCCGAAATGTCTAATTTTTCTTGTAGTGCTCGCAGCTTAAGAAATGGCTCCAACTCCAGTTTTTATCACAGTCTTTTACAATGGACATGTTGATAACACAGACACAGAAGGTGTTGTCTTTAGGTGCGATAACACCTGCCTTGTCAAACTGAAGTCAAAATTCAAACTACAAGAACTTAAACAAGCCGTTGAAAATAAACTCTCTCCTGACCATTCAAGGATGGTGGCTAGTCTTATATACCGTTACCCCACAACTCTCACACCTGGCCATAAATTTTACGGGGAGTTGCATCTATTGGCCGATGATGATGTGGAAATGATGTTAGATGTGTTCAAGGGATGTAAACATCTAGGTCTATCCACACCAGAAGTCTATGCAGATTTGGTGGATGCTCCTTCTTACTACACCCAAATGCAGACAACTTATGCACAATCTATTCCACCTTTTTCAGATGACACCATACCTTATACTGAACAAACACCAATCCCATGCCCTGACTTCATTCTATCTACATACCCTCAATTCAATCTTTCATCATCCCAAAGTCACATACCTTATGTTCCACCATATGCACAAAACCAAATGCCACCAACACAAACTTTTCACCATCTATCCATTCCATCGTCCTCACAAAACCCCTTTGACCTAAACACATCCTACCCTCTGGACAGCCAAACTGATACCCCACCTGTTAGTGTTCTTGCTGGTGTTCATAACGTAGAGGTTGGGGACTTTAGCGAGAATGAAGATGATATTCTTGAGCGTCGTGATGACGAGGAACCAATTGTAGCGACCCCACACAGTACCGTTGCAATTATAGCGAACCAATATGCAATTATTCTTGAGCGTGGTGACGACGAGGAATCAATATTTTATGTAATTATAATTTGTAGATAGTGTCTAATTAGTTTTTAATAAATTTTTTCACTATTAATTATATTAGCAATTTTAAATTAACAATTTTAATTTTTTAATTTATTTTTCAAATTTATTTTAATTTAATTAAATTCCTATAAAAGAAAAGAAAAAAAATAAAAAAACACAGTTGAGAAGTCCCCCGGGGGAGGCGACTTCTCAACTAAAATTTAAAAAAAAATTAAGTTTTCATGTTGAGAAGTCGCTAAGGGGGGCGACTTCTTAACTAAAAAAAAGTGTGCTAGATTGGAAATTAATTTTAAAAGTGGTCCAATTTGGTAATTATTTTTTTTTTCATGCTACAGTGGAAAAAAAAAAAAGCCTTCTAAATGAGAGTTGGGGCTAGCCAGTGTAAAAGAAGGAAGGAAATATGCTCTTCGGATTAACAATAGTAAAGTAATGGCCAAACCTCGATCCATACTGCAATTTGTTTCCTTGAATTTTACTTCCTCCGTCCCATATTATATGACTTTGTAGACAAAAAAATTTGTCACATAATACATGACTTTTTAGAATCCCAATGAAAATTAATGTTTCTTTTCCTACCATACCCTTCATTATTTAATAATATCACTTTCATAACTCTACTAATTTATCTTTCCAATGTCATTAATGAAAGTTAATTTGGTAAACTTACTCACAATTTCTCTTTTCCATACAAAATTAACTACTTTTCTATCCCTAATAGGTAGCTCAGTTGGCGAGCTAAGAAATACCGAAAGAGTGCACCAAATTATGCAAGAAAGAGGTCCCGAGAGTATTTTCGATCGAGTAATGAATGTCATCTATATCTATATATTAAACAATTGAGAATGCATCTCAATAAATGACATTACACATGTCATTTTCTCAGGCATTTGCTAATTAATTTGCTTGCTTTAGGAAAGAATTTCATATTAAATAATTAATTGAATTTAAATATTCAAATTATGCAAATAATGAAATCCATCTAACACATATGGAAATAATTTTTGACATTCTGATTCACAATTAAACATTATCTTAACCTGTCAAATTAGTTACAATTTTCGAATTTCAAGTGGCAAAGATTTCCCACCACAATGAAATGAAATTACTTCTATAAATTTTGGTCATTTCAATGAGTATTTCTAAGTGGTAATTTTTTGACCACATAAATAAGGACAAGGGCTGAATATAATATTTTTAAGTGGTAATTTTTTGACCACGTAAATAATGAATCTTTTTGAATCACATATTATTGGCACCTTCTTACATATGCAATAGAGTGATATTCAATTTGCCCACAAAACCAAAGAAACCTTTTTTTGACGGAAAAAAAAAGACCTTTTGATTTTTTGAATGAGAGAGAACAATGGTACTAAAAAATGTAAGGCTAAGCAAGTGGCGGCAACTCCGTAGTTGATACCACCCGTCTCATTCTATAATCCTTCTCCTTAGTATTCCTCCTGTTACCATTCCTTTTTTGGTGTGTCGCAAAGATGAGTGTTGATGAGTTTAGGGATTATAGTTCTGAGCTGTGAGAGGAAGACAACCTAAAATACTAACACATCAAGGTTTGCGCCTTGAAATGGAAGGGTGAAGCCTTTCACAATCTCCACCTTCATGTGAACCCATGCAGAAGATGAAAACCTATAAACTTAATCTCGCCATGAGAAATGGGAATTGTTCTAATTCTCTCCACGTGCGCTTTTTCTCACTTTAATCCTTCTTTCTTTGTTGATATTATCTATCATATTTTCCTTTTCTCATTTATTTTTAAGGTGTGTTCTACGATTTCAAAATTTGTATTTTAGTTACCTTCAATTTTAGATTACACCCATTTATTTGGAGTATTGTTGTAAAAATATATTGCCTTTGGTCTGTTGCAGTTTTTGGTATAAGATGGAGATCTTCCTTCCAATTTAAATGGTTTTTATGGATGAAAGGTAAGGCTTTTTTTTTTTCCTCTTTTTATTTTCCCTCTTTTAGTTTGGAAAATATATTTGTTTCTTTCATATAGTTATAATTTGATCTTTTTTGTAGATATTTGTCAAAGCATACTGATTATTTGGTTTTGTAAGTAAAAATATACAAACAATGGTTCAATTCCCATTTACATGTAGCCTTTGTTTTATTTCCTTCTACAATAGTTGTTGCACCGGTTAGGTAAGAATAAATGAGTATATCATTCTTCATTCATGTTTTAATGTTCTAATTTTATTGTCTGGCTTAAGAATGATTTACATGCCCAATCTTACTGTTTTATTTTTCGTTATTAAATTTGTTAGTCTTTTGCTGACTTTGCTCACATGTTTGTCTGGCTTTCCTAGATGTTTACTATGACAATGAGAGGAATTGAAGGTGCCTTTTATCATAAACAGTAGTTTCCAAATGGCTATCGAACTTTTTGATTTTTGTAGGACTAATGTCAAATAAGTATATGCAACATTCTTAGAGCCTGCAAGCTTTATTGCTCACAATTCATCAATTTGAGATCTTGTGTTGTAAGATTTTGAAATTGAATAAAACTTCAATAAAGAATGCATTTGTTGGATTTTAACCGTGTATCCTCGGAAAAGAATACTCCAAAGAGTTATCTTGCTGAAATTCAACATACATCCGGGAGGGAGCTTTTTAATTTGATAATTGTCTATGGGTGTTGCTGCAATAATTGATATAAAAGTAAGTAGGATGGGTCGAAAATGATAGATAGCAGAAATGCAAAAGGGGAAGGAACTCAAAAACATGTAAGGTTGATATTAGGAATCTCCGTTACAAGCACAACTCTGCAAACTTCAAATTTCTTACTCAGTCTTGACTTGAGGTTTCGCAAAAGTTGTGCAAATGGAGCAAGTAAAGGACGAGAGACTGGGAGGTAGACGACTCAAAAATTGTGCAATTCCTTGACCAAATATATGACTGACATGGCCATGTCATGACATGCTCATCAATATCGTTATTATTTAGAGATTCATGAGTATGAGATGAAGAATTCTAATCACCATAATATGATATCATTTGTGCTTAAAAAAATCAAATTAACATGAAGTTTTTATGGTTTAAATATTATTTTCAAATCAAAAAAAATACCACTATTTACCTATACATGTATCTTGCTACTATAGCTTACAAAATATAATTTGTTCCACAACAATTTTCAATGACATATTTATACCTGTGCATGGCACGAGTTATTTATTCTAGTATGAAAATATTTCCAAATAAGAAGGGGTATGCTACAATAACTAGAGTGTATTTACTATTTTAGTCATTCCAAGTACTACGAAATTGCAGTGATGGACAGGGAATCATATAATTTGAGGAGGTTCTCTAGGAAGGAGGAATTTGACAAAGACTAATCACTAAATCAGTCTAATCTCATGTTCTTTTTCTTTTCCAAAGTCATATTTATATCTTGGTTTCTGGCTTTTCCTTTTTCCTTTTCCAAGTTGTGTTAATTACTCTTGGTAACTTTTCTGATTGTGCTTTTCCCCTAACAGTGATCCATCACTATCGTTTCCACCCTTGAATCGGAGCTCCTCAAACTTTATCATCTCTGCTGAACGTTAGTTGTAAAAAAGGCAGTGTCCATTCGATCAAGAAGTAAACAATTGCATTAACTTTTTTTCCTTCTACAGAAGTAAATAGTTGGATTAACCTTCCCCTGTTATGCTCTTTTTTAGTGGAACCTTCAATGTTATACTCACATTGCTTATTTTAGTGGAACCTTCCCTGTATGGAAGCCATAAAAATTGAGGTAGATTTTGAACACGGATAAACTTGGGAACATACTGATTTACCAATTGAAGAGATTGGAAACAAATGAGTGTACAACGTTAAGAGACATGCTGATGCATGTCACCCACAACCCTCCATCCATTTTGGAGACTTTCTCATTTGTGGGGCCAAACTGATTTGGGCTCATTTAGGTCCATTAGCCCATTCACTATTGCCGAGTTAAGGCAAGCCCAAGCTGGTATAATTTCTCTACAGGGTTTTTGTTGCTTATGTGGTGGCACTGATCTCATATAGCTTACTCACTCAAAGTCAGTCCTACGTGGCAATATTCTTTTCCACATCAGCATACCAAATTGGTGTAACAGTTAGTATCAGATATAACAGATTTTCGTATTCTGTTATTGGCGCCAACTGATTCTAAGCTGTTATAAAAGGCTTCAACTCGCATTCAGTAAGCAAGCATTCTGTAATCTCTGGGGAGTGGAGAGAAACACAAGGGAATCGTGAGAATTGGGAGTGAGGGGGGAAACACTTTTGGGGAAGATTCAATCAATCGTGTAACTCATTATTGGAATTCCAATTCAATGCAAATGGACTGTAGCAGTTGCTCCGTCCCCCAGATGTAAACATCAATCTTGATGTTGAACTGGGTAAACAAATTCTCTGTGTTGCTTTAATTTCCAGTTTTTCCCAATTTTGCATTTTAGGGTTCATATGTGCGTAGAACAAATTCCCGATCAATTCAACAATTCTATGTTGAATTGAGGTTCGCTTAGTGGTTCTTTAAACCATCAATTAATCTTCTCTTTCAATCTTGGTTTGAATTCGATTCTTGGTGTTCAAACCGGGTTCTGTTTCATTGAGTTTTTTATCAGTCAATTTCAGTCACGCAGTAATTGATTTCTCAACAGTTTTGATTTTTATACCCACATTTCCCCAAACTATCCATTTTGCACCTTAACTGTAACAAATATTCCAGACTCCACCCCAACATATCTTTCAGAATTCTCTCTCTCTCTCTCTCTCTCTCTCTCTCCCTCTCTCCCTCTCCCTCTCCCTCTCTCACACACACACACACACACACACACACACACACACACACACACACACACACACACACACACACACACACACACACACACACACACACACACACACACACACACACACACACACACACACACACACACACACACACACACACACCACCCTCATTTCTTTCAATTTTTCTCATTCTCTTGACCTTCTTGCCCCTCCCCGTTCTTTCTCTAATTAACTCTCTCATTCCTCTATTTTTTAAAATTTATCTACTTGAATCATCTACAAGTCTCTTAAAAACACTGTAGTTGTAATTTTAATGTTTTTGAACACATCAATTTTTTTTTGGTTTTTTATAAATCCTTATTTTGCTTTGGAGACCAGAGAAAATATTGTCGGAATAATTATTTTTCTATTTTACTTGAGTTCTAACGAGAAAACATTAGATGTTGTTGGTAATTTCGTTATTTTTGATTCCCCGTGGTTAAACATTACATGTTGTTGCAATAATTATATTTTATTTTTTATTTTCAAGAATGTCTTTATTTTTTTGTGTCTCACTCGAAATATTACATGTTTTCAGAATGAATATCTTTACATTTTATAAATGAATCATTTGTTTTCTTATAAATCATTGTTTTGCTTTTAAGTCGTGACGGTAAAACATTAGATGTTATCGATATAATGTTTTTTTATACCTAATGTTTTAGCCAAAAAATGTGTGTCCCATATTACTTTTTTCCTATTATACACTTGAAACATTAATATAGTTTTCTTTTTTTCATTCTTAATTATTAAAAGAGAGATGAAATAACAAGAGGTATTAAAGTAGTATTTTTCTTAGTTATTGGCTATTAATTATTGGCTATTAATTATTTTTCTTAGTCTATGTGCCACAATCTTAAACGCCAAATATAAAATGGGACTAAAGTAGTATTTTTCTTTTGAGTTTCAACGAGTAAACATTATTTGTTGTTGGTATATATGCATTACTTTTGGTTCTCTACGCCAAAAATTTATACGTTGTCGGAATAGTTAATTTTTATATTTTGTCTTCATGAAAGTTTTTAATTTTTTTAAATGCTAATTTCAGTTTTTAGTCAAGACGAAAAAATATTTGATATGTCAAAATAATTATTTTCTGTAACATCCCTAATTTTGGCTAATTTCATTTAATCGAAACTAGCAAAAGGTCATAGCTAGATTGATTAGCTAATTTAGTATTTTAACGTATTTGATTATATGTGATAGCTAAATTAATTATTAGTGATGTGAATTTGTGTATTGTTGAATGATTGTATGGTTAAAAATGGTTTTAAGTGGATAATTAGTAGCAGGGGTAAAACAGTCTTTTACCTTGGATTTAGTAAAAACCCCCAGCTGGTCACTATTACTTCCCTCGCTCTCACACTAATTTGCCCAAAACACTAACACCACAACCAAAAATTGAGAAGTTAGAAAAAGAGAGAGAATGGGAGAGAGAGAGAGAGAGGCCGTGAGTGAGAGAGGGGGAAGAAGGGAGGAGCATTTCCTCAATTCTTCATGCATGTGATCATTTCAACCACCAATCACTTCCATTTTTCCTCCTCTACCTACTGGTACTAGTTTCATAACCAACAATCATCTTCTTCTCATTTCACCATTGATAGAAGCTCAAAGTGAGAAAAGTGGAGTTTTGAGAGTTTTGAAGCTTTGCATGGCAAGGCTAGGGGTAGACTAGAGAGTTTCAGCAACCACATTGTCATTTGCAGGCCTTTAGGTGAAGCTTAGGAGTTGGGGTCGTGATTGGAACATTTTTGGGGCTTGAGTTTGTGATCCTTGGTGGGGGAGTTGAAGAAATCAACTCACACAAGTTCTGCAGAAAACGATTTTTGAACAGTCATTGGTATTCTTTTCGTAACTCACTACTCAGACCACATTTTAAGCTCATTTTTGTTTTTTTAGAAACTAGACACAAAATCCTTCAAGTTAGGCACAAGAACCACTTGATTTGACTGAGTATTGAGGGAGAAAATTTAAGTACAAGTCTCACTTTTGTTACAGTAACGTCTTCTAACCAGTCTCCGTATTTTAGCGGTAATTCCCTGAATACTTGTCATATCAGTTTGGGAATTGTACCATATGAAAATAGACGAAATTATCTACACATTAGGCACTGGTTTGAATGGTTTTTATTAGAGAGTAAATAAGTTATGCTCATCCCAAAATTGCTCACAGATGCTGTCCAAAAATAGTTCCGTTTGGGTGGAGTTTGATCGCGTCTTCCGTTGTTTGAGTTGTTCGTCGCTCCGGGTGAGTTCTATACTCACTTAGGGTTTTGTTTTTCGACAATGCGTTTGCATGTGACTCCAATCGAGTTGTTCTGTTTTCGTTTCGTTAAAAATCGTAATTTCGAAACCGTAACGTTTGATGTTTTGGATGAATGATTGATTGATTGATAATGTGATTGTTGGATTGTTATGGTTGCTGTTTGGTGCTGGAATAGTGCAGGGTTAAGATTGGGTATCGATCGAAACGAATATTGGAACGAACGGGATAGCCAAATTTACACGAAAACAACGTTTTTGAAACCTAGTATAGGCACACGGACCGTGCGCCCTGTGGCACGGACCGTGCGCCCAGTTCTGTTACCCTGCGCAATTATTTGTGAAAACACGCACGGACCATGCGTAGACTTCTGTTACCTTGCTTCAAATCATGTCCTAGGCTATTCCAAGTGGTCCCAAGTTCATTCTAATCCCTTTCCCAACCTTGCCCAATGAATTTAAGACATGAATGCCATGAATTTGATTATGATTGAAATGATGTGATATTGAATTGTTTCGAGTCATAATTAGTTACGAGTGAGTGCACACGAGATCATGATAATTCAAGGGACTATGAGTCTATTCAAGTTCATGTTAATTAATGTTCAAGTCAGGTTAATGTTCAAGTTATGTTGAAGGTCAAGTATTATTCATGACATGTATATATATATATATATATATATATATATATATATATATATATATATATATATATATATATATATATCGAGGTTAGGGCGACGACCATTAGGATTAGCATACTAAAGCAGGGAAGTCATGAGCCCGAACCCTAGGCCCATTGAGGTTCGCCCACTAGTGCAAGGTTAGCGGATCGGGTGCACTGCGAACCGAAGAAAAGAAAAATGATTCAAAGTGATGTGCTAAGATCAAGACATGGTACGTAGTATCAAGAAATTGAGCTACGAGTTAATCAGGAAAAGTTTTATGCACGTAGTATCCTTTGAACGACAATTGATTGAAAGTATTAAATGAACAACGAGAATAGTAAGCGGTCTCGATAGGACTCATTGAGATTTGTAATCTCACCATTTATATGTTGTGCTTTTTACAGAGAAACAGAGAAAGCCAAAAGCTAAGGAGCACGGTTAGCCGGTGAACCATATGGAGGTTATGGATATTGTCGAGGATGTAGTTCAGTGATTAGGATGCTTCCCCCAGCTTTCTTTGTATTTTCGGTGTTATGACTTGTATTTATTCAAAGTTGTAAATCGTATTCGCTATTTCTGTTTTTGGATATTGAACATTGGGATGAGGGAAGGATTATAAAATGTGGTTTTCATGTTAAGTATGTAGTTCTAATTGAAGGTATGAAATACGAGTGATCGCTTGATGAGTTATTATCAAGTTTTAGTTTTGTTCAATATCTAAAGACAGGAATCTTACTCTGATGTATGCTTTATGGTGTATTCTAGTATTTCTTCTACGGTTGAAATATTAGAGTATTACATTTTCTATATTTGTTTTTTAGCTTTAACAGGAAACGTTACAAGTTATTTATATAATATCATTAGTGATAAAATATGCTATAAAATCTCTGATTTCATTTACAAGTTCTATAAATATATTTTACTACAAACATTTAAATTAGTTTTTAGAAAATTTGATATCATATAATTTCGTGCGACCCGTGCATAGGCATGAGGGCCTAGCAATCCATCAAAAATAAGAAAGGGATAATCACATTAAAATACAACTTTTTTTGCAACGGTGTTTGAACAGTTACATGATTTACGGTACGTACACAAACGACAAATTTAATCAATTAGTCGGGTCCGGTATATTAAATTTGTGTACCCTACATGGTGCCGTCTATTAAATTTGTGTACCCAATATCAAAGTACCATACCAGTTCAATTTAAGGTAGCGTACCAAGTCATAATACATTGTGGGGGTTTGGGAGTGTGTTCCACGTGAGTGTATTTTTGGGACTTTTGAAATTTAGGGGGTATTTAAAAGTAAGAAAGAGTGTAATAAGAATGAGACAAATGACTCTACAAAGTTAAGAGACGTGCTGAAGTCACACCTAATCCTCCATCCATTTTGGAGGCTTTCTCATTTGGGGGGCCTTACGTGGATTGGACTCATTCACTAAGGGATTTTTTTTTGTACCCCCATCATATCACCATATACCCCCACATAATTTGATAAACCGAAAATACCCTTGCCAAACTAAAACTCGCTCGGATTTATCTTTTTTTAGATAAATCCGCTTTGTTATTTTTCCAAAGCGGATTTATCTATTGTGGGTAAATCCGATTTTCTTTTTTTTAGGGAAATCGGATTTAGATAAATCCGCTTTGTTATTTTTTCAAAGCGGATTTATCTTCCCAATAGGTAAATCCGACTTTTAAATAACAAAGCGGATTTACCTTATGTGGGAACACATCTGCTTTTAAAATTAACAAAAGCGGATTTACCTAATGTGGGGGCAAATCCGATTTTGAAATTAAAATTAATTTAATTTTTTTTTGAAATAAAAAATAGATATGAATATTTGTCGTCTTTTGGTTCTGTTTAGTATATTGTTCGTTAACATGTGACGATGTTGTACGTCGGGTGAATAATTTAGGCTAAAAAATCGGTTTTCGAGCAACCTACTCAGATTGTAATGAAACCACAGCCATTAAATCCGAAAAAAATCCCAAATTCCATCGTTTACTATTTTTTATTAATTTTTTTAATTTTTCATAATCTCCAAAAAATCAGAAAAAATTTGCATAACCTTATTTTGGTTTTATTAGATTTATAGTGGTGTTTTTATAATTTTTAGATTAGTTTTGACTCTTTAACGGGTTTCTATAGTGGTATGATGGAATTTGGGATTTTGACTCTTTAACGGATTTCTATAGTGGTATGAGTAGATTGCTCGAAAACCGATTTTTTAGCCTAAATTATTCACTCGATGTACAACATTGTCACATGTTAACGAACAATACACTAAATAAAACCAAAAGACGACCGATATTTATATCTATTTTATATTTTTAAAAAAATAATAATTTTAATTTTAATTTCAAAATCGGATTTACCCCCACATTAGGTAAATCCGCTTTTGTTAATTTTAAAAGCGGATATACCCCACATTAGGGAAATTCGCTTTGTTATTTAAAAGTCGGATTTACCTATTGGGAAGATAAATCCGCTTTGGAAAAATAAAAAAACGGATTTATCTAAATCCAATTTCCCTAAAAAAAAAAGGAAATCGGATTTACCCACAATTGATAAATCCGCTTTGGAAAAATAACAAAGCGGATTTGTCTAAAAAAAGATAAATCCGAGCAAATTTTAGTTTGACAGGAGTATTTTTGGTTTATCAAATTATGTGGGAGTATATAGTGATATTAGGGGGTAAAAAACAAATGCCATTCACCGATGCTGAGTCAAAGTCTGGTATCATTTTTCCACGAAACCTCGCATCATCATCATAAGCCAAGACTAATTCTTTCCACACACACCCCCCCCCCCCCCCAAGAAGAGTATATAAAATAATTGGGACCACGATTCACTGCAGTTACCCTAAAGCCGTATGCCTAAAGAAATCGAAAATTCAACTATGATTGCCTACTATTCTGTAAGTAGGTAGGACTAATTAATTTGACAGATAACACATTTACAAGTTCAATTCTTCTCCCTCTCACTAAATCAGCAAGAGCCACCACCTATGCACAACATCGCAACCATAAAACATTTACAACTCCCAAAACACATTAACCGCAGAAACAAACAACTTGATTTTAAGATGGGAAGCAAAAGCAAAGAAGAAGCCAATCACCAAGTAATAGACATCTGGAAAGTAGACACAGAAAGATTAGCTTCCATGCAGCTCAAAATCTCAGAAAACCCAAAACTACTAAGCAAAGCCGCAGGGAAAACATCATGTTCAATCTTCAGAGTACCACAGAGTCTAATTGAAGTCAACGGAAAAGCCTATCAACCTCGTATCGTGTCCATAGGACCTTACCACCATGGTCAACCTCGTCTCAACATGATCGAAGAACACAAGTGGCGTTATCTCGGTTCCCTTCTCTCCAGAACAGGATTACCCTTAGAAGAATTTTTGAAATCCATAGCTCCTTTTGAAAATGAAGCTAGAGAATGTTACTCGGAAACCATTCAACTCGATTCTCACGAATTTCTCGAAATGATGGTTCTTGATGGTTGTTTCATCATTGAACTATTTCGTAAAGTTGCTAGATTAGTACCCTTTGAACCTGATGATCCACTTGTTACTATGGCTTGGATATTACCTTTCTTTTACAGAGATTTTCTTAAACTTGAAAATCAAATCCCTTTCTTCATTCTTCAACAATTGTTTGAACTTTCAAAGTCAAAGTCAACCCAAACACCAACACCAACACCAACGTTGTCTCTTCTTGCCATGGAGTTCTTCAATAACTCATTGCAAAGACCAGATGAAGTAATCATGAACATCAAAAACCAAAAAAGTGTGGTGAAAGAAAAGCACTTACTTGACTTAGTTCGTTCGAGTTTTATAATTATTCCAAACGAAGAACAAAAAGAACCCAAAAAAAGGGTAACCACACCAACGCACGTGATCCACTGCGTTTCAAAGCTTCGACGAGCTGGGATTAAAATCACTGCTGGGAATTCAAACAAAGAGAGCTTCTTGCAGGTGAGATTCAAACACGGTGTGATAGAAATGCCAACAATAACAATGGACGATTTCATGAGTTCTTTTTTACTAAACTGTGTTGCATTTGAGCAATGTTATAGTGGTTGTTCTACTTCTATGCAGTTCACAACCTACGTGACATTATTGGATTGTCTAATAAATACTTATAAAGATGTTGAGTATTTATGTGATAGGAATATAATTGAGAATCATTTTGGAACGGAAGGAGAAGTTGCGCATTATTTTAATAATGCGGGAAAAGATGTGGCTGTTGATATGGAGTTGTGTTACTTGGCTAGGTTGTTTAATGAGGTTCATGAATATTATGGAAGTAGTTGGCATGTTCAGTGGGCTAGTTTTAAGTATACTTATTTTGATACTCCTTGGTCTTTTATCTCTGCTTTGGCTGCGCTTGTTTTGTTGGTTCTTACTGTTGCTCAGACCTTCTTTGCTGCTTATCAGTATTTTGACACCTGAAATCCTTGATAAGAAAGAGCCTTGTCTAGACCAATTGGTGAATGAGTTAACAGCACATAAAACATTTGTAACGGAAGCACCATCACATCTCAGACAATGGGAATTATGTAGTTATATATGTTGGTGGACCTGATATGGCACATGCAGAATAATAAACTATGGAAAAGAGAAGATGGAGACGCCCATAGAGAGGTACCGTACGAGCCATCATGGATTTCTTGCCTTCCTAGGCAAATGTAAGGAAGTTACAGCAAGGAGATGCACTACACACAGAAGCGTAGCGGCACGACAACGGTGGCTTAGGTCAAGGCAAAATAAATTGAACAAGACACTTTTATTAAAGCAAAGACTATGACTCTACAAAGAACCCCACTACTAGAATTTTCGTCATTTCCTGCGGAAATTGACTAAAAATTCGAAGGAAATGGGTTTCCTGCGGAATTTTCAGCGGATTATCGTTCCCAGTTATTTCGTTCGTGGATAATTGTTTCCTGCGGATTTCTAAATCGGCAGGAAAATTCCGCTGGAAATCTCCGCAGGAAGTTCCGCAGGAAATTGAAATTTTCTGCCAAAAATTCTGCAGGAAATTCCGCAGGAAATTGAAATCTCTCCATTTTTCTTGCTTCTGCAATTCAGTTGATAATATTCCGTATTGTGACTATTGAATTTGTATAATTAAGGATCCCCATTGATGCACCTGATTTCATTTACCACAGAGCACTTAAGGTTGTTTTCTTCTTCAAATTATTATCCTTGTTATGAGTTATATTTTAGCGTAAATATTTATTTTGTCTTAAATATATGTGAAGTTGTGTTTCAATTTTTCAAAATTACAAAACAACACCAAATCTGACTTTTGTTACTTTTTATTATGGGAAATTCCTCTTATATTAAGATGAATCAAAGTCATTACAATTGAAAGAGAAGTTACAACGTGGAACTAGAGAGCACAATTGCTCATAATTGGACCATGTAATATCTCTTGCTAAACACACAGGGCAATGAGCATCAGAATTATGGGATCTCCTTATGTGCTGAATTGAGGATCCAGGGATCTGTTGGAGGAGCTCTCTACAATCTTGGGCAATATGATCAATGCTAGCCCTTGAAGATCTTTGGTTAATACAGTCCACAACCACCGCCGCATTAGAGTAGATAATCATTTGAGCTAAATCAAGCTCCTTCACTTTGAGTAAACACCACCTGATTCCAAGAGCTTCGGCCAAGACATTGTCTGCTACAATATTCTCAGCTTTGCATTCAGCAAACACAACCTTGTTCTGCAGGTTTCTCAGGATCATACTCCACACAGTTCTACCATCAACACAGCATCCACCATGGCAGAATTGCAAGTATTAAGAGATTGGTCACTGACACGGTTCTGGGCTGGGGTTCTGCTAGGGGCAGCAGTTGAATTGGCTTGATTAAATTCAATGACAAAATCCATAGCAAACAGACCAATGTGGATCGGATTAGGGACCACATTTTTGAACACGAATATATGCTATACCAATTACTTCAGTTTGATTTAATCAACCGAGAGTTTCACAAACTAACACAAATATATGCTATACCAATTACTTCAGTTTGATTTAAATCTTTTCTTAACCTTAAAGTCTACAAAACTTGTTCACTTCTTTTCTTTTGATAAACTGGTCTTCCATCTTAATTGACAATATATACTTGTACTTCAGCATTAGTTTAATTTTCTAAAGTATCAGTCTACTATCTCAGAATCCAAGTGCCTTTCAAAATTCAATCCCAGCTACCTGACCTTATATACTTTTAATGAAGATGTCAACTGAAGAAAGTAAATGTTAGCCAATTTAATCTAAACCTGGACTTTTTGGCAGCAAATTCTTCATCAACTGCAGATGCTATATTTCTTTTAAAAGAATCAACTAGCCTGCAACAAAATATATAGATATAAATTGACATAATATCTTTGCAGCAGTAATTGTTTGCCAAAGTCCTCCTCACTCAGAAATGTGGAACATCAATCATAAATAAGAGATACAATTATCTAAAATGGAGTATGTGTGAAGAGAGTTCCCATGTACTCCCATAAGAAAATTGCTTACACTTGTTCCAACACATGTTTAGAAAGTTAATTATAACTCAAAGTTCCAACACCTGTAAAGGACATTCTACACAGGTAAAGGACTGGGCTCACATTGTAAATGACATTGTAAAGGACATGTTAATTGGCTCTTACACTCCCATAAGAAAGTTAATTATAACTCAAAGTTAATTATAATTCATCTTTTTATCACCGTGTTTTTTTACTCGATCCAAACAAATCACACACGCACAACACAGGCACGAACATATATGTCATCTACAAAGGGTTTGAATCAAATACAGCAAATAAATATCCAAAATAACAATAGTTTACAAACATCAAAATTAATCTAGCTAGTTAAACCTGTAATGGAGTTTGAAAAGAGAGTGAACCACAAGCAAAAGAAAGACAGTGGAACCAATGATAGATTACACAGAACAAAAGTTCAAACCTACTACTTGTTTTAACTTCCACCAATAACCACCTAACATTACATGCACCCAAAAGCAGCAATTAGTTAAAAAGTGAAGATAAAATAATAATCAAAAGAGAAGGATAATCATTATAGAATTAAAGAAACACAAAGGTCGACCATACAATCCATTACCACTCGCTGGAATGGGAAGACAATGCTAGAAGTTATTTACTAGACAGCCTAGAAGGTTTTAAATTTTAATTCATAAAAAACTCAAAATGGAACATGACCCAAAATGGCACTTACCAACGTTTTTCAATGTCTGCAAAGTTGGAAATGCTAGTAATTAAAGACATCTCTGCATAACTCCAAACAGGCACAAGTTAAGCAAATGCAAAAAATAATTTGTAATATCAACATCCTCCATGGTATCTGATTCCTCCCTTTCATAGGGCCTCTGGCATTATCATGAAAGGTGTTCAAATATAACAGCTTAAGAATTAAAAATAATATAAATAAAGATGAACACATGTCTAGTCTTAATAATAGTTCAAGTCGCATACCTCACAACAAAATAATAGCATACCCTTGAGGAATAAAGGGCATACATGTCGTTGGGTTGGTTATGCAGTGCCCCTTAATTGCTTATCTTATCTGTCATTTATCTGCAGCAAAACAATAGCATTAGGTTGTTATCATATTCTGGCTTTGAGTAGGGTATAAAATCAAGCAGTTGGTACACATTTTTTTTGGCATAAACATATCAATACAATAACAAAAAGAAAAGCACTGCCAAAGATAAGAAGAATAATATCTCAAGTTTTTACAAATCATTGGTACTCTTGAAGGAAACTTGTACTATTCGCTGCAACAGAAGTGGACGAGTTCATTGGCAAAGTAATATCAAGAAGGTAACTTATGGTTACTTGTTTATGCCTCAAACATAACAAGAAGCACTCTTTGAGAAGTCTAAATTAAGACATCAACAACCTGTGAAGTAAAAAATTCAAATGACTGAGAATCAACTAAGGGAAAGAATCAATAATTAAGGGAAAGAATCAACTAAGAAATGAAACTAGAAAATACAATCAAGGCATCATCGCACAAAATACATTGAATCCAAATTACATGATCAATAACTAGTTAATGTTCACATCCAAGACACTTGACAGTAAGTAACCACTCTATTTATGTTATGTTAGTACAAAAGTATATCAGTACCTTTGCAACTTGGTGCCTCCATCACTTACACTACATATCTTAGCTTATTATATTTGTAATCTGTTTTTACAGACATAGATTACCCAAAAAATATATCATGCCAAGTTATATACTAGGTGAGTGTATCAAGGTTAGTAGCATGCCAAGTCATATATCATGCCAAGTTATATACCTGCTATATTTATTATTATAACCGAAAAAGCCAATAGCTCTAAGGTTAGTAGCAAGCAACTCATCCAATCCAATACATGTATATAAAAAGGTTTTGAAGTTCAACCAAAGAACATGCAAAATTGTATTCAAGTACCAATATACACCTCATCAAATAAACACCTCATCTCCAACATTTTAGATTGACAAACACAGGCCATTGATTTCATCCTTTTGAGGAATTTCATCAAATATCTTAATCCTCATCCACATCAGTTGTTGTTGCGTTCAATGATCTAGCATTCAACCACTGTGAATTTGCTTAGCCAAGAGAAATTCACTCAACAAATTTGGTCTTGAGAGGAAATTATTTTTCTGCAACAAATTCATCACAGTTCAAGCACGAAAATAACCACAACCAAATTGTAGTAATAAATCAACAAAAAAACACAAAATCAAGCTAAGATAAATTTGTTGGATTACCAGCTAACTTCGATATGAAGGAGATGCAGAATTGTGCAAAGACTGAGAAACAGATGCGATGCTAGTGAGATGCAGAGTCGTGCGGAGAGAGAGAGATGTGATGCGAGTGAGATGCACAATCGTACGAAGACTGAGAGAGAGAGATGCGATGCGAGTGAGATGCAAATCCAAATGCGAAAACTGAGGGAGAGATGCGATGCGAGTGAGATGCAAATCGAAATGCAAAAACTGAGAAAGAGATGCGAAATCGAAATCAGCTTGCGATATCGAAATCGAAATCGCTGGTAGATGATGATGAGAGAGGGATTTCGATTTCATGCTCATTGTTGATTTCTGGAGACGATTTCTGTTTTAGGGATTTAGGGTTCGATGTGTGTGAGGGAGGAATGTGTTTCTGGAATGATTGTTGTTTTCTCCTGCTCACATTTTACAAGTTTTTTTGTTTTTTTTAAATAACATTAAAAAAAACTTTTCAGATTTTTTAATTTTTTTATTTTAAATAATAAATAAAAGAAACTTTCCTGCGAACTTTGGTTCTTCGGAAAATTCGCAGGAACCTCAAAGATTTCCTGAGAATTTACCTGCGAAACAATATGCGCAGCAAATATTCTAAATATCTTCGAGTTGGCAGGAAAGTTCTCATGAAATACTTGCGGAAAATTTCAGCAGGAAATTCCGCAGGTAATACAGAGATTTCTCATAGTGCCCCTACATTAAAAGAAGCGGAAGCATATGGTTTGTTAGAAGCTTTGGATTGGATTCGGGATGGGGGTTTCTTTAATATCACAATTGAGTTAGACTTTAAACCCGTCATTGAAGAAATATTAGACAAAAGTTTCCTCACAATGAATTTGGTTTGCCTTTATAAGCAAATTGTAACCATACAAAACTTTAGTATAAGTTTCACTCGAAGGCAGACCAACCAAGTTGCTCACAATTTAGCTTCATCATCTAGGTCTTATCCTAGCATCCAGGATTTTAATTATATTCCTCCATGTATTATATTATTCATTTTGAATGAAATGGATTAAGTTTCTTTGTGTAAAATTATTTTTCATAAATAATTATTAATTTCAAAATCATTTAATATTATTATTCCATTTTGTGTAATACCATTCAATTAATATATATTTTATTTTCTAACAAACTCATTCATTTTCATGCATGAAACAAATTCCCAAAATAAAAAAATATGTGATCATATCAAAAAAATTCGGAATACCATTTAATAAAATATATTATTAACTTTAACTTCTTAAAACCATATTAAATAAAAGACTATAATTCTTTTGTCGGTTGAAATAAAATGACAAAAAAAATACTACACACGCATACTATCACACGGTCACACCTAAATTCGCACCAAAGAACTGATGTCCTCATGTGTTGAACTTGTCAACATAACCAGCAATGAAAAGTGAGAAACAGTAAGTGTTTCTGTGTATGTTTAGTTGCACACGGTGGATTTTCTGCGGCAACGTAGAAGCTTCGTTCTCTAGCTTATGGTTTTTCATAGTAGAAGTGGAGTAGACTCGAGTTTAGGATTGGAAATTGGTAACGCTGAACCAAACATATAAACGTGTGGTCCACGTTGTTTTTGGTCTCTGCATTTTGGTCGCAAATATATAGATAGATAGGTAAGTAATAAGTAAAAGAATGAGGAACTTCCATTCCACGGTCGAGGCTGTTATGTGGCGTTTGATGATTCATATTTCATACGCTTATTCCAGTCAACTTAACTAATCGTGTCAAATACTCCTTCCTTAGTGTTGATTGTTCTCACAATATTAATTTTGGAAGATGCAACGTTCTCCAATTTGTCATGATCAATATCTATCACACTTACTGGCCTGCCTAAAGAATATATCAAAATGGCCCACTGTGCGAGACATGGTCTGCCTTTGACCAAATACGTACCTTGTACATTTGAATTGGAAATTATAAGTAGCTAATACATACCATGTTTCCTAGAAAGTTTCAGAATTAATCCAGAACTAGCTCCCTTATATACAGATAAATGCATATGCCTAGCTAGCTAGTAGCTACCTCCAATGACTACGGAAAGTGAAAACTTGGTTGTAAATCAGTTTCCACAACCCATAAGACCACCTAATAGTTATGAGCACATGATCTCAGAAACACCCTCCACGGCTTATACTCATCCTCAACATGAAGTTAATACTGTTGTTGGACATACACTTACACAACAATTGATCCACCAATATAATTATAACATCCATGTGGTGCCACCAACAATGGCAAAAGAAGAAGAAGAAGAAGAAGAAGAAGGAGAAGGAAAATTTCTTATTGTTGATAAACTTGTTACAAAAGTTTTGGACAAGATTGAGAAAGTTCCTGCGAAGTTTAAAGAGCAAATAAATTTGGAAGACATGTTAGCTAAAGAACGAAACAGACAAGGAAAATCACAAAGCACCACTTCACGTGGTGTTCAGCATCCTGTTGAAGTCGGGTCATCAGAGAAGGAGAAGGAGAAGCTTGGGCGATTCAAGATTCGAACCGTTGTTACGGAAGAGGTCGTCAAAGAGGACGAGAAGAAATAATTAAGCTAATTAATTTCATTTGTTGGACTCGTTTAGTTTCAAGTTTTAACTTGTAACTCTTCTCGATCGTTGGTTTTTAGACATTCTCATTATTTTTATGAAACTAAGAAAAAATTGCTTTGTTTATTGATATATGCCTTGAAATTCTATTGCTTGTAATTATAGTAGGTGTAGTTAGAAACCTAGTCGAAATGGGCCAGTCGAATGGGCTAGTCGAAATTATGGGTCTGAGCCTGTTTCATTGTATATAAATATAGACGTCAGTAACATGTAATTGGTAACCTACTTTTATGAAATTCAGTGCAGCTTTTACTATTCATATTATATTGCCCTAGTCATTCCTCTTGTCCCTTGCGCCGCCACTTCCCTTTCTTGTCCCTTTCACGTGTTTATCCCCAACAAACTGGTATCAGAGCTTGTTAGATCCTTACAAAATCTATCAAGATTCATGGCAGCGCGAGACAACTCTGGTGGAGGCATTCCGGGGAACCTCCCAATTTTCGACGGAAAGGATTATGAACGTTGGTGTGCGCAGATGAAGGTGCTGTTTCGATATCAAGATGTTCTTGATGTCGTGAATGATGGTGTTCCACCCTTGGCAGCAAACGCCACTGAAGCGGTGAGGAACAACCACCATTCGCTGAGGAAGAAAGATGGAAAAGAGCTGTTTTTGATTCACCAATACGTTGATTCCAACATCCTGAACCTGATCATCGACTGTGCATGATTCAGCAAAGGCAGCTTGGGACATTATAAAGAACTCGTATGGAGGAGCAGATAGGCTGAAGAAGATACGTCTACAGTCGCTCAGGAAGCAGTACGAGGGCTTGAAGATGACAGATGGAGAATCGATTGGAGATTTCATTACGAGGTTAGTAGCATTAACTAATCAAATGAAAGGTAATGGTGAAACTGTGACTGAAGTAAATAAAGTCGAAAAGGTGCTGAGATCCTTAACCCTGGAATTCGACTACGTTGTTACTGCTATCGAAGAATCCAAGGACCTAGATACATTGAAGTTAGATGAACTTCAGGGTTCCTTAGAGGCTCATGAATTGAGAATAAGGCAGAGAAGTTCAGAGAAAGAAACTGAACAAGCCTTGCTTTCATACTCCTCTAAGAGAAATTGGAAGGCAGGCAACAAGGAGAAGGGTAGAGAAAATGGATTAAGCAGTAAGAAGAAAGAACAAGGATCTTTCGACAAGAAGAAGGGAGACCTGTCGAAAGTTCAGTGTTATAACTGTCAGCAATTTGGGCATTATAAGAACAAGTGTAAAAACAAGAAAGTTCCTAGGGATAAAGATGCAGAAGCCAAGTTTGCTAATGATGGTGACTCAGACTCTGACTCAGAGGAGTTAATGCTGATGGCTGTCGAAGATGAGATTCGACTCGATGAAGGAATTGCTGAAAGTAGCGAGCAAAATAGTGGGAACACTTGTATAAGTGGATTCACCTGCGATGCTCAAAATACTTGTGCAATGTGTGTGTGGCAGGGCAGTGGAAACACTGGTAATGCCTCCAACATTGCCAGCAATGATGATGAAGAGTTGTCATTCATGACAGCTACTGACCCAGAATTACTGTTGTTGAAGGCTGATACAAATTCGACTGAAGAGAAGTCTGTCGAATGGTATCTCGACACAGGATGTTCAAATCACATGGGTTGTCACAAGGAGTGGTTTGTCGAACTGGAGCAGATAAGCAAAAAGATAAGGTTTGCAGATAACAATAGAGTTACTGCTGAAGGAGTAGGTACCATAAAGTTCCTGTCGAAAGATGGTAAGTGGTGCTACATCCAAGGGGTATTTTATGTACCGGCTATGAAGAGCAATCTGCTAAGTATTGGGCAGATGATCGAGAAGAAATTCACCGTCGAAATGGGTGATAACAGTCTCAGCCTGTTTGATTCGACCAAGAAGTTGATCCTGAAGGTGTTAATGCAGAGTAACAGAACCTTCAAGATCAAATTGCAAGTAGTCGAAGAACATTGCCTGAAGAGTACTGTCGAAGAGGAGCACTGGAAGTGGCACAGAAGATTTGGCCACCTCAACTTCAAGAGCTTGAGTCAACTACATGAAAAGAAGATGGTTCATGGGTTGCCTGCAGTAAAAGTGCCTGTCGAAGTTTGCGAGAGTTGTTGCAAGTCGAAGCAACCAAGAAACTCGTTTAAATCAGAAGTACCTAGCAGAGCAGAGAAGAAGCTAGAGGTGATATTTTCTGATGTCTGTGGTCCTTTCGAAGTATGTTCCTTAGGAGGGAATAAGTACTTTATCACCTTCATTGACGAATACACTAGAATGTCCTGGGTGTATTTGATCAAAAGGAAGAGTGAAGTACTAGAAATATTCAAGAAGTTTAAGGTAATGATTGAAAAGCAGAGTGAATGTACAATCAAAACCCTTAGAAGCGATGGAGGTGGTGAGTACAATTCTCATGGATTTGTCGAATTTTGTGAGAAAGAAGGAATTGTGCATGAAGTCACTGCACCTTACACGCCTCAGCATAATGGTACTGCTGAGAGGAAAAACAGGACCATCCTCAACATGGTAAGAAGCATGTTGAAGGAGAAGAAACTACCTCATAGTCTATGGGGAGAACTTGTAGCCACAGCAGTGTATATTCTGAACAAATGCCCCACAAAGAGATTGACTGGGAAGACACCTGAAGAAGCTTGGCTAGGAAGAAAGCCAAGTGTCAAGCATCTCAGAATAATTGGCTCAGTATGCTATAGACATGTCCCTGAGCAACTAAGAAGCAAGCTGGATGATAAAGCACAACACATGATTCTTGTTGGCTATCATTCGACAGGAGCATACAAACTGTATGATCCTGTGCAGAAGAAAATAGTGAAAAGCAGAGATGTCGTACTAGATGAGTCGAAACATTGGAACTGGGAAGAAGGCTGTGAGAAAACTACAATGATGGATTTCGACGAAGTCTCTGATCGAGATGGTCAGAATGAAGAGGTCGAAACTGAAGAGCCAGAAGAACCCATTGCTGTCGAACCTTTAAGAAGGTCGCAAAGGGAAAGGCAGAGATCAGTACGACTAGAAGGATTCGACACTTACCCAGATTCTGCTATTACAGCAGAGGGAGACCTGACACACTTTGCACTAATGGCAGAAGCAGAACCAGTGAGCCTGGAGCAAGCCCTTAGTCACAAGCAGTGGAAGGAAGCGATGATTGACGAGTTGAAATCAATCGAGAATAATGATACTTGGAAGCTAGTCGAACTTCCAAAAGAAAAGAAAGCCATAGGGGTGAAGTGGGTCTTCAAGACCAAAGTCAAGCCCAATGGAGAAGTGGCCAAGTACAAGGCCAGGCTAGTAGCCAAAGGGTTCCTGCAGAAACCTGGTTTGGATTTCAATGAGGTCTTTGTCCCAGTAGCCAGGATCGAAACCATAAGATTGGTAGTAGCATTGGCAAGTCATAGAGGCTGGGCCCTACATCAACTAGATGTAAAGTCGGCATTTCTGAATGGACCTCTGGAGGAGGAAGTCTATGTTTGTCAACCACCTGGTTTTGAGTCGAAGGGAAAAGAAGACAAAGTCTATAAGCTGGAGAAGGCCCTGTATGGGCTCAAGCAAGCTCCAAGAGCGTGGAACAAGAGAATTGATGGATTTCTCTTGGCTCAGAAGTTCATGAGATGCACCAATGAACATGGAGTATATGTGAAGAAGAATGGAACTTCGACTCAGTTGTTGTTGTGCCTGTACGTAGATGATCTACTTGTAACTGGCAGCAATGAAGTCGAAGTCGAAGCCTTCAAGAAAGTGATGATGTCAGAATTTGAAATGAGTGATCTGGGACATCTATCATATTTCTTAGGGATGGAGTTTACCGAGACAAGTAAGGGTATACTCCTGCACCAGTCGAAGTATGCAGCTGATATCCTGAAAAGATTCGACATGAGCAACTGCAAGGAAGTTTCGACACCATCAGACACTAGCAGCAAGCTGTCGAAAGACGACGAAGGGATTGAAGTAGATGCCACCTTGTTTAAACAGATCGTGGGCTCCCTAAGGTACCTGTGCAACACTCGACCTGACATTATGTTTAGTGTCGGAATGATCAGCAGATTCATGGAGAAGCCGAAAAGCTCTCATATGGTAGCTGCAAAAAGAGTACTAAGGTATGTAAAGGGAACACAAAGTTATGGTATTCTGTTCCCTAGCAAGAGTGTGTCGAAGAATGGTAATGAAGTGTTTGGCTACACTGACTCCGACTGGAGTGGAGACAGGAGTGATCGAAAAAGCACAAGTGGGTATGTCTTTATGTATGGTTCGACACCCATCTCTTGGTGCTCGAAGAAGCAAAGTATTGTTGCGTTGTCCTCCTGTGAAGCAGAGTATGTAGCTGCTTCCTTTGCAGCATGTCAAGCATCATGGCTAAGCATGCTAGTGGTCGAAATTGGAGTGCACAGGGTCGAAGCAATGAAGTTGTTGATCGACAACAAGTCTGCGATAGATCTCGCAAGGAACCCTGTCGCACATGGTAGGTCGAAGCACATAGAAACCAGATATCACTTCCTGCGTGATCAAGTCAACAATGAGAAGCTGAATCTGGAATATTGCTGTTCGGAGCTTCAGATAGCTGATGCAATGACCAAGCCATTGCAAAAGGGAAGATTCGAAGAACTAAGAAGAATGCTTGGGATGATGTCACTCAGCAATGTGAATTAGGAGGGAATATTGAGATATGCCTTGTAATTCTATTGCTTGTAATTATAGTAGGTGTAGTTAGAAACCTAGTCGAAATGGGCCAGTCGAATGGGCTAGTCGAAATTATGGGCCTGGGCCTGTTTCATTGTATATAAATATAGACGTCAGTAACATGTAATTGGTAACCTACTTTTATGAAATTCAGTGCAGCTTTTACTATTCATATTATATTGCCCTAGTCATTCCTCTTGTCCCTTGCGCCGCCACTTCCCTTTCTTGTCCCTTTCACGTGTTTATCCCCAACATTGTTAATTTCAATACTTGTTAGAGATACTTGTGATCAGTGGCGGACCCGGACCAGGACCCCAGGGTCAGGGGTGTCAAATTTTTTAAGGCCAGTGCCAAATGGGTGCAAAACTTGGTCTACTAGTGCAATTTAAAATTTTCAGGGGGTTCAAAATTAAAATTTCAGGAGATTTAGGATATTTATATAAGGTGGTAAGTGCAATTTTTTTTCCAGGGGGTTCAACTGAACCCCCTCACTATAAGGCAGGTCCGCCACTGCTTGTGATTCGCGAGTACACTGAATATTTTTGGTAAATAAAAGATTATTCCATGTTCCTCCAAATTGGGTGGGTCAATCCACCGTATAGAAGTAGTGTAGTACCTGTAGGGCAAGATTTTCTTAGGAGTCGGAGTATGCCACGGTACCTATGAGAGTTTTCTAAAATCGATTCATATAGACAAAATACTAGAACTGGATTGAAGATTCGGTATTATCTATTCTCGGAATTACTAGACAATAAGCACTAGACAAGGATTACTATTGGCATATATGTGATTGGAGCTACTATTCATTTTTGACTTCTAAAGCCCGCCTTTGAATTTTTTTGCTACTACAATTATCATGTTAGAAGGAAATATTATAAGCATTATTGTTGTAACTAATATTGCGTGATTTCTTCTCCTATAAAAGAACACTCTTGTGTTAGTTTTGGGCAACGACTACCTTCCTAGTCCAATTGATCTCGATATAGAAACTTGTCGACAGAAGTTTGCAAGCCCTTAATTATTTTATTTTCAAGACTTTGTTTGTAAGTTTCCTTTGTTGGCTTATTTTCTCTTATTTTGCATTATCTTTGTATCTTGTGATATTAATAAATAAATTTTGTATTAAGCATATTTTATTTTGCACTAAGAATATTTTATCTTATTCTTACTTTTATTATATTTGTTCTACTCTTTTCATACTCTTTTCATATTTCTTATACCATTTCTTTGCTAATACTATTTCTTTTAAACTATGGTCTATATATATATATATATATATATATATATATATATATATATATATATATATATATATATATATATATATATATACTAGAAAAATGACATTTTTAAACGAAATTTTTGGATGGAATAAATGTTATGTGGTAAAGAGAAGCCACCACTAGTGCAAAACTGACTTTAGAAAGCACAATTATATATTGGGAATTAGTTGTGGACTCACTAAAGTGACTTTGAAGGCACTTTTTTCTTTTACTTTTAATTCTATTCACATGTAGAACTGGCTAATCTTGGAGTAGGTTGAAGATTGTGGCCGCCTCCATTGGGTTATACCTGCAAGGCCATTCCAATGAAAAGTTATGTCGCCCATAGTTTAATGGTGTTTCTAGGATTTAGAGAAGTCATCTTAAGCTTGGAGAGTCCTGATGGAAGATGATGGTGATGAACGAAAGAGGAAAGTGAGAGAAATGAATTGAATATTCCATTATGATCTGAAACAGTTACATGAGACCTTATATACATGGTTCTGATTATAACAGATCAGTAACCAATTCTTCTACAGTTACAATACAGACAAAGCATAGTGTGAACTGCACACTGATTGTACTAGAGAAACTTGACCAAACTTTACTAACTGTGACAGCATACACAATGTATTACAATGTATTTGACTCTATCAATTATACCTCTAATACTCCCCCTTCAAACTGAAGGTGGAACAACTTTCAGTTTGCCTTTGAGTGACAGAAAAGCAGCAGCAGGCAATGGTTTGGTCAGTATATCATCTAGTTGGCCAGATGCTGGAACATGAACAATGCTGAGGGATTTTGCAAGGACCTTCTCTCGAACAAAGTGAATATCGAGCTCCAAGTGCTTGGTTTTTGAGTGCAGAACAGGGTTGTGTGCAATCTGCACAGCACTCTTGTTATCACAGAGTAAAACAGGCGCCATATGTTTGATGCGCAGCTCTTTGAGCAGTGAAATAACCCATAGCAGTTCTGCAGTTGTATTGGCTAGCCCTCGGTACTCAGCTTCAGCACTAGAGCGAGCCACGAGAGTCTGCTTCTTTGACCCCCAAGAGACCAGGTTGTGTCCTAGAAAGATACACGAGCCTGAAGTTGACCTTCTGTCATCTGGGTCACTGGCCCAGTCACTGTCACTGTAAGCCCTTAATGACAGAGGAACATCTGTAGAACAGGGTTGCAGAAGAAGGCCGTGAGTTGCAGTCCCAGCAAGATACCCGAGTATCCTTTTTACAGCTCTAAAGTGAGAGTCAAGTGGTTGAGACAAGAACTGGCAGGCCTTGTTAACAGAAAAGGCAATTTCTGGTCTTGTTAGTGTGGCATACTGCAGGGCCCCAACCAAGGATCTGTACTCATGAGGATCTGGAAGCTTATCAGCACCAAATCTGCTTAACTTAGTGCTAGAGGCCATGGGCGTTGGCATACCATTGCACCCATTCATAGAAGCTTTAGTGAGCAAGTCCCTGATGTATTTATGTTGTGTAAGAAGCACTGCACCACTTGGAAGATACTTCATCTCAAGTCCAAGAAAGTAATCGGGCTTGCCCAAGTGCTTGAGTGCAAAAGAAGAGTTTAACTTCTTGATCAGAACAGAAATCAGAGTGGTAGCAGACCCAGTAATTAAAATATCATATACATATACCAGAGCAAAGAGTTGCACTCCAGGAGCAGTGTGCACAAAAAGTGAGGGATCACACTTACTGGGTTCAAAACCAAACTGATGAAGAGCTTGTTTCAGTCTTTGATGCCAGCACCGAGGTGCTTGTTTCAAGCCATATAACGATTTGTTCAATCTGCAAACTACATTCTTATCATTGTTTGAAAAGCCAGGAGGCTGTGTCATGAAAATCTCCTCCTCAAGGTGCCCGTTGATAAAGGCATTGTTGATGTCTATTTGCTGAATGTCCCATTTGTTGGAAATTGCAAGAGACAGTAATATTCTGATGGTGGCAGGTTTTATCACAGGTGAAAACGTTTCACCAAAATCCTTGCCAGGAAGTTGGTTATAGCCTTTGGCAACCAATCTGGCCTTGTGTTTGTTAACAGAACCATCTGGGTTTTCTTTCACACGGAAGACCCACTTACACCCTATTGCTTTCCTGTTTGGTGGAAGGGTAGTGAGGCTCCATGTGTTATTTGCAGTGAGAGCTTGAAGATCAGTTTCCATGGCAGTTTTCCACTGAGGGGCAGCAAGTGCCTGTTTGATAGAATTGGGCTCACAGTGAGTGAGCAGGATCTTTGGTTTGAGAGAACCAGTGTCTTTTCTTGTAATCATAGGATGAATTTTAGTTGAAGCTGGTAGAGGAGGTATCTCTGGTATATTTGGTATAATTGGAGGTGTGTCTTGAGCAACTGGTGTAGTAACAGGCAGTGTTTCTGATGATGAATCAGAGGGTGATGAAGTGGGAAGGGAGCTATCTGGTTGTTGAGGGGTGGTGGTAGAAGGATCAGTGGAAGCTGTATTAGTATCAGTGGTGGTTGGGAGGACTGGAGGTGTGATGGAAGTGTAGGTGGGTATCAACAATGTGGAATCTGGTGAAGAGTTTGGTGGTGAAGTAGCAGTAGGTGTGAACATGGTTGAGTAGGGAAAGACATGTTCATTGAAGATAACATCTTTGGACACAACAATTTTGCCATCTTGGGTTAGACACTTGAACCCTTTGTGACTTGGTGAAGGCCCCAGGTTGACACATTGTGAACTACGAAACTGGAACTTGTGTTTGTTGAAAGGACGGAGGTGAGGAAAACAAGAACATCCAAAGGTTTTGAACTGAGTGTAGGTGGGTTCTTTGTTGTAGAGGGCTTGGTAGGGGGATATGAAAGTGGGCAGGCCAGTTGTTGGAAGTCTGTTTATGAGAAGAATAGCATTAGTGAAGGCATGATCCCAAAACCTTAGAGGTAGGTTGGCATGAGACAAGAGGGTAAGACCCATTTCTGTGACCTGCCTGTGTTTTCTTTCAACAGCCCCATTTTGGTGTGATGTGTATGGGCAAGTGAACCTATGAACTATGCCTAGTTCATTCAAAAGTTTGGTGAAAGGAAGATACTCACCCCCCCATCTGACTGGACAGCTTTAATGGTGACAGAAAATTGTGTTTGAATGAGGGAAATAAACTGTTTAATAGCATGTAGAGCCTCTGATTTGTGTTTGAGAAAATAAAGCCAAGTAAATTTTGTAAAAGCATCAACAAAAGCAATGTAATAAAGGTGGCCCCCAGTAGAAGGATACGGAGAGGGGCCCCACAAATCAGTGTAAATAAGTTCAAAAGGTGAAGTGTATTGTGTTTGTGAAGGAGGTGCATATAACTTGTGTGACTTGCCAATACTACATAAGTTACAAAAATCAAAACCAGTGCTATTTGATTTAACAGGAACATTACAATGTTTCATTACATGAGTGACAACTTGAGGGTTGGCATGGCCAAGCCTAGCATGCCAAAGATTGTGATCAGTAGACAAGCAAGTAGTGCTAACGGAGTTTACACAAGGTGTATTTGCAATACAAGAATTATCAGAAACAGAACAGGCAGAAACAGAATTATCAGAAACAATTGGTAATGCAACTAAATTTGTCTCAGTTTTAGAATGAGAGTGCTTAGCAATAGGAAGCCCTTTGAAGACATAGAGCCCACTCTTGTCTAAAGTTCCTTTTAAAACAACTTGCCTAGAGGCATGTGACACAACAAGACAATCAGTTTCACGAAAAATAAAGGCAACATGGTTATCCTTGGCAAATTTAGATACTGAGAGCAAATTCTTAGTGATATTAGGTACTAGCAATAGGTTATTTAGCACAAGGTTAAGTTGTGGGTGAACTGGTGAGATAAATTTAGAAGAACCAGTGGCGGCAATACTGGCACCTTGACCATTGCCCATTCTAACCTTAGTTTTCCCTTTGTAGGGTTTTGATTTGTGTAAATGTGCCTTATTAGGAGTGACATGGTGCGTGGCACCAGTGTCACCATACCAGTCTTCATCATCAGTATCATAATAACAAGGGAGTTCAGAATCTGCTAAGCTAACTTGAGGAGTAGCAGATGTGGTGGCGCCATCAGAAGCAGCTTCAGTGGTTTGTTGTGGTTGAGCAGTATCAGGCTGCGTGGTAGAAGCAGGTGGAACGAATGTTTCGTCAAATCGAAACCAACAGTCTAACACAGCGTGTCCATAGCGTCCACAGAGTTGACATGTAGGTCGATTCCCGCCGGTGCGAGCGCGTCCACGTCCGCGATTGCGTCCATTGCGACCTCGTCCTCGACCAAATTGTGATCCACCTCGATTTGGCTGATGTTGAGCGAAATTAGCAGAGGCGTTTTGATTAGCAGTAGGCGTTGCTTGAGCAACATTTGCAGTGGCTGTAGTAATAGCCAATTCTTGTCTATACTTGTCGAGTTGAGACTCCTGAACAAGTAGCAGCGATTCAATCTCGCTAAGGGAAGGCGGATCGGATTTCCCGTAGATCATCATGACGAAGGGATTAAATTCTTCAGGTAATCCGTCAAGAACGACGTCAGTGAGATATGTATCGGTGATGACCTCGCCTACCGCCGTGAGAGAATCCGCGAGTGTGTGAACCTTAGTGAGGAACTCTGAGATCGATTTAGATCCTTTCCTTGTGTTCTTCAGCTCATTACGGATCTGGCGAACTTTGGCCTTAAGATGCGAGAAGTCATGTTGATTTATCTTCTCCCAAATCTGCCATGAGTGAGAGCAGCTAAGGACTCTTGGAAGCACAGATTCCGATAGCGTGGATAGCAACCAGGTGAATAGAGTTTGATCCTGCACAAGCCATTGCTCGAATTCGTCAGAAACAACGTCGGCTATGCGATCGGCGTCAGAGGCATACTTCGCCGGAATCTTAGGGTTCACCAGAAACCTTTGGAGCTTGTGCATCTTGACAACACCTTCCACCTGTTGATTCCACAGGAGGAAGTTCTTGTCGTCAAGCTTAATTGACAGCTTCGGTCCATTGGTGAAGTGCGATGAAGTCGTCGATTGCGAGCCGAGTTGAAAAATGGAAGTGCTAACAGTAGGAGAGGGATTGTGCACCGGTGATGTTTCAGGTGTAGCCATCGGTGACGGTTAGACGGGAGAAGCGCGGCGGAGTTAAGGTGAAGGTACCGGATCAGAGGAGGCGAATGATACCATGATGGAAGATGATGGTGATGAACGAAAGAGGAAAGTGAGAGAAATGAATTGAATATTCCATTATGATCTGAAACAGTTACATGAGACCTTATATACATGGTTCTGATTATAACAGATCAGTAACCAATTCTTCTACAGTTACAATACAGACAAAGCATAGTGTGAACTGCACACTGATTGTACTAGAGAAACTTGACCAAACTTTACTAACTGTGACACCATACACAATGTATTACAATGTATTTGACTCTATCAATTATACCTCTAATAAGTCCTCCTTATATAGCCATTGTAATTTGTACGAGTCAATAGTGGACCTTGCCTTCGGGCCCAATTATGAGGAGCCTTCAATATGGTCGGTCACCCCAATACAAATTCATTTGCAAATTTTGTAAATAATCATCCATAAATAAAATAAAACAAATTGGTGAGAAAGTAAACTAAAACAAACATTTATCAATATTCAGTTTATGTTCTTTGGACTGTCGTATTTTATAATTGAATTTGGTTTGGTGGTCTTATGAAGAAAATAACGTATGACAAAAGAATAAGCAATCTTTTTTTGACAACAAAGAATAAGCAATCTTGCCTACTTTATAATATATTGTGTGTATAGAACAAAAATATCTAAAATATCTATAAATATAATTTATCTGATTAAATATTCTAATTTTTTTTTTTGTAACATTATGATTTCAAAATTTTATAAAGTTAAATAGTTTCACCAAAAGAAAAATATATGCAGCTTGTTTTAAATTTAAACTAGTACGTAGGATACCCGTGCATACGCACGGGTGCTGTCGTGTTCTTTTTATGAATGAACTTAAACAGTATTTAAATAGTCTGAACATTACCCCGTGAAAATAAAGACAAATTTAAAGTAGATAAAAAATGAGTTTAAAAAAATATAGGTAAATATTAAATCTAAAAATGTAAAAGTATCATCTAAAAACAATATGTGCATTTATCCCGTGTTTTTTTTATATATTAGTGCAGTTTTTTTTTATATATCAGTGTTGTTATTCCGTGTGTTTTTATATATCAGTGCAGCTATCCCGTGTTTTTATATATATCATTGCAGTTATCCACGTATTTTTTTATATATATCAATGCAGTTATCCTGTGTTTTTTGTATGTCTCGGTGCAGTAATCTCATAGTTTCAATTGATTATTTGAATTGATTAGTAAATTATAGTAGATTATCAATAAGAAATATTTATTCTGTGTTTTTTTATATATGAGGGACAATTATTTTTCCTTTTTTAGGTATTAGTAACAAATATTTGTGACGTGTGTTTTAAATATTAATCTGTTTAAATAGTCATTAAGCCTTGTAGGTTTTTTAGATAGTAGGTTTATAGCAGTCTTCAAAAATTATAATTATTAATGACAAATATTAATCTCGTGCTTTTTTATAAATCACTACAGTTATCCCGTGTTTTTTTTATATATCAGTGCAGTTATCTCGTAGTTTCAATTGATTATTTTAGTTGATTAGTAGATTATATTAGATAGTAAAAATTAGAAAGTAGATTATCAATAAGAAATATTTGTTTTAAATATTAATTAGTAGTTTAAATAGTCATTAAGTCTTCTTGTTTTTTAGATAGTAGGTTTGTAGTAGTAGTCTTCAAAAATTTTAATTATCAATGACAAGTATTAATCTCGTGTTTTTTTTAATATATCAGTGTTGTTATCCCGTGTTTTTTTATACATTAGTGCAGTTATCTCGTAGTTTCAATTGATTATTTTAGTTGATTAATAGTTATAGTAGATAGTAAAAGAGTGACCGTAGATTATCAATAAGAAATATTTGTTTTAAATATTAATCAGTAGTTTAAATAGTCCACTACAAGAATAAGCCTATATTGCTACGAAAGTTTCCCACGGACAACTACCCGTCGCGGGTTTGCGACGGCAAATGAAATTGTGCACTGGCGGTAACAATCCCGCACATAATTTGCGACGAGGAGACATGTTCGTCACTACTTTGCGACGGAAGAGGATGTTGGTCGCTAGTTTGCGACGAAGGCTTTGTCGCAAGCCCGTCGCAAATTCAGAATCCCAATTCATTAACGCAGGCACTCTCGTTCTCTCCCTTTCTATTGTCACTCTCGTTCTTCCCTCAGGCGCTCTCTCGCTCTCTCCCCAGGTGCTCTCTCTCCAGGTGCTGTCTCTCTCTCTGGCGCTCTCTCTCTCTCTCCCCCTCTCTCTCTCTCTCTCTCTCTCTCTCTCTCTCTCTCTCTCTCTCTCGCAAGCTTCCCTCTCAGTTGCGAGCTTCCCTCTCTCAGTCGCAAGCTTCAGCTTGTCTCTCTGGCTCTCTCAGTCGCGTTATTCAGCTCACTCTCGTTCTCTCTCAGTCGCGTTATCGCCCTCCATCGCCGTCTACCCTCCATCGCCCACCATCGCCGTCCACCCTCCATCGCCTCCCTTCCTCTCCAAACCAAAAGCCCTAATCCCCAATCTGTAAATCTGCAATCGCGAGCCCTAATCCCTAATCTCTTCCTCTCCAAACGCGAACCTATCGAAGAGTGCAATGGTAGAACCCTAATCGAAGATTGCAATGGCAGAATCGACCACATTCAGGTAAGATTCTTCACTGTTTTCGAACACTTCATTCTGTTAGAGTTGTGGCTTATCATAAGTTCATATTAGAAAATTATTTCTGCTTACTTTTTTTCTTTGAATTTTTCTTGACAGAAACATAGCTCAAATAGTTTTGTTTCATCGAAGTTTGACGATCTGCCTCAGTTTGTTGCTGAAGTTCTTTCTTCATACTGTTTATCTGCCAAGTGCCATAGATTCGATTGCCTTTACTTCTTACTAGTTCATATCTCAAAGGTATTTAAAGCTGAGTTATCTCTTCCATGTTTTTCTCCGTAAGGCATGGTTTAGCGTTGATTATTTCCCTATATTATAGTATGAGAATAAAGAATCTAAAAATTTGTGTTCCCTACAGGATGTTGTGGAGTGCTGGCTAGACAAATATGATGCTCAACTTACTGAAACACTTCTCGCGCTTAAAGAGGTAGGGTGGTGTTAATTGTGCTGCCTTCTTTATTCATGCAGTTAAAATATACTTGCCTTTTTTCTGTATTCAAAATAAATGAATTGGTATGTGTGCTACTGGCTCTGCTGGGTTTTTGGACACATTTCTCATACATACAATTGCACACCAAGCAGGACAAGCATGTGTGAACGTTAAGGTCATGTTAGTGTTGAGATTTTATTTTTCCATATACTTGCTTTAACTCAACTCAGTCTTTATTGAACTTTTTTGTGGGGTGGAATGCTATTGTTATGTTTGCTATGAACTAACCCTGTATGTGATTATTTTCTACCTTATAGTAATTGTTGTAAGTATAATGTTTATACTAGTAATTATTGGAAGTATAGTGTGTACTTTTAAAATTACTTCATAGGGTTGCAAAGGTGCTAAATTTGAAATCATATCCGCAGCCTAATAAGAAAACCAGGAACAGGGCTTATGACATTTTGGTTGAAGTTGCTCATGCATTTGAGGATGAGGAGAGGGGTGGAAGCAGAAAAAGCATGTGTGATTTTTTAGAAAGGGTAAATATCCAAATTTGTTTGTTTAACGTATTTTTTTGAGAATCCAATCTGCAATCTACTGAAGTTCTAGTATTAAATAAATTAAAGAAAAGTATGCATCAATTGTGCATTTTTGTAATATCTGTAATATCAATTGTGGACATATCGATTTGGAATTGGGTGTTAATCTGATTGTTTAATTGATTTTTTTGTGATGTTTATGAATGAATTGTTCTCACTACAAGAATTATTGGTTTTTCCGGCCAGGAGTTTCCGGCGGATACAGATCCGCCGCAAAGTTACCGGCGGAATCTACGAATTTCCGGCGGAATTAGTCCGCCTCAAAGTTACCGGCGGAAAAATTGACATTTGCGGCGGATTAAAATTCGTCTTGGATTTTGCGGCGGATTTAACGGTTCTTGCGGCGGATTTTGCTTCACAGTTTTTTTTTTACGAGCTTTTAATTAATCGCCGCAAATGCACCTCCGTCCGCCGCAAATCCCTTATGTCCGCCGCAAATCCCCTAAATCCGCCGGTAACTTCCTTTTCCGGCGGATCTTGCCTTTTGACCGTTTGACTTCGTTTCACCTATATAAACCCCTTCTCCCCTTCTTCTTTTTTCACACCTCTACCAATACTCTCATTCTCTTGATACGGCACTCGATCTCTTAATACGGCACTCTCTTGAGCATTGTCGGCAGCGGGGTTCCAATAGAGTGGCGTACGTCTCCATTTTTTTGTAAAAAAATTTTCACATTGTCATGAAGACCCCTTCATCTTTTTCGTTAAAAGTAACCCCTTTATCAGCATAAAGTTCATCCTCATTATTTTCACCACAAGAGACATATACGCTCATCAAACGCTCGGTATCATCCTCCAACTTAACAACCCGTCCTTACAGTTCCTCAAACTTTCTATTTAGAGATTCAATCATCTTTTCAAAAGATGGTTTCTTGTGAAACTTTCTATTTTGAAAATATGGTTGAATCTCTAAATAGAAAGTTTGAGGAACTGCAAGGACGGGCTGTTAAGTTGAAGGATGATACCGAGCGTTTGATTAACGTATATGTCACTTGTGGTGAAATAATGAGGAGGAGCTTTTTGCTGATAAATGGGTTACTTTTAACGAAAAAGATGAAGGGGTGTTCACGACAATGTGGAAATTTCTTTACAAAGAAATGGAGACATACGCCACTGTAATGGAGCTGCTACCGACAATGCTCAAGAGAGTGTCATATCAAGATAATGGCGTAGGTCTCCGTTTAGGGGTAGCAGACATTAAATATATATTTTACTGTTTTTCCCAATTTTTATCGCTTTTAATTATTTTATTTTTTTGTTTAAAATATTTTATTAATTGTATGTATATTTTTTTGGTGATAATATTTTACTGCTTTTCCCAATTTTTATTTTTTTAAATTAAAAATTAATTAGTTATTGGATTTTATTTTTTTATCAATAATTAAAAAAATTAATAAAATAATATATATTTTTAATTAAAACGATTTTTTTAAAAAAATAAAATTTATTTTTTAAAAATAATAATAATTTTTTAAAAAAAATATTAGTTTTTTAAAAAAAATAATAATAATTTTTTAAAAAAAAGAATAATTTTTTTTTTGAAAAAAAATTGGTACTTTGCGGCGGATTTGTGTTTTTTGCGGCGGATATTGAGAATTTGCGGCGGATCTTTGCGGCGGATTATAGCTTTTGCGGCGGATTATTTGGTATTTTTAAAAAAAAAGGCGCGATATTTTAATTTGAATATCCGCCGCAAAGTACCACGAATCCGCCGCAAACCTCCGTAAATAAAAAACCCGCGGATTTTAAATTTCAAAATCCGCCGCAACCGTCCAGAATCAGCCGCAAAGCACCGAAAAAAAAAAACCCGCGGATATTGAATTTCAAAATCCGCCGCAACCGTCCAAATCCGCCGCAAATCCCTTTTGACCGTTGGGCTGCGTTTTTCTATATATATCCATTCCCCACTTCTCATTCTTCACACTTCTAACAATCCTCCCATTCTCTTCTTAAAATTTCTCTTTTACTCTCTCCCAAATTCTCTCCTTCTCTACTAAATCTGTTTTTGAAGTGTAGCGCTTCCTCCCTACGAATTGTCTTCTGCTCTTATTGGAAAATTTCTTCAAGGTATGTTTTTGATATTAGTTAATAGTTTTAGTTTTTAATTTTTTTTTTAATATTCGTTTTTAAATTATTTTATAATAATATGAATTTGTTACTAATTGTGTTGTTTTTTTTGTTTAGGTATTGTTTGGGTTCCTCCTTTTTCCTCTCTGCTTTTTCCTCTCTGCTTGAGTTCAGGATAAGCTTCAAGCCAGAGCCTTCTCTTCACTACGGTTAGTTGTTAAAGTAATTAATAAAATATTACTTACTTCACTATTTTTAGTAAAATTTTGTTTAGTATTTTGTTTGCAATAATAATACAAATTAATTTATATTGAAAAAACTTATTTATTAAGTTCACTTATAAATTTTATTAACATATATTGTCTTATAAAAATTGAAATTTAAAATTAAATTTGGAATTATTATTTATAATGTTTAAATTATTTGTATATAACATTATTAAAAAATTCATTCTGTTGCTTGTAATTAATTGGTAGTTTATTGAAATATCAAAATAAAATGAGTAATAAATATATATATATATATATATATATATCAAAATATGAAATAATTGATAGTTTATTTTATTTATATTGTAGTGTAGTATACGTATAGTTCTTGAAAATGGATCGTAGTTGGATGTATGATCGATTGTATCCTGGAAGAACTGGTGTAAAACGACGTTTTGTAGAAGGAGTAGAAGAGTTTATTTTTTGTGCTAAGTACATTGATCATGAAGAATTTGGGCGACAAGGCGGTATTAGATGTCCGTGCTTGAAATGTTCATTTCGAGCTATAAAAAATGAACATGAAGTTAGACTTCATTTGTACAATAATGGGTTTAGGCCAAATTATTGGACATGGAGTCGTCACGGGGAAGGAGCGCCAGGGGTAGCTGCAGTTCCTGCGGTTAATGTTCCGGTTGAAGTAGTAGATCACACATCAAGTAGTTATCCAGTGACTACGACATCTGAAGGATGGGGAATACAACCGTTAGATGTTTATCAGGGAATGATATCTGACGCTGTTGGAGTAAATTTGGATTTTGAAGAACCAGATGCTGACGAAGTTCCAAATGAGGAAGCTCAAAGGTTTTACATGTATTTGAGTGAGACAAATAAACCCATATTTGAAGGATCTACAGACTCAAAATTATCAATGTGTGTTCGGTTGTTGGGTCTTAAGTCTCAATTTAATGTTGCTGAGTTGTGCATGGAATATATGACCAAAATGATGTTGGATGCAACCCCCATTAGAGGGAGTTTACCGCAAAGTTATTATGAAGCTAAAAGAGTGGTATCGAAGCTTGGCTTAAAATCTAAAAGGATTGATTGTTGTGTGTCTGGTTGCATGCTCTATTATAACAATGAGTTTGGCATAAATGATGGAGAGTTGTCGGAATGCAAGTTGTGTGGACAACCACGCTATCGTGTCAGTAGATCAGGGATGAGCAGAGGCAAACCGGTTCCACGAAAATCAATGTTCTATCTGCCTCTTATTCCAAGGCTACAGAGGATGTTTACTTCAATGGAGACCGCAGGTAAAATGACATGGCACCATCAAAATAGAAATAATTCTGGTGAATTACGTCACCCATCTGATGGTGAAGCTTGGAAGCATTTTGATCGTGTTCATCCAGATTTTGCCAGTGATCCGCGCAATGTTCGGCTTGGTTTGTGCTCTGATGGTTTCACACCATATATTCAAGCCTCGGCAACACCGTATTCATGTTGGCCAGTTATTGTTACCCCATACAACATTCCTCCAGAAATGTGTATGTCCAAACCATACATGTTTTTAAATTCTATTATTCCAGGGCCAAGTAATCCAACAGCTGGTATTGACATCTATTTGCAACCTTTGATTGATGACCTAAAAAGGTTGTGGAATGGTGTTTTAACTTATGATGTGGCACGCAAACAAAATTTTGTGATGAGGGCGGCTTTGATGTGGACCATAAATGACTTCCCTGCCTATGGAATGTTGTCTGGATGGGGGACACATGGTAAGATGGCGTGTCCGATTTGCATGGTTGACACAAAGGCTTTTAGTCTTAAATACGGAGGAAAAGTTTCATGGTTTGACTCGCACCGTAGGTTCTTACCTATGGATCACCCATTTAGAAAGCAGAAATATGCGTTCATCAAGGGAAATGTTGAAACAGCTGGACCTCCTCGTCAGTTGACACCAGAGGAAGTTTGGAATAATGTTAGGGATATCCCTCCTGTGGAAGTCGTAGCCGGTGTTGTTTCTCGTCCAGATGGCTATGGACAATGGCACAATTGGACAAAAAAAAGTATTTTTTGGGAACTTCCCTATTGGAAAGATAATCTATTGAGACACAATCTCGATGTCATGCATATAGAGAAGAATTTTTTTGACAACATATTTAACACTGTCATGAACGTGAAAGGCAAAACGAAAGACAATGAGAAAGCTAGGAAGGATATAGATCATTTCTGTAGACGAAAGGATTTGTTGTTGGTTGAGCAAGGTACTAGGATTTTGAAACCCAAAGCCAATTATACTTTATCTACCGAACAAGCGAAAGCAGTTTATCAGTGGATAAAAGAGTTGAAAATGCCAGACGGTTATTCTTCCAATTTATCTAGATGTGCGGATGTGGATAATGGGAGGTTGCATGGGATGAAGAGTCATGATTGTCACGTATTCATGGAGTGCTTACTTCCTATCGCTTTTAGTTCGTTGCCAACACACGTTTTGAATCCGCTCATTGAAATAAGTCAATACTTTAAGAATTTGTGTTCTGCAACGCTAAAAGCTGATGATCTTTCAAAAATGGAACAAGACATCCCACTTATCTTATGCAAGTTGGAGAGAGTATTTCCACCTGGTTTCTTTGATTCTATGGAGCATCTACCGGTGCATCTCGCATATGAAGCTAAACTTGGCGGACCTGTCCAATACAGATGGATGTATCCGTTTGAAAGGTCAGCTAATTTTTAATTATAATAATATAAGAAACAAGTTTAAATTAAAATTATATTATATGACTATTAATATATTAATATCATATTCCTCTAGGTTCATGGGTGATTCAAAAAGATCGGTGAAAAACAAAGCTAGAGTTGAAGGATCGATATGTTCTTCTTACCTACACCGTGAAACAACACATTTTTGTTCTCATTATTTCAAGAATCAGTTTGCTCCTGGAAGCAGTCGAAATGAAGTGGATACTGAATGGCGACATCCTTTGGCTTTGTCTGTCTTTTGTCTACCCAGTCGTCCATCTGGGAAGGAGTCAACTCACTGGCTAACAGATGAAGAGTTAAGTTCAGCACATGTTCATGTGTTGATAAACTGTACTGAGGTGCAACCATTTATTGAGTATGTTCCTCAACATTAACAATCGATCTTAATTAGTTAATACTAGTAGACAAGTGTAACAATTAAATTATTTCTTTTTAGGGAGTTCTTGTCATCAGAGGCAGTACGTGAAGACCAATCTTCTGCTCATATTCATGCGCATTTTCCAATGTGGTTTAGTCAATATGTGTATTCCCTCCCGCCAAATCCTACCAACCAACACTTGAGGAACATATCAGACGGTCCTCGAAGATGTGTTAAAGAATGGCACACATACTTTGTCAATGGATACAAATTTCACACCAATGAATGGACACAGGGCAGAGAGACAGTCAATAGTGGAGTGTGCATGAAGGGGGTCACTGGAGAGGTGAAGATGATTTTTATGGTGTGGTTCAACACATATATGAACTTCAGTACCCCCATCTAGATTTTAGTCCAAAGGTAGTTGTTTTTTATTGTAATTGGTTTGATCCGTCTGCTCGAGGAACAAAGGTGAATCCAAAGTCAAATACAGTGGACATTAAAATGAATGGTAGATATCGACCGTATGATCCGTTCGTCATTGCACAAAATGTGAGACAAGTCTATTATGTCCCTTATCCATCAATGCGGACTGATAGGCGTGGTTGGTGTGTCGCAATTAAAACAAAACCAAGAGGTCGCATTGATCAGACAAATGATGACACGGTGGAAGATATTATGCCATATCAAATGGAAGAGATGTCTAATGTAAATGAAGTGATTCAAGTTGAACCCATTGTTCGTTTATGTGATGAGCCAAACACCGGCGATGAAGTTGTTGATGACGAAGATGCTGATGGTGATGATGCAACAGACCACATTGGTGTATCAAGAATTCACTCCTCCGATGATGATGATTTTGAGAATGAATGGGATTCAAATTAGAATGAATGTAATTTATGTTTCAACAATTCTATTTTTAATGAAGATGTTATTTTTAATGAAGGATGTTATTTGTTTGAGAATGAATGGGATTCAAATTATTTATTTTAATGCATGAGTTTTGTATATGTTTATATATGTTAACCTTGTTTAGTATATGTTTGTTTTGTTTAAATGTATATGTTTAGCTAGATCTATACAGATATGGCATCTCATGATGACTCGGGATCCGATCATGACGGCGCATATGTTCCTCCTCCACCTCCCGATGCCGCCAGCACTAGCAGGCGGAAGACATCTACTCGCCTAGGGCGCCGTACTCAGCCTGCGCGTGTTGTTGTTACTACTGGCGGATATTTGCCACCACCTGTGTCTGAGGATGGTGCTAGTACTAGTACTGCAGGGGGCCCATCGATTCCTGTTGGTACTGAGGGCTTATCCCCGACACATGTTGATGCGGATGGGGTACGCACATTCATTGATGGGACTGAGGTGATTAGGGTTACACCTGATGGGCGTATCATATTGCAGATTGTTGGCGATTCGTAAGTCTATATATATATATATCTATATTATTATTTATTAATTTATTTTTGTTGCCATTTTTATATATATATATATAACTTATATTTGGTGTAACAAAATTCATCTTTTTTTAATGCAGTTTTATTCCTTCGAAGGCTTCAGCTACCGCCATCACAAAAACAATCAAGGAGAATTTTACCAAGAGCTGGAAGAACTGGACGGAAGTTAGAAAAGATAAGGATGCAAATAAGAAGATGTTAAGATCATTTTTGGTAAGTTATTCGATTCTACGAAATAATTAATTTGGTACTGTATTATCTTTTATATATTGACTTGATTAATTAATTAATTATTGCCTTATAATTAACAACATTATTGTAAATTTCTTAAATAGGAAAAATGTACATGGTATCCAGGGGAGCAAGCCGCAGTTGAGAGAGTGTTCCATAAGAGATGTTCTCATCGCTATTCTGAATTGATGCGGAGGGCGCGCAATACGCGTACGAAGCCATCTTATATGGGAGACTCAACTTGGGCTGAGTTTAATGAGTATTGGGAGAAAGATGAAGGATTTAAGAATTATTGTGAGAAAGCCAAGAAGAACCGTGCTTCTGAAAAAGGTGGCTGCACACACACGGGGGGGAGTGTTAATACTGCAACGCATTACATACGTTTGGTAAATTTATTACTTAATTTATTACTTGATTAATTAATTAATTATTTATAATAATTAACTAGTCATTTTCAATATGTGTATTTAATTAATAATATATATATTTATGTATCTATATATATATATATAGGTGGAGAGGGAACAAAGGCAAATCACTTTGCCTGAGTTGCATTGCCACATGCATATGGTGGAGGAGACTGGTGAGTACGTTACAGATCGGGCGAGGCGTATTCAGGTAAAACTACTTTTACAATTATATATATTAATTAATGTTTATTATTTATATTAATAATTAGTTATTTATTTGTTGGGTTATTTTTTCAGGAGAGCTTCGAGGGTGGGATGGCTGAGTACCATCAGTCACAACAGGGCAGTGGGGCAGCTGTCGATCCAGTGGAGGAGGCTAGAGTAGCTCGTGATGTTTGGGAGAGAGCAGTTGGTCCCCAAAAGACTAATCGTCTGGTAGGATCAGGTGGTATTGGACCGGCTGCTTTTCGAACAAGCATTATTCCGAGTCTATCAGAGTCACATTCTGGATCCTCGACTGGTCGCAATTATGTTCCCAATGCTGGTGAGTTGAATGAGGTTAGGCAATTGACGCAGCAACTGAGCGAGGCTCAGTGTCAGATTGCCGAGCGGCAGCAGCAAAGCGATCGGGAAATTCAGGCGATTCGGGATCGAAGTGAGCGGGAAATTCAGGCGATTCGGGAGCAGGCTAGGGTAGCTGAGGAGCGCATGGAGGAGCGCTTTAAGTTCTTGCAGGATCAGATGGTGTCTAGCTCGAGGCCATCCTCATCAGCATCCTACCCGCCGCCGCCACAGCAGCAGTACTACCAGCAGCAGTATGCACCCCCAGTATCCCCCGCCGTATGCATCCCAATATCCCCCGCAGTATACACCGCAGTATGCGCCGCCATTCCAGCCATACCAGCAGCAACATCAGTCACCCCGCCAGCCATACCAGCAGCCCCAACATCAGTCACCCCTGATCCAGCCAAACCAGCAGTACCCCCAGCAGCGGTCACCCCCGCTGGACATTGATCTTAATGTCCAAATGTCATCGCTCAGTGCTTTACTTCAAGATGATACATATTATAATAATGTTGATGACATTGACCGGCAGGCACCCCAGTAGCTTTAGATTATTTTATTTATTTGTCTGGATATTTTATTAATTGTCTGGATATTTTATTAATTGTATGGATATTTTTACTGCTTTTCCCAATTTTTATTTTTTTAAATTAAAAATTAATTAGTTATTGGATTTTATTTTTTTATCAATAATTAAAAAAATTAATAAAATAATATATATTTTTAATTAAAACGATTTTTTTAAAAAAATAAAATTTATTTTTTAAAAATAATAATAATTTTTTTTTAATTAAAATAATAATAATTAAAAAAAAACTTTTTAATTAAAATAATAATAATTATTAAAATAAAAAAACAAAATTTATTTTTTAAAAATAATAATAATTTTTTTTAATTAAAATAATAATAATTAAATTTTTTTTAAAAAAATGTTTTTTTAAAAAAATTATATTCATTTTTTTTTTAAATAAAACGGGTGTTTTGCGGCGGATAAAGGGTACTTTGCGGCGGATAATTTGCGGCGGATATTGGGTACTTTCCGGCGGATATATTGCGTCAAAAAATTGTCCCCTTTTCCGGCGGATTATCCGCCGCAAATTTGCGTTGGATTTTGCGGCGCCACTAAATCCGCCGCAAACTTGCGGCGGATAATCCGCCGCAACGCGTTTGCTTCGAGCTGGCTACCGGCGAAAAACTTCCGCCGCAAAGTCCAAATATCCGCCGCAAATTTGGCTTTTGCGGCGGATTTCGCCCGCCGCAAAGTCCAGCTTTTTTTGTAGTGTCTGTTCTGAGTGACATTGCAGGCAGTTGTGCTCTTTGCTATGGGTGGTTATGGTACCTATCTTGGGGGATGGGAAGGGCAGAAATCCTACTGAGATTGAGAGGTTTACTCCTGGTCTTGAATTTTCTTTTGATTAATTCATGTCCTCTATAATCAGTTTATACTGTTTCATCAGTGTACTTAAAATCAGATTTAGTCTTCATTTCTATATGTTTCTGGTTAGATATTGTCATTTTCCATTAACAGTCTATTCACTGACCATGTGAAATCCTCCGCAGGCCTTTTTGTTCCTGCCGTTGTGAAGCCCATTCTGGATTCATACCAGATAACTGACCGACCTCCTCAACCTGCTTTGAGCAATGTGAGTGTTTCTTTCAACTTAACTCTGCAATATTGTTTTGAACTGGTAACATGATTCATACTAAATATTACGATTATCACCTACAGTTAGTCACTTAACTACTTTCAGTTAGTTTGTAACCCACTGATTAGTGTTTATATCAGTCAGTTAGAACTCTAGTTAATTAGCTGTTAGTTCTTAGCAGATTCAATTTTTACCCATCACTGAATTAGTAATGCATATATATTCTACAGAATTGCTGTAATTGTTTGGGTTAATCAGAATGAGAAGTTCCATTGCAATTCTCCTTGCGTAGAACTACAATACTAAACATCTGTATAGTGATGTTATGACCGCAAATTTGAAGGTCCAGATTACTGTTAACTAGGTTGTGGTAGTTCGTTTTCTTGGAATCTATTCTTATATGTCATACTGATTTTGTAGGTGAGAGAGATAACTTCGATATGGCAGACCGATGAGCTTAGGCGCCATAAACCCACTCCAGTTGATGAAGCTAGAGCTGGTAAGTTGTTTCAGTATTACTAAGTACTATATATGTCAGCTCCTCTGGTTCACAGTAAAAGAAAATAAATAATTATTTGGTGAATAAGAGCTGTATGATTTTTTCTTCCCAGGTTTGAATATAGTGGAGCAGTCGCTTTGGAAAGCCATTCCTCATTATTTACGTCGAGTCAGCAATGCTTTAAAGAAGGTCTATCATCTTGAATTCTTGGTCATTTATGCAATTATTCAGTAGTGGTTGGTTGGTAGCAGTGGACTGCGAGTAAACTTTACCTGCATTGTGTGAAATTCGAATCCTGGAGTTATAACTTGGAGAGAGATTTACTTGATCATCTTTAGTGAAAGATTAATTCGGTAGCTATGCTTGCAGTGTTTGGGGTTGTTGGTTCACGACTGCAGTCTTTATGACACTTGCACAAGTATTTGTTTTTTTGATATTGCTTCCTTGTGTTCATATATACAGTTTTTCCTTCCACTCCCACTAACCTCCCTCTTGTCTTGCTTGCAAAGATGTGTAATTGTATTTGTATCATGGTTTGCATGTTAAGATAGAATTATGCGGACTAGCTGATTTATTCTCACTATTAAATGATTGTATAATAGATATAACTCAGTCAATCAGAAATGATTGTATTATAGATATAACTATTAAATAGTATTTTGGAGGTATAATTTAATTTTTTTTTTAATTTTTTTTAAAATTTCCGACGGATTTGCGACGGCTTTGTGACGAAAAATTGTTAGAGTTTGCGACGACTTTGCCACGGATATATGCGACGGCTTTGCGACGGGGAGTTTCGTCGCAAAAAATTTGCGACGAGCTGTTTTGCGACGACTTTTTGTCCGTTGCAAATGCCGTCGCAAAAGCGAATTTGCCACGGAAAAAAGCCCATTTGCGACAGAAATTGTCGTCGCAAATGAGCGATTTTCTTGTAGTGGTCATTAAATCTTTTTTTTTAGATAGTAAAATTAATTATATATCAATGCAGTTATCCCGTGTTTTTTTTATATATCATTGCAGTTATCTCGTAGTTTCAATTGATTATTTTAGTTGATTAGTAGATTATAGTAGATAGTAAAAGATAGATAGTAGATTATCAATAAAATGTGATAGTAGATTTTCAATAAGAGTGTACACCGATTTCGGATAGAAAAATTAAAATTTTAAGGTAATAACTTTTTCATAAAAGGTGATAGTTTTTTTTAGTTTTACTCATTTACATTTTAATAAGTAATTTTAGTAGAGTATTGTTTGTATAAATTTAGATATTTAGTTAAAAAAACAAAAGTGAAGCGATAAGAGAAAAAAAGAATTGTTTATGGGAAAAGTAAAAGTAATGTAAAAAGAAAAAAGAAAGAAAGAGAGTGTAAGTGAAAAGTAGGAAAGAAAGTGTAAGAAGAAGAAAAAAGGGTAATGAAATTTTTACCCTTAAATTAGATATTTTTTTAATAAGAGATCCAAATTGGTAACTTCATAGGAGGTTTGTTTGTATAAATAAATACTAGTAGGATACCCGTGCATACGCACGGGTGCTGCCGTGTTCTTTTTAAGAATGAACTTAAACAGTTTTTAAATAGTCTGAATATTACCCAGTGAAAAGAAAAACAAATTTAAAGTAGATAAAAAATGAGTTTCAAATAAAAAATAGATAAATACCAAAATCTAAAAATGTAAAAGTGTCATTTAAAAACAATCTGTGCATATATCCCGTGTTTTTTATATATCAGTGCAGTGTTTTTTTATATATCAGTATTGTTATCCCTTGTTTTTTTATATATAAGTGCAGCTATCCTGTGTTTTTATATATACCATTGCAATTATTCTCGTATTTTTTTATATATCAGTGCAGTTATCTCGTGTTTTTTTATGTATCAGTGCAGTTATCTCATAGTTTCAATTGATTATTTGAGTTGATTAGTAGATTATAGTAGATAGTAAAAGATAAGTAGTAGATTATCAATAAGAAATATTTATCCCGTGTTTTTTTATATATCAATGACAAATATTTGTCCTTTTTTAAGTATTAGTGACAAATATTTGTCACGTGTGTTTTAAATATTAATCAGTTTAAATAGTCACCAAGCCTTCTTATTTTTTTAGATAGTAGGTTTATAGTAGTCTTCAAAAATTATAATTATCAATGACAAATATTAATACCATTTTTTTTATATATCACTGCAGTTATCTCATGTTTTTTTATATATCAATGCAGTTATCTCGTAGTTTCAATTGATTATTTTAGTTGATTAGTAGATTATAGTAGATTGTAAAAGTTAGATAGTAGATTATCAATAAGAAATATTTGTTTTAAATATTAATTAGTAGTCTAAATAGCCACTAAGTCTTCTTGTTTTTTAGATAGTAGGTTTGTAGTAGTAGTTTTCAAAAATTTTAATTATCAATAACAAATATTAATCTCGTGTTTTTTATATATCAGTGCAGTTATCCCGTGTGTTTTTTTATATATCAGTGCAGTTATCTCGTAGTTTCAATTGATTATTCAGTTGATTAGTAGATTATAATAGATAGTAAAAGAGAGATAGTAGATTATTAATAAGAAATATTTGTTTTGAATATTAATCGGTAGTTTATATAGTCATTAAATTTTCTTGTTTTTTAAGTAGTAGGTTTACGGTAGTCTTCAAATATTTTAATTATCAATGGAAAATATTAATCCCGTGTTTTTTTATATATCACTGCAGTTATCCCGTGTTTTTTTTTATATATTATTGCAGTTATCTTGTAGTTCCAATTGGTTATTTTAGTTTATTAGTATATTATAGGAGATAGTAAAAATAGATAGTAGATTATCAAAAAGAGCGTAAACAGATTTTGGAGAGAAAAATTAAAATTTTAAGGTGATAACTTTTTCCAAAAAGGTGATAGTTTTTTTATTTTTTTATTTTTGTGTGTGACTCATTTACATTTTTATAAGTAATTTTAATAGAGTAGTGTTTGTATAAATTTAGAAATTTAGTTAAAAATAACTAAAGTGGTGAAGTGATATGAAAAAGAGAAGAATTGTTTATGGGAAAAGTAAATGTAAAGTAAAAAGAAAAAAATAAAGAAATGGGGTGTAAGAGAAAAGTGAAAAGGAGGAAAGCGAGTGTAAGAAGAAAGAGAAAAAAAAGTAACAAAGAGAGTGTAAGAAGAAAATGAAAGAAAAGGAGAGTAATGACATTTTTACCCTTAAATTAGATGTGTCTTGTTAATAAAAGATTCAAATTGGTAATTTCATAGGAGGTTTGTTTGTATAAATATATATATTAGATTAGATATATTAGATTATAGTAGTCTTCAAAGATTTTAATTATCAATGACAAATATTAATCTCGTGGTTTTTTTTATATATCACTGTAGTTATCCCGTGTTTTTTTGTATATCATTGCAGTTATCTCGCAGTTTCAATTGATTATTTTAGTTGATTAGTATATTAGAGTAGATAGTAAAAGATAGATAGTAGATTATCAATAAGAGTGTAAATTGATTTTGGAGAGAAAAATTAAAATTTTAAGGTGATAACTTTTTCCAAAAATGTGATAGTTTTTTGATTTTTTATTTTTGTGTGTGACTCATTTACATTTTTATAGGTAATTTTAATAGAGTAGTGGTTGTATAAATTTAGAAATTTAGTTAAAAAAAAACTAATGTGAAGTGATAAGAAAAAGAGAAGAATCGTTTATGGGAAAAGTAAAAGTAAAGTAAAAAGAAAAAAGAAAGAAAAATGGTGTAAGAGAAAAGTGAAAATGAGGAAAGAGAGTGTAAGAAAAAAGAAGAAAAAAAGTAAGAAAGAGAGTGCAAGAAGAAAAAGAAAGAAAAAAAGAGTAATGACATTTTTACCCTTAAATTATATATGTGTCTTGTTAATGAAAGATCCAAATTGGTAATTTCATAGGAGGTTTGTTTGTATAAATATATTTTAAATTTTAAATTTAAATTTAAATTAGATTAGATTAGATATTAGATTAGTTAATAGTTTAAATAGCCATTAAGTCTTCTTGTATTTTTTTATAAATGACAAATATTAATCTCGTATTTTTTTATATATCTGTGCAGTTATCCCGTGTTTTTTATTTATCAGTTCGGTTATCTCGTATTTTCACTTGATTATTTTAGTTTATTAGTAGATTATAGTAGATAGTAAAAGAGAGATAGTAGATTATCAATTAGAAATATTTGTTTTGAATATTAATCAGTAGTTTAAATAGTCATTAAATCTTCTTGTTTTTTAGATAGTAGGTTTATAATAGTCTTCAAAGATTTTAATTATCAATGACAAATATTAATTTTGTGTTTTTTTTATATATCAGTACAGTTATCCCCGTGTTTTTTATATATCAGTGCAGTTATCTCGTAGTTTCAATTGATTATTTTATTTGATTAGTATATTATAGTAGATAGAAAAAGATAGATAGTAGATTATCAATAAGAGGTGATAGTAGACTATCAATAAGAGTGTAAACAAATTTTGGAGAGAAAAATTAAAATTTTAAGGTGATAATTTTTTTCAAAATGGTGATATTTTTTTATTTTTGTGTGTGACTCATTTGGATTTTTATAGATAATTTTAATAGAGCATTGTTTGTATAAATTTAAAAATTTAGTTAAAAAAAATTAAACTAAAGTGATATGAGTTTCTTTCGATAAAAAAATCAGCAACCTACGTGAAAGAGTCATAAATTATAATACAGATATATAACTGGCATATTCCCTGTTGAACCCGTCCTTACCTCATCGTTGAGTGTTTAAAGAAATCAATCACACAACCGCACCCATTGATGTGAAAAATTCTTAAGGTTGATGATTTCTACGTGTTGTGATCTAAATTAACGACCAAGTCCAATAAAAGCAACTTCAAGGGCAATTCCATTGTCAAAAATTATCGGTCAAGCGTTTGATTAATTCGTTATCTTTGATTTGGTTTTTTCAACTTATAACTGTCCAAGAAGCATTCCCCCATTTAGGGAGACACCCCCGACTCCTATATATACACACGGGACGGGACAGTAAAGCAAAAGCCAAACACATCATACTCTCCAACACTCAACATTTGTATATATTGGCTTCAGATCATCAGCACCAACACCAATTACTCCATCTGCTTAATTTCCATTCATAGTCAAGGGGAATCGATCACTTCTAAGCTTTTATTTTTTCTTTTCAATCTAGAATATGAAGACATTGCAAAGTGATGGTAATCAACCTGCGGATTCAACTTCTACTTCATACATTTTCGGGTCTAGTATTCCCTACTTGCCTGAACAAAGCACGTGTGGGAATAACCAACATTATTCTAATTATTGCCAACAATATCCAACCACAAAGAAACGAGTGCTTAGATTTAAAAGGGTTTATTCAGTCAGAACTCGTGGTCATTCTGGTCCATTACAATCGCTGGTTCGGAAACTTGGTCGATTCAAAGTCCGAACAGTATTGGTAGAAGTGACTACAAACGAGGAATCAGAACAAAACAAATGATTGTTATTATTATTATTTCATTAGTACCATCCTTTTTTTTCTTTCGTAACCTGTGGTCTAATTTCTTTTGTAATGCAGTTATGACTATTGATCGAAAATCTTATATGTTAAGTTTATTGGGTTTGTAATCACAAACCTTAATAAACCACCATTTGTAAAAAAAAATAACAGTTTCAGGTTCTAAACAAACTGACTGTTATAGGGGGTTCTAAATTCAGCAAACAGATTAACAAATTGGCTGTTAGATTCTGTTATGGTTGTTGAAGTTGTTAGGATATAAAATCCATAACAACTTAAATTAACAATAACAGAATCTATACCAGCTAAGTTTATCAGATTTACACTCTCTGTGTATATAAACAGTCCAGTCCATGTATAGATATATACATACAGAAAAAGCAATAAAGTTTTCTACAGTTCTTTACATTGATTTTCTGTTGCTATCTCTTCTTTGTGCACTTTACACTTGTTCAATAATTGCTCTTGTATTTCCTAAGTTCTGCATCATCTTCATCGTGTTGAAGTCCTCGCAGAAGAAAACAGAGAGTTAGTGGACGTTTCTGAGACTGAAGCAATCAAACGTAAAGAAAGAAAAGGAGAGAAATCTGGTTTACCTTTTGTAGGCTTGCGTAGAAGACCTACAACAGCTTCGTATGTGTTCATCAAGAACATTCAGCAGGTTCATACAACCAGAAACAGAGAAGATAAATTAGGGTTTATATTCAGAGAAAGGAAATCGAAGTTAAAATCACACAGTGGTTGTGATTTTACCTTGATCAAGTCCGCAAATCCATCTGAACTCCTGCGAACAAGAAACGAACAAGGTTAGGGTTCGTGTAATCAGAAACTAGTGAATCAAACCATAGGGGTTTTGATCCTCACCAGTGGCTGTGTGTTCTTGCTGAAAGATTGGAGTGATCTGAGCCTTCAACTCGGTTGAATCAGTGAAGAAAGAAAGAACCCTAGCGAACGGTTGAGAGAGAAGAAGAGAGAACGGTGGAAAATCAAGAAACGCAACGGAGAAGAAAGAAACAGTGCCGCTGATTTTTAGGGTTTCACCCTTTTATAGTGCTGGTTAGCAAAGATCCGTGTGTTGCTCCATTGGCACCGGGTCTGGGTGCCGCATAGACCCGTTTGGCAGCCAAGCTGGGCTGCTGTATTTTTTTGTCACAGTGGGCTGAATAAGTGGGTTGGGCAATTGCTATCTGCACCCCTGCTGTTTCATTTTGGCAACCTGCAATGAAACAATTGTAAATGGTTAGCAATTTCAACAAAGTTAAGTGTCAAATTGACATTTTTCTCTTTCCTACTTGTTGTTTACTAAAACGTCCATCAAGTATATATCAAAAATACATAGTAATCACACAGTATCCACAATATATATATATATATATATATATATATATATATATATATATATATATATATATATATATATATATATATATCAAATTAGGTCCTTATATGGAAAAACGAAAATTTAACAATTTATTGCATGCTTCTTACGTTAAAGCTAGACATGCTTAAAACATCGATCTCACATCATCTTCATAGATAAATAAAATCTACTTATGTGATAGTACAAAGCACGAGTTGCAAAACATACCAAAACAAGCATTTGCTTCCATATATTACGAGGAGTGAGTGGAAGTTTCTGAGAAATGGAGATGGTGAGAAGGTCAAGATACACAACATATAAAATGATAGGCTTGATAGATAAAAAGAGGTAAGGAGAGAAGAAAGGGAGAAAGTGTACTCAATGGTTGACGATCCCATTATAGGAGAAGTGTTGAAAAAAGGAAAATATGTATCTATACAAATATCAGTGTGTTTTTTTTATAAGTAAATATCAGTGTGTTAATTGAGTTGCGTGCACAATGGCTATATTAGTTACTACAATATTGTGTATTGGAGAGTCTTGTGAGCACAATCTAATGGTAATACAAGTGGTTTGTAGATACCATGAGACTGTTTAGTTGACAATGAAGCACAACTCAACTGATAAGACGCTTCTCGTACCCACAAAAGGTTGTGGGTTTGAATCATATAGGATGGAAGTCATCACACTATTGATCACCATGTTTAAGAGAAAAAGAGGATATCAGGAGTGCGAGTTTGAACCCAAACACTCCACTTTCCCACTCTTATCCTCCCACACAAACTTTGTACAAAAAGATAAAAAAAAATCGTGTATAAAGATTTGACATGGCTAATTGTGAGACATTTCACTACTACAATTTAGGCTTTTCGCATCGGTTAAAAATGACTTTTCGCATCGGTTCCGTGTCCGTCACAGATTCAGGTGATGTTAAAAGTACGCACATTTTGCATCAGGTACGGACCTGATGCGAAAAGTATTTTTCACATCAGTTGTATTACCACCCGATGCCAAAAGTCCTTTTTAATTAGGTTTTAGCACCTTTTGGCATCGGATTTTCAGAACCACCTGATGCGAAAAGTACTTTTCGCATCAGGTCCTCATGGGAACCGATGTTAAAACTAACTTTTTTTTTAAAAAAAAAATTCTCAACAGCTAGATCTAACAAATAGTAACCTGAACATTCAAAGACAAAATTTACCACATGTATCATAGATATAAAAGTTGTGTATAACTTTATATGTCATAACAAATGATATGTGTTTCATTAGCTAGAAATTCTTTAACATTCAAAGTGGAATATAATGATATAGTTGAGACCATTAAAAAGTAATACTAAAAAAGACTATAACTAAAGCACCAATAGAACATCACTCTCATAATCTACATATACTAATTTCCATCCTGAACCTTTTGTGTCATTCAGAAGACCATCCAATCCAACCTTCAAATTCCATTTGCTAGAAACTCTCAATAAAACCATCTTCAACAAAGTCTTCTTCCTTGTTGCCAACAACACCAAGCCCCCGGGAGGGATTTTCTGCAACATGAAATGACCTTGTTAGTATTGATAGGCCTCATCAAATGCAAAATGTCAAGAATCTACGTAATTAATTGCATAAGCACTGCTGTGCGGCACAAGAATAATACATTTAGACTGAAACATCTTGGCTGCCAACAAGAATAAAAACCTGTTTTCCAGGCCAAGTAATGCGCTATACCTGTCAAGCATGGTTTCCAGGCCAAAATCATCAAGAACGACACCATACTTATTCATCGTATTAGGTTGCATAATTCTCAATTTGGTCTCATGGACCCATCTTTCAAAATGATCCACCTAAGCAATCAAAACCTGATAAGATCATAACATGAAATCAACAAAATTTGGTCTCTAGAGGGTTCAGCCATTATATAGAGAACAACATGTTTATCTAGAGAACAACATCTCCCATGATTTCTGAAAGATCATAACATGAAACCAACAAAATTTTCAATTTGCAGATGGACAAAACTGCCAATTTCTCATTCAATAGAAAAGTTACAAGATAATTTAGTATGAGCTGCTGCATGTATTCCCTGTGCTTCTGAATCTGTTGAATCCAACATAGAACAATAACAAATTCAGAAAGTGAACTACAAAGCCAAGCCAAAGATAAAATAACAGGAAAAAGAAAAGAAACCCAATCCCAACTGTCATACTAAGAGAAACTCAGTATCACAAATAAAACAGATATTGGGCTCATTAATTATCACCTTGGTAGGTTAACAAGTTATTTTTTGATACTTCTAACTAATTAACTCGGTATGCTAATTTACTTTATTTTTATTTAAAGCAAATGAGATTTTTTTAAAACTTCAAATTACTACTCACTTTGAAAAAGGAGGTAAATAATGAAAAAGGAGGATTTCAAAAACTTTCAACTTCATTTACCAATGAAAATCACTTTGAACAAGCTTCAAATGCTGGTCGGTGAAATCAAGATTGACCCACAATCTCTCTCTCCCTTCACTCATATATAACCAATTTTTCTCGCTGTATCCACCAGTCTACAAGCAAAAGAAAAAAGAGAGAAATTAGTGAGTCAGCCCAAGTATAAATATAAATAAAGCAAAAAGAAGAGAAAACCAATATTATTATTGTACTTACAGCAACAACATTTACAAGGGAAGTCTTTCCAGCATTCTGAAGTCCTATCAGAGATAACTCCATTTCCTGCTTGAAGAAAAGGCTGCAATCAAATTTACAACATTGTAAGCTCACGCCTTTTGAAGAAAAAGGTCTACTTAAGCACCACAGATCATGCTTAGAAGTAAACATAAATAAAAAATCTAACTTCCAGGTGCAACCTAAAACTGAACACGGTGTTAAGAAAAGGGAAAGATAGTTTGGTGCAATCAAAATCTATTTCAAAAAGAATAATGCTGTTTATGACGAAAACCAATTTGTATGTTGTGTTGACTTGACCCAAAGATTCTGATTAGGTGATTTCTGTTATCCTTCCATCTCAACTAAATCCACTTTTATTCTATACAGCAGGCTGCAGACAAGTGTAGTTATCCAGAGTTCGGAACACAATAACTTCAGAATTGAAAATAAGTCTTTTTTTACAACAAAAACATGTCATTAAAATCAAATGAATTACACATCATATCAAAGGTGGGAAGAATTTTGAAATGGTGAAATATTACTAACAAAAAAGATTACTATACGAAAAGTAACCTTAGAATACAAACAAATCTCCTTCCTCCACAATCGGCAAATTTCTTACCGAATTACAAACAACAGACATTTCAAACCATCTAAACGACTCAAATTGAAGAGAGAAATTATGCAATTATGCAATAATAATAATAAGAAAAACAACATACAAATACCAGAACTTGATTCTCTTAAAATAAATAAATAAGAAAAAAACGACGAAGAATGAGAGAGCCATGCCTTCTCGTTCATAACAAAGGCCAGATCAATGGTAAAACCAAAGAAAGGTCAGAACAATTTTTCTTCCCTTTCCTTGTTGATATTGCTTCGACTAACACCTTAGGGAAATTCCTGAAACAATAATTGATTCCACTCACCATATGAATAACAACAATCAAAATACCTAATCAGATATGAAAGAAACTTCTGAATTGCAGAGAGAAAGTATCAACAAAAAGGTAAAACAAAGTTCCAACCACAATATTATTCAAAAGCATCCAAATGGGAAACCAAACTTATTAAGTTGACTCACCAGTAGTTGTTGAAAAAAAAAAGCAAACATCTCAACAATAGAAAAAAAAGCAAACATCTCAACAATAGAAAAAAAAAAGCAAACATCTCAACCAATATTTGCGAAACATTTGAAGAAATTTCCCAGAGGAAGAGTTGGAAATCAAAAGACCTGCTGTGTAGAGCGATGACCAATTTAGGGCTCCTTCGTCTTCCCCTTCCGTCTCCAGTGTTGCCGCTCCCTTTGATTTTTTTCTCCTTTTTGTTTTACACTAGAAAGAAAAAATAGATGCGAGAATCATAGATGCACCAAATTTCAAAAATAGAAACCTCAACAATAGAAAGAAAAAATTACCAGAAATGGAGATGAAGGATTTGAACGGGCGCTGCACCAGAGGCGTCGCATAGAGGAGGTTATCTTCGGGGTTCAGGGGTCGCACAGAGGAGGCTTCGCGCGAGGAGGAGAACAGAGAACGAGAGTTGAGAGTGGAGGAGAACGGCGTGGAGGAGGCTTCTCAGAGAAAGAGAGCTGAGAATGAGAACGTCGTGATTCCGGATCTGAGAACGAGAACGAGAGTTTAGGTGAGAGTTGAGGTGAGAGCTGAGAGTTGAGAGCTCAGAGACGAGAGCTGAGAACGTGAGAGAGTGAGAGAACAAACGAAGAGATGAAAAACCCTAAGAGGGAATTAGCTAAAGAGGGGCGCTGGAAATTCTAAAACATCCATTATTAACATCAGTTAAAACATAGCCGATGCCAAAAGTGACACTTTTATTACAAAATTGCCACCGTATCACTTTTAGCATCGGGTCAATTTGAACCGATGTTAAAAATTCTCAGAAGAACTTTTTTTATGCACTAGCGAGGCTTTTTATATCAGCTTAAAAAAAACTGATGTTAAAAGTAGCCTGTTATTTACAAAAATGCCACCGCGTCCCTTTTAACATCAGGTCAGTTTGGAACCGATGTGAATTTACGATGTTAAATCCGTTTTTTCCACTAGTGTTTGCATTATGTTTTGGGACTAGGCTTTCCTTGAGCCACGTTCTAGCTTTGTGATTAGTAAAATTCCTTTTCCTTTGCAAAAATATTATGGAGGTGTGTTTTTTTGTTAAGTTTATTTATGTTCTTCTATATGTTGAATCTCTTTAGGCATGTCGACAACGGGTCGAGACTGGGGTGAATATTGCCTCCCCCGTCCCGCTCTATATATCTCTAGTGGGGGTCAGGTTTTTCTTAGGTGCAGAAAACCATTTTCTTATTATCATTATCATTGATTTTTTTTTTATTTGGAAATACCCGAAAGTTGTGAGCTTGAAAGCAACGGTGTGAGAATTAATCTGACCGAACCAACCAGTTTGGTGGTTGGTTCAACCCCAATGGATACCAAATGATTTTTTTTTAATTTTTATTTACATTTTCTCTAAAATACAATACTTGTTTATTTATTAGTTACCTCATTCAAATATGGTTGAAACAAGTGAACGAATTGAAATATGGGAACCGTTCCATCTTCACTTTCCATTTTAAAATCATTACTTGAAAGAGTTGCACAAGCATATAGTCAAACATTATAACTTATGTACGTCATTTTAACCCTCATGCATGAATCGGGAGGCCAATAACTATCGATGGAAGGTAAAGTGTCCCTTCCACAAATATGTTCAATGGGTTTCTGTTTCTCACGTTGGAATGCCTGTTTGAAAAAACTTCTTGACCAACAAAGGGCCATATTGTTAATTACTTTAGGTTTCTGTTCGTCTTCTCTTTTGCTTCTTCGTTGTATTGGATTGATAGTTCCATTTTTACTCCTTTTTAATATACTTTGCTCTTAAGAAAATCATATATTTGTCCCCTTTTCTTTACCAAACTGCAATGATTTTCCTGCTCACTTTTGTGCTAACCAAGAACTAGAGTATGTAAGTAAGGGATTAAATTAATTAAGAACTACTTAAAGTGATGCAGACCAACTACGATTTGTGAACAAACCTAACAAATGGCCATGTGCCTCGTGCCCAAGTTAAGCAACATTAATCATTTGCAAGATATCTGGAATTTTAAGAAATGATATGCAAGAAGGACTGTCTGCAAATCTACACAAGGCTGAGAAGATTATTTAACACATTACATTACAATAAAAAGACTATATTAAAACATTACATGACAATATATATACATTCCTTATTTAAGGTAGCACACATTACATTTCCTCATGTCTAAGCAAAGCCCACTGATGTGAGAGTTCTCCCATATTTTATTACATCTTACCTTAATTACATTATTATTGTTATTATTTTATCATTCATGCATATATCTTATCTTAATTAGGGAAATAAGGGTTATAACTCCACAGGTTTTGGTCATCACCAATGTTGTCAGTGGCATCAGCATAGTCACTTGAAAAATCAAAAGGAGGAGGGCTAAGAAGCATTCCTTCAGCCATGTTAACCAAAACATTTGGCATATCAAAGATCAAATCCTCATCCACATACTCATAGTTATTATTATTATTATTATTATTATTATTATTATTATTATTATTATTATTATTATTATTATTATTATTATTATTATTATCTCCTCCTAAAACCTCATCTTGTGGTGCCACTGAAACAATGTTATTTACATTCCCTTCTTGGTTTCCTTCCATGCTTGTGAGGGCATCATTGGCTGCACCAAGAGCAGCTGCTGCAGAAGCTGCAGCCATCTGAATATCACTGGGAGAAGAAGAAGCAGGAACAGGGAAAGAAGAAACTGAATTGGGAAAGTTTAATTCAGCATCTTTACCTTTAAGAGCAAGAGCAGCAACATCATAAGCAATAGCTGCCATTTCAGGTGTTGGAAATGTTCCTAACCAAATTCTATTTGGTTTCTTAGGTTCTCTAATTTCAGAAACCCATTTTCCACTACTTCTACGCCTCACTCCACGGTATATAGGGTGACGACCCGTTGAGCCTTTGTTGCTTCCATTGCTTGATGATTCACAATTGTTACTACGCATGTTTTTGTTGTGTTTCTTTTAGTGAAGTAGTTGAAGGTAGTTTGAGTGAAGAGATTATTTGATGGCAGTTGACAGTTGAGAGAAGCCATTTATTAGAGAATCTGATAACTGGAGAAGGAAGTTGAGAGTGCAAACCAGTTAAGGTGTGTGAAGGATTTGGATTTGGAGTGTAAGCCAGCTTGGTTATTGATATGATCTGGGTTGGAAAAGCGCGTTCTGTAACAAGCTAAGAGATCGAAAATTAAGGATTAGCTGCTTCCCTTCAGATAACAGTGATATTGCACTTTCTACATATCCATATATATACATAACATCACTAACACAGCACCCCATTTTCTTTTTTTCAACGTGGATTTGATATATTTTGGAGAGAACATGATTTTGTTTGATGATTATTATTGTGGATATAAAACCGTAAAAAACATTGTTGACGTGGAAAATTTTCAATGGATAAATTATATAGGATGAGGTTTTTGACCTTCCTTTCTTTCATTTTGTACCACCAATTAAGTAGGGATTACACCTTATCAATTAAGTAGGGTATATATATGCTAGTTGCTGCTCTTGCTTGCAACTGATGATGATGAAGTGAATCAGCTCTTGTAAAACAAAATTTATCTTTTGAATTACTTGACTATGTATACTGCAAGTCTTCTTTATTTAGTACTGAATAATAGTTTTGTTTGATATAGTTATGTTAATCATCAGAGGTCTGTTTGATAGTATTGTTTCCTTAGGAAAATATTAGTTTGTTAGTTTGTGTTAGTAGCCAAGGTTCAAACCTATCATGACTATATGTTATTTTGTTATTTTTGTTATGTAATCACTATTCTGTCTACGAACATCTGCAATCCACAGACAACTTCAATTAAGTTATCTATGGCATGTCTATTAACATCACAACTCGCATGCAAAAGACATGTTAGATAAAATAACCAAATAAAAGCATGAGTCGGTGTTACCATTTAATTTATATGTACATACACAAGTTTCTACCCTACGGCGGAGGCTTAACGAGCAGGGTACGTAATAGGCATGTGAATTTTGGGGGGCATATTGTTCACATTAACTGTCTTAAATTGTATCTGAATTCTTCTATTTGTCGTTCTTGAAGATGTCCGTCAAAGTGTGGAAATTGGTGATGAGGATCCGTAGAAGTTTCCTATGAAGTGGGGTTACTTTGGGGAAGAAAATCCCGTGGGTGAAGTGGTCTGAGGTTTGTGAGCCAAAAAAGGAAGGAAGCATGGGGGTCAAGGACCTCCGTAGTTTAACTCTTCACTCTTTGGTAAGTGAAGGTGGAGGCTGTTGTTGGGCGATAATTCCCTTTTGATTATGGTCCTCAAAGCTAAGTACGGAAGTGAGATTATAGGGAATCTTGAGTTCAACTCCCCTAAGCTCTCCACACTACTCGTCTCTGTGGTGGAAGGACATATGTAGGGTGGTGGCTAGCTTGGGTTCAAGTTTGGAATGGTTCTCAGATGGGTTATTAGGAAGCTTGGGAATGGGGCGCCTGTTCGCTTTTGGCATGATGTATGGGTCGGGGCATCATCCCTCAAGGTTTTCCCGGGGCTCTTTGCTATCTATGAGCAAAAGGAATGTACTGTCCAGGAGTTCGGGGGTAGATACGGTGGGCTGAAGTTTCTCTTGGAGGAGGAGGTTTTTTGCTTGGGAAGATGGTCTTCTCGTGGATCTTATATGACTTTATATCCTCGGTAGTCCTCCACACTGTGGATCAAAGGTGGATCTGGAGGCTTGGGGATGATGGGGGTCTATTATATATTAAGTTGGTGTATGATCTACTTCTTCACAGTTCTCCATCTCCGACCACTAGGGTACCTCTAAAGAGTTCCTCCATGGCAAAGCAGTGGAAGGGCCCTGGTGCCTCCCAAATTTGTTGCTTTTGCTTGGCGTGTCATTCTGAATAGGCTCCCAACTCGGGCTAACCTATTTCGAAGACATGTTATCTCTGATATGGGTGCTACTGGGTGTGTACACCGTGGGGTATTATTGGAGTCAGAGTCGCACTTGTTCTTGTCTTCGAGTTTTCAAAAAAAGGTTTGGTACCTGATCTTTAAATGGTTAGGCTGGGAGGTGGTCCTCCTGCTTGATTTCTCCACCCTGTTTTCTGTTTTTTACTCTGGGAGGTGGTCCTCCCGCTTGTCGTTAAAAAAAACATTGTTCAACAAAAAAAAAGGAATCATTGCACCTATCATGACTATATGTTTTTATATGTGAAGTTATTAGGTAGTGTAGTTCACTGAGTTTGACCTCGGGTGTCAATATATCTCGACTCATATATGTTGGTTAAATATGCATTTGGTCCTTATAAAATTTGAGTTTTTTAGCTTTATGCTTTTTCAATAAAAAATTCACCTATTTTTGGTACTCAAGATTTTCTAGTCAGCACTTTTAGTCCCTCATGACATTTAGTAGCGCTTAGAAGCGCTATTCAAGACCCAAAAAAGCGCTATTAAAAGTCATGATCAGGGGGGAAAAATGTTAATTTTTTTTTATGGAATAAAACAAAAAACCCAAATTTTATAAGGACATAAAACATATTTATATAAATCCTCTCTTGTAAGTTGGTATTTTTCTTTGACAATCTATGAAAGAGTTTTTCTCCATACGAGGTTAATGTTATCTTATAACTCATGTTGAGATTTATTTTTACATTTACCATTTACCATTTGTGTTAGAGTTAATTTCATTTGGGTTAATTTCATTTGAGTTACATTTAGTTTGTTAGATACTCAAGTGATATATTTGTAACCAAAATACTACTGTTTTAGTTAATAACAACAATTACACACAGTTTCTGCTTTCATCTCTCAGTTCTCAACCTATCTCTTCTTCTTCTTCTTCTTCTTCTTCTTCTTCTTCTTCTTCTTCTTCTTCATTTTTCGCTGTGTGTGTTCACTGTGTTGATGCTCAAATGTTCCTATTTTGTGAGTGTGAGCATGAGTGACGCTCAGATTACCACAACAAATTGGTATCTAGAGCTTTGATTGTTGAGCGATTTGGGAAACACGAGCAATTGTGAGAATCGAGCGATCAACACAGAGAACAACGATGAACGGTGGAAACGGTGGTTTCAACACGAAGTTGCCGGTGTTTGACGGCAAGAACTGGAATCGGTGGTCGATCCAGATGCGTGTGTTGTTCGGTGCTCAAGATGTGCTTGAGCTCGTCAACGATGGCTACGTTCCTGTAGCTGAGAACGCAACAGAGGCACAAAGAAATGCACAACGCGATGTGAGGAAGAAGGATCAGAAAGCTCTGTTCTACATTCATCAGTGCGTAGATCAGAAGGTTTTTGAGAAGATTGCTGAGGCAACTACAGCGAAAGGTGCTTGGGATATTCCGGTGAGGTGTTACGATGGTGATGCGATGGTGAAGAAGGTGAAATTGCAGTCTCTTCGCAAACAGTATGAGAACCTGAACATGAAAGACAGTGAGAAGGTTGTTGATTACATTTCGCGTGTAATAGCAGTGACAAATGAGATGAAGACTTGCGGAGAAACCATCAGTGAGCAGATAATTGTGGATAAGGTACTTAGATCTTTGATTCCTCAGTTTGATTTTATAGTTGTAGCTATAGAACAATCCAAAGATACTAGTACAATGAAAATAGATGAATTACAAGGTAATTTAGAAGCACATGAGTTACGATTGACTGAGAGAAATGCTGAGAAAGACACTGCACAAGCACTTAAGGCTTTGAATGTGAACAAAGCAAACAATAATAAGCAGCCAAACTGGAAAAATAATAAGTGGAAGAGTAAGAAACAGGCATGGCTTGAAAATAAGAATAAGAAGAATGGTGAACAGAGTGTAGAGAAGGGAGAGTCTTCAAATCAAAGTGGTAAGAAGACTAAGAATTACCAAAAGGGAAAGGAGAAATTTGATAAGTATGGCCACTTTGCTGATGAATGTTGGTGAAACAAAGAAAATAAGAATGAAGAGGCTAATATAGCTCAAGGAGATTCTGAAGAAGTGCCTGTCATGCTGATGGTCACCACAAATGATGAGGGAGTGGTGATTGATTGGTGGTACATGGACACAGGGTGCTCAAATCATATAACTGGTAATATTGAATGGTTGATTAATTTCAACTCCAGCAGGAAGACGAGAATCAGGTGTGCAGATGATGAATATCTCACTGCTGAAGGCATGGGTGATGTGCTGGTAAAAATGAATGATGGCAGATCTGTTCTGATTGAGGAGGTGTGGTATGTGCCTTGGATGAAGAGCAAGTCTCATGAGTGTAGGGCAGTTACTGGAGAAGGGATACTCTATGACTATGGAGGACAACTTATTGATGTTGTATGACAGTGAGAAGAGGCTGATTATACAGTCAATACTGGGAAGGAACAGAACATTCAAGGTAGACATTAAAGCAGCTGAAACACACTGTCTTAGTGTAGTCAGTGACAGTGATAGTGCCCTGTGGCACAAGAGATATGGACACCTAAACTATAGAAGTTTAGGTCACCTCAAGTCCAAGAATCTAGTACTCGGTGTTCCTGCTATCACAAGCAGTGACAAGGCTTGTGGTGTGTGTATGAGAAGCAAGCAATCTAGACTTCCATTCACATCAGAATTTCCACCAAGAGCAACACAGGCTTTAGGTGTTGTATATTCTGATGTGTGCGGTCCTGTTGAGGTTCCTACTTTGGGTGGGAACAAGTACTTTGTGTCTTTTGTAGATGAGCATACAAGAATGATGTGGGCTGTACTTGATCAAGGCAAAGAGTGATGTTGAGAAGCAGAGTGGTTGCAACTTGAAGATACTTAGAACTGATGGTGATGGGGAATACAATTCAACTGAGTTCAAGAAGTATTGTGATGACAATGGCATTGAGCATGAAGTGACTGCTCCATACACTCCTCAACACAATGGTGTTGCAGAAAGGAGAAACAGGTCAATAATGGAGATGGCTAGGTGTATGTTGAAGGAAATGAGCTTGCCAAACTACCTATGGGGTGAAGCTGTGTCAACAGCAGCTTACATTCTCAACAGGTGTCCAACTAGAAGGCTCAAAGATAAGGTTCCACTTGAAGTCTGGTCTGGTAAGAAACCTAGTGCAGGGCACTTGAAAGTTTTTGGATCACTATGTTACAAACACATTCCTGATGCTCGCAGGAAGAAGCTAGATGACAAAAGTTTTCCCATGGTGCTGATAGGTTACCACTCCACAGGTGCCTATAAGCTGTACAATCCAGAAACTAAGAAAGCTGAGTACAGTAGAGATGTGATTGTGAAAGAGAATGAGAAGTGGAACTAGGAAAAAGGAGGAGCAGATGCTGATAAAATTGAGACTGTTCTAGTTGATACCAGTAGTGAAACTGAGAACTTGACACAGCAAGATATTGAGCATGAGGTTGCTGATATTGGAGAACCTCCACAGCATGGTGAGAGTGACCATGAAACTGATTCTGATGATGAGACAGTAGTGCAGGCCAGACCACAGAGGCAGAGAGTTCCTCCAAACAGGTTTGCTGATTATGATTTAATTCCTGATAATGCAGTAGATAGTGATGGTGAATTGGTTCAAATTGCTTTACTAGATCACTACAAAAAAAATGACTGATTAGCGACGGAATTTATCGACGGACTATTGGTCCGTCGCTAAAAAAAGAATTAGCGACGGAATTTTACTCCATTAGCGACGGAATTGATTTTACTAATTTAGCGACGGAATTGCACTCATTTAGCGACGGATTTGACAAGGCGCGAAACTTGAAAATTTTGGTTCGAATTAGCGACGGAAATCCGTCCCTAAATCCGTCGCTAATGTTTGGAAAATTGTGCCACTGACCGTTGTAGTTGATTTGACACGTGACAGACATTAGCGAGGGAAATCCGTCGCTAAATCCGTCGCTAAATCCGTCGCTAACGGGTAATTTTTTTTTATAAACCCGAATCATTCCTCTTCCTCTTTCATTTCTTCCTCTTCCTCTTTCATTTCTTCCTCTTCTCCGTTTTTTCTTCTCTTTCATTTCTTCCTCTTCCTCTTTCATTTCTTCTTACCACCACCACCATAATCTTCTCCCTTCAACACCACACCACACCACACCATCCTCTTTCATTTCATCCTCTTCCTCTTTCATTTCTTTTCCTTCTCCATTTTCCTCTTCCTCTTTCATTTCTTCCTCTTCCTCTTTCATTTTTTCTTACCACCACCACCATCATCTTCTCCCTTCAACACCACACCAAACCACCACCACCACCACACCATCCTCTTTCATTTCCTCCTCTTCCTCTTTAATTTCTTTTCCTTCTCCATTTTCCTCTTCCTCTTTCATTTTTTCTTACCACCACCACCATAATCTTCATCCTTCAACACAACACCACCACCACCACCACACCATCCTCTTTCATTTATTTTCCTTCTCCATTTTCCTCCCCAACCCCTTATCTCTCCCTCTTTCTATCTGAGATTAGCATTTTTTAAAAAAAAAGAGATTCAGTGTGCACAGTGTTTAGCGACGGAATTTAGCGACGGACGCTAATTTTAGCGACGGATTGTATTCCCTCGCTACCCAATTAGCGACCAGCTTTTTAGCGACGGAATTGGTCCGTCGCTAATTCTGTCGCTAACAGTCATTAGCGAGGGAAAAACAGGCATTAGCGAGGGAAAAATCCGTCGCTAATGCGCTGTTTTTTTGTAGTGGATGATGTAGAGCCAATTAGTTATGTTGATGCTTTGAAAGAAAAGGTGTGGAGAGTTGCTATGCAAGAGGAGTTAGACTCCATTGAAAGAAATAAAACCTGGAAACTGACTGTGCTTCTAGAAAATAAGAGAGCCATTGGTGTCAAATGGGTATTCAAAGTAAAATTGACACCAGATGGTACTGTAGCAAAGCATAAAGCAAGATTGGTAGCAAGAGGGTTTCTCCAAAAGCCTGGTCTTGACTACTTTGAGGTGTTTTCCCCAGTTGCTAGGCATGAAACAATTAGGATGGTGATTGCACTGGCTAGCAATAAGGGATGGAATTTGTATCATTTAGATGTGAAGTCAGCCTTCCTCAATGGTCCTCTAGAGGAAGAGGTATATGTGCTACAATCACCTGGCTATGAAGTAAAGGGTAAGGAACACATGGTGTACAGATTGCATAAAGCCTAATATGGGCTCAAGCAAGCTCCAAGAGCTTGGAATAAGAAAATTGACTCTTATTTTGTGAAACTTGGCTTTAAGAAGTGTTTGGTGGAGCATGGAATCTATGTGAAAGGTTCTGAAAATGGTGAGAAGACACTGATTTGTCTTTATGTGGACGACATGCTAATCACAGGCAGCAATGCTACTGAGATAAGCAAGTTTAAGAAGCTGTTGATGACTGCTTTTGAGATAACAGACCTTGGAAGAGTAAATTACTTCCTTGGAATGGAATTCCTGTATGAGACTAGAGGTATTATATTGCATCAAGCCAAGTATGCAAGTGAGATCTTGAAGAGATTTGAACTGGTGCACTGTAAGTCTGCTGTAACACCAGCAGAGGCAAATCGGAAGCTGGAAGCAGATCTTGATGGTGAAGATGTTGATCCTACATTGTTTAAACAATTGATAGGATGCCTGAGGTATTTGTGCAATACCAGGCCTGATATTTGCTACTCTGTAGGTGCAGTGAGTAGATTCATGAGCAAGCCAAAAATGGTTCATTTCCTTGCTGCCACAAGGATACTGAAATACATTAAAGGGACTGTCAGAAATGGTATTCTGTTTCCAGTAGCAGGACAGCAACAGAAGGGTGAATTACTGGGGTACTCAGATGCGGATTGGTGTGGAGATAGAGTGGATAGAAGATCCACAACAGGTTACATGTTCATATGGAATGGTGCTCCAATTTCACGGTGCTCAAAGAAACAACAAGTTGTTGCTTTATCTTCCCGTGAATCTGAGTATATTGCAGGTGCTGTGACAGCTTGTCAAGCTGTATGGCTGAGATCTTTAATGAGTGAGTTGAAGATTTCTGAAGAGAAACCAGTGAAACTGCTGATTGATAATAAATCAGTCATTAGTCTTGCTAAAAATCCTTTTCTTCATGGTCGAAGCAAGCATATTGAAACCAAGTATCACTTTCTAAGGGAGCAAGTGGAGAAAGGCACCATTGAAGTTTGCCATTACAACACTCAGCTGCAAGTAGCTGATATACTTACAAAGAGCTTGAAGATAGATCAGTTTCTGAAGCTGAAATGTGATCATGGAATGGTTATGTTTTAAGCAACATGAGTTCAGGGATGGTGTTATCTTATAACTCATGTTGAGATTTATTTTTTACATTTACCATTTACCATTTGTGTTAGAGTTAATTTCATTTGGGTTAATTTCATTTGAGTTACATTTAGTTTGTTAGATACTCAAGTGATATATTTGTAACCAAAATACTACTGTTTTAGTTAATAACAACAATTACACACAGTTTCTGCTTTCATCTCTCAGTTCTCAACCTACACTACAAGAATTATTGGTTTTTCCGGCCAGGAGTTTCCGGCGGATATAGATCCGCCGCAAAGTTACCGGCGGAATCTACGAATTTCCGGCGGAATTTATCCGCCTCAAAGTTACCGGCGGAAAAATTGACATTTGCGGCGGATTAAAATTCGTCTTAGCTTTTTTCACACCTCTACCAATACTCTCATTCTCTTGATACGGCACTCGATCTCTTAATACGGCACTCTCTTGAGCATTGTCGGCAGCGGGGTTCCAATTGAGTGGCGTACGTCTCCATTTTTTTGTAAAAAAATTTCCACATTGTCATGAAGACCCCTTCATCTTTTTCGTTAAAAGTAACCCCTTTATCAGCATAAAGTTCATCCTCATTATTTTCACCACAAGAGACATATACGCTCATCAAATGCTCGGTATCATCCTCCAACTTAACAACCCGTCCTTGCAGTTCCTCAAACTTTCTATTTAGAGATTCAATCATCTTTTCAAAAGATGGTTTCTTGTGAAACTTTCTATTTTGAAAATATGGTTGAATCTCTAAATAGAAAGTTTGAGGAACTGCAAGGACGGGCTGTTAAGTTGAAGGATGATACCGAGCGTTTGATTAACGTATATGTCACTTGTGGTGAAATACTGAGGAGGAGCTTTTTGCTGATAAATGGGTTACTTTTAACGAAAAAGATGAAGGGGTGTTCACGACAATGTGGAAATTTCTTTACAATGAAATGGAGACATACGCCACTGTAATGGAGCTGCTGCCGACAATGCTCAAGAGAGTGTCATATCAAGATAATGGCGTAGGTCTCCGTTTAGGGGTAGCAGACATTAAATATATATTTTACTGTTTTTCCCAATTTTTATTGCTTTAAATTATTTTATTTTTTTGTTTAAAATATTTTATTAATTGTATGGATATTTTTTTAGTGATAATATTTTACTGCTTTTCCCAATTTTTATTTTTTTAAATTAAAAATTAATTAGTTATTGGATTTTATTTTTTTATCAATAATTAAAAAAATTAATAAAATAATATATATTTTTAATTAAAACGATTTTTTTAAAAAAATAAAATTTATTTTTTAAAAATAATAATAATTTTTTAAAAAAATAATAATTTTTTTTTAAAAAAAAAATGGTACTTTGCGGCGGATTTGTGTTTTTTGCGGCGGATGTTGAGCATTTGCGGCGGATCTTTGCGGCGGATTATAGCTTTTGCGGCGGATTATTTGGTATTTTTAAAAAAAAAGGCGCGATATTTTAATTTGAATATCCTCCGCAAAGTACCACGAATCCGCCGCAAACCTCCGTAAATAAAAAACCCGCGAATTTTAAATTTCAAAATCCGCCGCAACCGTCCAGAATCCGCCGCAAAGTACCGAAAAAAAAAAACCCGCGGATATTGAATTTCAAAATCCGCCGCAACTGTAACACCCCCTTTCTATATCAACTATTATTATATTATTATATCAGAGTTTAATAAAAAAAAAATTTCTTTTGAAAGGAAGCGTCACATTTCACCGCTTATAAATCAACCAGATTAAAACAGTGACATACGGTCAACAATCTAACAGCATGATATATAGCACGAATAATTTGGGGACGGGCCCACAACACCTGTTTTAGTTTACAGCACATAAATAAAATAGCCTCAACACAGCGGAATGGTATCAATACATCAATATGACAATCCAATACAATCAAAACGACAATAATAATACTACTACGCCCTCCCCCTGGTGCTACATATCAGAGCTGACACACTACTAGAAAAGGAGCATAAGGATGCCCTCACTCTCGATCACCTGCAAGTTGCCGACATAAGAAGCAACAAAGGCAGTAGGGTGAGTCTCTTTACACAAATAATAATGATTAAGAAAAGCGTTATAATAAGGAAGGTAGCAAGCGACAATAATTCAAAACAACTCACCACATTTTCAACATAATCATCATATTCATAATTCATCTACACACTCATCAAATGCTTGACTAATGCATGTAATGCAACATGCATGTGGATCCATCATCACCGCTATTAGCCTGGAGGGCACTCACCGCTTTGGCCGAAGCCACCGCACCGCTTTGGCCGAAGCCGACACACCGCTTTATGCAACATGAGTCATGCGACACTATGACTATGCACCACAACACCACACATAATCCATAATAATTAGTAAACTCACCGCTTTGCATTTCTCAACTTAATATAGTCAACATAAAGGTCTTAAGGTTACCGCACCGCTTTGGACCGGAGTCCCTCACCGCTTTCACATCTCCGATTAATTACAACTCCGTACACACCGCTTATTACCCTTAGGCTAGTAATCTAATTCTTACAATCCAACAAGCTCATCGAAACCATCAACAGTAGCCTTTATTTACCATTCAATTAACTTAATTCATCAACTACTTAACTCATCAACTAATCCAATCAGTAGCAATTATTTAACTATCAAACTATATTAATGTTTAACAATTATCCAAACTATAAATATCATAGTAAGGCAGCAACCATCACACATATATACTAACTTATCACCAATTCCACTAATTCATCAAACAATCATACAGTAGCATTTGTTCAACATTCAAACTATAATAGTGCTTAACAATTGTTTAACTATGATAATGCTTATCAATTACTTAACAATTTCCTAGAGCAACCTTTCAATAGAACAATAGGCAGCAACCATTTTTTCTTCAAATAGAACACTAATCCAACATTGACAATTTATTCATTAATTCCCCAAAACAGTGGTAATTCGAAAGGAACAGCATCTCAACAATAATAATTATACAACATTTCAACTAACTTAATTTCATTAACAATAATATTCCAATTCAACCCAAACAACTAACACAACTAAAAGGCAGTAGCAATTACCCAACAATTCCTAGAATCACAAAATAGAGGCAATTCGCATGGAGCACCAACAGTGGCAATTTGAATGGAACAACAATTCAACATTATTAATAACTTAACAATTCACTAACTATACCATTAACCTTTACTTTCATCTCACTAACAGTAGTAATATTCAACCATTTCACAACACAACAATGCAACCTATATCACTACAACAACCCAACTTAAGCATCATTATAAGTATAAATAGAGCCCCCTAACCTTGTGATTGAAGAACTCAGCCACTCCTAAGCCTCAAGAACGAAAATGGCAGCAGCTCCTTTCCTCTCCTCTCACGCGACAGTGGCTTCCAACAGCCATAGAGGAAAACAACACAACAATGGAAGGAATAAGGGATTGAAACTTCAACTTGAAAAAGGAAGAAAAATGGAAAGGGAAAGGATCAAGGCACTTACCTACAGCCAAGATGAATCAAAACCCTTCTTTTCTTCTTGCTGGAAATCGCAACCCACTTCTCCTCTAACTCTCTCAGCTTCGCTGCCTTTCTTTCTTTGGTGAAGATGAAATTAGTTTAGGTTTTTGAGGCTTTAGTATAAATGGAATGGGCTTGGGTCACTTAAGTGGCTTGGGCCCATTTTTCACACCACCCTTTTTAATTCATCACACCCCCTGAAATAAAACAATTCTAATTTAATTATTCCACTTAAATAATTTTGTAATCCCTCAAATAACTTAATTAATTAATTTAATTAAATTATTTTAGGGCGTTACAGCAACCGTCCAAATCCGCCGCAAATCCCTTTTGACCGTTGGGCTGCGTTTTTCTATATATATCCATTCCCCACTTCTCATTCTTCACACTTCTAACAATCCTCTCATTCTCTTCTTAAAATTTCTCTTTTACTCTCTCCCAAATTCTCTCATTCTCTACTAAATCTGTTTTTGAAGTGTAGCGCTTCCTCCCTACGAATTGTCTTCTGCTCTTATTGGGAAATTTCTTCAATGTATGTTTTTGATATTAGTTAATAGTTTTAGTTTTTAATTTTTTTTTTTAATATTCGTTTTTAAATTATTTTATAATAATATGAATTTGTTACTAATTGTGTTGTTTTTTTTGTTTAGGTATTGTTTGGGTTCCTCCTTTTTCCTCTCTGCTTTTTCCTCTCTGCTTGAGTTCAGGATAAGCTTCAAGCCAGAGCCTTCTCTTCACTACGGTTAGTTGTTAAAGTAATTAATAAAATATTACTTACTTCACTATTTTTAGTAAAATTTTGTTTAGTATTTTGTTTGCAATAATAATACAAATTAATTTATATTGAAAAAACTTATTTATTAAGTTCACTTATAAATTTTATTAACATATATTGTCTTATAAAAATTGAAATTTAAAATTAAATTTGGAATTATTATTTATAATGTTTAAATTATTTGTATATAACATTATTAAAAAATTCATTCTGTTGCTTGTAATTAATTGGTAGTTTATTGAAATATCAAAATAAAATGAGTAATAAATATATATATATATATATATCAAAATATGAAGTAATTGATAGTTTATTTTATTTATATTGTAGTGTAGTATACGTATAGTTCTTGAAAATGGATCGTAGTTGGATGTATGATCGATTGTATCCTGGAAGAACTGGTGTAAAACGACGTTTTGTAGAAGGAGTAGAAGAGTTTATTTTTTGTGCTAAGTACATTGATCATGAAGAATTTGGGCGACAAGGCGGTATTAGATGTCCGTGCTTGAAATGTTCATTTCGAGCTATAAAAAATGAACATGAAGTTAGACTTCATTTGTACAATAATGGGTTTAGGCCAAATTATTGGACATGGAGTCGTCACGGGGAAGGAGCGCCAGGGGTAGCTGCGGTTCCTGCGGTTAATGTTCCGGTTGAAGTAGTAGATCACACATCAAGTAGTTATCCAGTGACTACGACATTTGAAGGATGGGGAATACAACCGTTAGATGTTTATCAGGGAATGATATCTGACGCTGTTGGAGTAAATTTGGATTTTGAAGAACCAGATGCTGACGAAGTTCCAAATGAGGAAGCTCAAAGGTTTTACATGTATTTGAGTGAGACAAATAAACCCATATTTGAAGGATCTACAGACTCAAAATTATCAATGTGTGTTCGGTTGTTGGGTCTTAAGTCTCAATTTAATGTTGCTGAGTTGTGCATGGAATATATGACCAAAATGATGTTGGATGCAACCCCCATTAGAGGGAGTTTACCGCAAAGTTATTATGAAGCTAAAAGAGTGGTATCGAAGCTTGGCTTAAAATCTAAAAGGATTGATTGTTGTGTGTCTGGTTGCATGCTCTATTATAACAATGAGTTTGGCATAAATGATGGAGAGTTGTCGGAATGCAAGTTGTGTGGACAACCACGCTATCGTGTCAGTAGATCAGGGATGAGCAGAGGCAAACCGGTTCCACGAAAATCAATGTTCTATGCCTCTTATTCCAAGGCTACAGAGGATGTTTACTTCAATGGAGACCGCAGGTAAAATGACATGGCACCATCAAAATAGAAATAATTCTGGTGAATTACGTCACCCATCTGATGGTGAATGGACACATACTTTGTCAATGGATACAAATTTCACACCAATGAATGGACACAGGGCAGAGAGACAGTCAATAGTGGAGTGTGCATGAAGGGGGTCACTGGAGGAGGTGAAGATGATTTTTATGGTGTGGTTCAACACATATATGAACTTCAGTACCCCCATCTAGATTTTAGTCCAAAGGTAGTGGTTTTTTATTGTAATTGGTTTGATCCGTCTGCTCGAGGAACAAAGGTGAATCCAAAGTCAAATACAGTGGACATTAAAATGAATGGTAGATATCGACCGTATGATCCGTTCGTCATTGCACAAAATGTGAGACAAGTCTATTATGTCCCTTATCCATCAATGCGGACTGATAGGCGTGGTTGGTGTGTCGCAATTAAAACAAAACCAAGAGGTCGCATTGATCAGACAAATGATGACACGGTGGAAGATATGCCATATCAAATGGAAGAGATGTCTAATGTAAATGAAGTGATTCAAGTTGAACCCATTGTTCGTTTATGTGATGAGCCAAACACCGGCGATGAAGTTGTTGATGACGAAGATGCTGATGGTGATGATGCAACAGACCAAATTGGTGTATCAAGAATTCACTCCTCCGATGATGATGATTTTGAGAATGAATGGGATTCAAATTAGAATGAATGTAATTTATGTTTCAACAATTCTATTTTTAATGAAGATGTTATTTTTAATGAAGGATGTTATTTGTTTGAGAATGAATGGGATTCAAATTATTTATTTTAATGCATGAGTTTTGTATATGTTTATGTTAACCTTGTTTAGTATATGTTTGTTTTGTTTAAATGTATATGTTTAGCTAGATCTATACAGATATGGCATCTCATGATGACTCGGGATCCGATCATGACGGCGCATATGTTCCTCCTCCACCTCCCGATACCGCCAGCACTAGCAGGCGGAAGACATCTACTCGCCTAGGGCGCCGTACTCAGCCTGCGCGTGTTGTTGTTACTACTGGCGGATATTTGCCACCACCTGTGTCTGAGGATGGTGCTAGTACTAGTACTGCAGGGGGCCCATCGATTCCTGTTGGTACTGAGGGCTTATCCCCGACACATGTTGATGCGGATGGGGTACGCACATTCATTGATGGGACTGAGGTGATTAGGGTTACACCTGATGGGCGTATCATATTGCAGATTGTTGGCGATTCGTAAGTCTATATATATATACGAATTTGGTGTATTATCTTTTATATTGACTTGATTAATTAATTAATTATTGCCTTATAATTAACAACATTATTGTAAATTTCTTAAATAGGAGAAATGTACATGGTATCCAGGGGAGCAAGCCGCAGTTGAGAGAGTGTTCCATAAGAGATGTTCTCATCGCTATTCTGAATTGATGCGGAGGGCGCGCAATACGCGTACGAAGCCATCTTATATGGGAGACTCAACTTGGGCTGAGTTTAATGAGTATTGGGAGAAAGATGAAGGATTTAAGAATTATTGTGAGAAAGCCAAGAAGAACCGTGCTTCTGAAAAAGGTGGCTGCACACACACGGGGGGAGTGTTAATACTGCAACGCATTACATACGTTTGGTAAATTTATTACTTAATTTATTACTTGATTAATTAATTAATTATTTATAATAATTAACTAGTCATTTTCAATATGTGTATTTAATTAATAATATATATATTTATGTACACATATATATATATATATATATATATATATATAGGTGGAGAGGGAACAAAGGCCAATCACTTTGCCCGAGTTGCATTGCCACATGCATATGGTGGAGGAGACTGGTGAGTACGTTACAGATCGGGCGAGGCGTATTCAGGTAAAACTACTTTTACAATTATATATATTAATTAATGTTTATTATTTATATTAATAATTAGTTATTTATTTGTTGGGTTATTTTTTCAGGAGAGCTTCGAGGGTGGGATGGCTGAGTACCATCAGTCACAACAGGGCAGTGGGGCAGCTGTCAATCCAGTGGAGGAGGCTAGAGTAGCTTGTGATGTTTGGGAGAGAGCAGTTGGTCCCCAAAAGACTAATCGTCTGGTAGGATCAGGTGGTATTGGACCGGCTGCTTTTCGAACAAGCATTATTCCGAGTCTATCAGATTCACATTCTGGATCCTCGACTGGTCGCAATTATGTTCCCAATGCTGGTGAGTTGAATGAGGTTAGGCAATTGACGCAGCAACTGAGCGAGGCTCAGCGTCAGATTGCCGAGCGGCAGCAGCAAAGCGATCGGGAAATTCAGGCGATTCGGGATCGAAGTGAGCGGGAAATTCAGGCGATTCGGGACCAGGCTAGGGTAGCTGAGGAGCGCATGGAGGAGCGCTTTAAGTTCTCGCAGGATCAGATGGTGTCTAGCTCGAGGCCATCCTCATGAGCATCCTACCCGCCGCCGCCACAGCAGCAGTACTACCAGCAGCAGTATGCACCCCAGTATCCCCCGCCGTATGCATCCCAATATCCCCCGCAGTATACACCGCAGTATGCGCCGCCATTCCAGCCATACCAGCAGCAACATCAGTCACCCCGCCAGCCATACCAGCAGCCCCAACATCAGTCACCCCTGATCCAGCCAAACCAGCAGTACCCCCAGCAGCGGTCACCCCCGCTGGACATTGATCTTAATGTCCAAATGTCATCGCTCAGTGCTTTACTTCAAGATGATACATATTATAATAATGTTGATGACATTGACCGGCAGGTACCCCAGTAGCTTTAGATTATTTTATTTATTTGTCTGGATATTTTATTAATTGTCTGGATATTTTATTAATTGTATGGATATTTTTACTGCTTTTCCCAATTTTTATTTTTTTAAATTAAAAATTAATTAGTTATTGGATTTTATTTTTTTATCAATAATTAAAAAAATTAATAAAATAATATATATTTTTAATTAAAACGATTTTTTTAAAAAAATAAAATTTATTTTTTAAAAATAATAATAATTTTTTTTTTAAAAAAATGGTACTTTGCGGCGGATTTGTGTCGTTTGCGGCAGAATTTTAAATAAAACGTTTTTTTAAAAAAATTATATTCATTTTTTTTTAAATAAAACGGTGTTTTGCGGCGGATAAGGGGTACTTTGCGGCGGATAATTTGCGGCGGATATTGGGTACTTTCCGGCGGATATATTGCGTCAAAAATTTGTCCCCTTTTCCGGCGGATTATCCGCCGCAAATTTGCGTTGGATTTTGCGGCGCCACTAAATCCGCCGCAAACTTGCGGCGGATAATCCGCCGCAACGCGTTTGCTTCGAGCTGGCTACCGGCGAAAAACTTCCGCCGCAAAGTCCAAATATCCGCCGCAAATTTGGCTTTTGCGGCGGATTTCGCCCGCCGCAAAGTCCAGCTTTTCTTGTAGTGCTATCTCTTCTTCTTCTTCTTCATTTTTCGTTGTGTGTGTTCACTGTGTTGCTGCTCAAATGTTCCTCTTCTGTGAGTGTGAGCATGAGTGATGCTCAGATTACCACAACAGTTAATGAGTTCAGCAACAAATATCCATAACGGAAATTAAATAAACTAAAACCATCTTAATATCCATAAAAGAAATAAATAAACGGAATTGCGACAATTGGAACACAACAACATGTACATTTCATTGTTATTCTCTCCTCTGCTCACGAACTCTACTCGGCCTCAACAAAAATGGACTCTTAAAACATGAACATATATAGCCTGTTTGAATTGAGTTTTAAAAATTGTTAGCTGGTTTTTAAAATTTAACAAAAAACAAATTTGTTCATTAAAAATTTGAGAAAACTAAAAACTGTTTTTAAAAAGGGATTTCAAACATAGTCTCTTTTCGGTATTTGTCAAGTGTTCAAATATAAAACACATTCATTTTTTTGCCCTACTGTTATTATGTACGGTCGTGCTTAAAATTATACGGGATTCCACTACTCATGTTTGCACATCTTTGTGATTATGTACGATCCTACTGACATAAACCAGGTCATACATATGATAAAATTAAACCTTGAGTTGTGCTTACCCTTGTGTACAATTGTGTTGGGGCATTAATTAAGGTTATACAAGACGTTGTCAAGCCGTATAGAGTATAATATTTGGCTCTGGAAGATGCTTAATTATAATATTTAGGGTTGCACACTAAGTATATAAGTCGTACATAGTATGTTAGGTGATACTTTCGTGACATACTACTATATGTAAGGAAAATATTTTCAAACATACATGTGAATGTGAATGTAGGTGAATCTAGGAAAATATGACTTAGTGTCATTACGTAGTGTCCAAAATTGTTCCTAGAGTAGTGGTGCTGCTCCACTTGTGCGTCTGCAAATTAAGGGGCTGAGGGTCTATAATGGCTTCAGCAGTATTTGATAATGAGCTCTGTGTTAATTTCTAACATAATATTTTTGGTACTCCGTTTTTAACAGTTATTGGTTTCTTGTTTTGTGCATTTTATTCACAACCATGCCATGGCCGCCTATGACTGGAAAAAAAATGAAGGTTTATTCTCTAGTCTTATTCTTGTAGTTAATTCTGTGACGTTTTTTCGGACAATTATTTAGTACATTGTTTTGAGTTGAATCAGTCAAAGTATCAATGAGCTGTTGATAATTTCTGGTGAGAAATTATTTGGATACTAAATAATGCAAGATTAGTTCTTACATGCTTCTAGTTCTTCTAGTAGAATTAAATATTCTTGTACTCGGCTTGATGTGTACCTTTAAATATCTAAGTAGACAAATATTTTCCAGATAATACAGGTTGAAGATTTAACATTCAAAATTTCAAACTATATCAATTTTCTATGTACTCTTGGGACAAGAATGAGAAATTATCTCTGTTATTCAGTTATTGAGAGCCAGAAAGGCTATATACAATTGAGTATTTTACAACAGAATAACAGGATGAATAAACTAAACTAAACTGAACAAACAAACTCAGCACACTGGGCTGGACTACACCCTCTATACACCGAGCCCATTTACAATTACAAACATATCAAAGTGGGCCTAATATGTACTCTCTAAAAACATATCAAAGTGGGCCTAATATGGTATCAGGGCACTGCTTTGCTTTGCTTTGCTGATGCCACGGGTGCACAAAATAACTGGTTCAACGGATATATATAAATAGGCAAGTTGTTGGGATATTTTTTTTGAAGCAAATTGTTGGGATTATATATATATATATATATATATATATATATATATATATATATATAATTTAATATAATATAATATATAGTATATATTATATAATTTATATATTTTGGTTTCTGAAATTTTTTAAAAAAATTATTTTCAGGAAAAATTATTTTTTAAAATACCAAAAAATATTTTTAAAACTCATTTTTAAAATAGTTGTTAGAGATTATGGCTATAATAACCGGTTATGGATTTATAACTGGTTTTTTAACCGGTTATGGATATAACCAGTATAACCGGTTACATAAGCGGTTTTACAAATTAATAACTGGTTATGTTTCTTTGGTTATGTAACTGGTTATATTAAATGGACATTTGATCTAGCTGCTGCTACTCTAATAACGCTCGCGTAAATGCCAACAATGCTTCCTACTTCGTTGTATTATATTCATGTGTTAGAGCACACAACTTCGATGTTTGTGAGCATGCTGAACGAAACTTACAACTATCATCCTTGTCGCTTCTCACGAAGAAAGTGTTGATCTGCCAACAGCAAATTCAAGTTTATTGACGCTCCAATGGATCCTTTTGATCCTTCCATTGAGGCATACGAAAGATGCAACAATCTAGTTCAAATGTGGATTGTGAATTCAATGAGAAAATCCATAGCCTCGTGTTTTCTATTTATTTTCTATTTTTTATCAATAAAATTTAAGGGGAGTACTCTTTTGGTTTTTGATATTTTTTCCCTAACGAGAGTTTTACCCAATTCAGTATCAAATGTAATAGGTGAAACAGATCCTGCAGAGCTCCACAAGCTACAATATTGGTGGCCAACCTGTTGTGGCAAATTTTGAACATATAAATTTGCATGTTATGAAGACTTCTTCACTTCCAATGTATCAACAGTAATGTTTATCATGTTTGAATTTCACTTCATCAGTATAGAACGTGGAATAATTTTTTGTTGTATGGCGTAATTAATGTTTTTCAAGAGGTCAATCAACATCTTCAGATTTAACTAAATCTAGATAGGTGTTGTCCTTGTGGTCTTATGAGGAGTAGTATCCAACGTATTAGATGGGTGAGGTGCAATCTTAGCTTGTCGAAGGTTTGTATTTACTCTTTGACTAACTTCATCCCACTCACCTATTAACCCAATCACAAATCAATGAAAGCTTCTCCTTGTACACTATTCTTTCCATAATAACGTATCACTAGCATTCCCCACACATAGGGCTGTTCATGATAACTAAAAAACTGAACTGAACTGCCGAACCGAACCAAAACTAACCGAACTATTACAAACAGTTTAGAACCGAACTGTTATTTTAAGTTCAGTTCAGTAACCGAACTGTTAGGTAGGTTCAGTTCAGTAACCGAACTGAACTGTTAAGGACTTATTGTTTTTTTGAATGTTCTGTTTCTGTTTCTGTAGTTGAATGTTTTGTTTCTGTACTCAGCTTGGCTTTTTGAACACTTTTTACACTCGTAATTGCTCTAACCTTTTCTTTTGAATCACATTATCAAGTTCTAATTTAAGCATGATATAAAACTGATTTATGTAAAGAATCAATGTTCTACCCCAAATAAAAATATAAAAACAACTATTGGCAGTTGTGGTATCATTTATTTATGCTTGTGTGAAAGAAATAACTACTTGTATCCTACACATTTTTTTTGTTAGTTTCTGTGCATCACCATTCAGATTCCTTGTTTTCATATGTCATAATATTAATGATATTGCTATATAGAATCTAGAATTTTCCATCCTTTAAACTAACAGTATGGTGAAGATCTTATAATAGAACTGCTAGTGCAATTCAGTTCGAACCAGTTCACTGCCCGAACAAACAGTTCAGTTCGGTTATTAGAACTGCTAGTGCAGTTCGGTTCAGTTCAAGTAAATTGCTCGACCAGTTCGGTTCAGTTCGGTTCGGTTTTTCTTCCGAACCGAACCATGAACAGCCCTACCCACACATCATCCTAATCCTAATTTTTTAATACTGAAATTCAAGTATGTAAACTATGTATATCCCTTGGTAAACCGTATCATTTTTTTTCCGAACTATTATTGACCATTCACAGAGCATTTTAATGCTTTCAACGTGGTAAACAATATCTTATTTGTTATAAATAAACTCAAATAGAGCAAGAACACAAGAACAAGAATAGAAGATGAGAGAATAATAGAGCTATTGTATTGTACTCTTCAAAGTATCTTCTACAATGTCATATGAGTCATATTTAAGGCTAAGTATTGTAACATATGATTTGCATTTAATATATACAATGATGAATAATAATAAGGAATAATGCCTAGGAGTTACAATTGCATTAGACATCCACTTTATTCACAATACTCTCCATTGGATGTCTATAAGGATATGCCTCATTAAAACCTCACTAAGAAAAAACCCAATGGGAAAAAATCTCAGTGAAGGAAAAAGAGTACAACATCATTTGCTTGAGGGCTGCCTCGTTAAAAACCTTACTAGGAAAACCCATTGGGACAAAACTGTGGTGAAGGAAAAAAGAGTGCCAAACAAATTTATTTCTCCCCCTCATGCATGTAATAATCTCTAAGACGACGAAAACCAATCTTCCTTGTTAACTGTTCAAAAGTTTTGCTTGGCAATGACTTTGTCAGAAGATCTGCTAAATTTTCACATGAGCGAATTTGTTGGATGTTAATAGCACCAGTGGCGGACCCACCTATAGCTCAGGGGGTTCAATTGAACCCCCTGAAAAAAAAATTGCACTTACCACCCTATATAAATAACCCAAACCCCCTGAATTTTTTTTTTGAACCCCCTAAAAATTTTAAATTGTAGTAATAGACCAAGTTTTGCACCTATTTGACACTGGCCTTAACAAATTTGACACCCCTTACCCCGGGGTCCTGGGTTCGCCACTGAATAGCACCGTTTTTTTGAAGATCATGAGTGAAGAAGAACTTTGGTGAAATATGTTTTGTCCTATCTCCTTTAATATACCATTCTTTCAATTCAGCAATGCATGCAATGTTATCTTCATACATAGTTGTTGCATTCATTTTCTCAGAAGACAAACCACAGGTTTCTTGTATATGTTGAATTACTGACCTTAACCAAACGCATTCTCGACTTGCCTCATGTAGTGCTAAAACTTCTGCATTGTTGGATGATGTGGCTGTTATGGTTTGTTTTACAGACCTCCATGAAATGGTTGTATCACTGTTTGCTGGTGTTTTTAGCAAACAATCACTGGTTTTATTAGAAGTGTTTGTGAGATTAAACCAGAAATCTCTAAAGCAATTGCCTTTAAACACCACAGTTTGTCAACAAATATATTTTAAAAGGGAGACAATTCACCATGAAAGTGGGAATCAAAGTAAAAGAAGTGATAAAATGGAACGCAGAAATGTAAAATAACTTGTATTGAAAATAATAAATTGCATTGAAATGTAAAGAGAATGGTGTACAAATTCACATACGTTGTACAAGAATTCTTTTGCTCTGTTTTCGCTGTGACTTGGAAGTTAGAGTTTCAGAATTGTGTGTTTGGTATAATAATTTGCCACCACGATTCCTACGTAGAAACCCCTATTTATACAGAAAATAATGACTGAAATATAAACTGCTATGGACACGTGGCCACGTCTTATTACCCCATGATAGACTTCGTGCCACGTTCGGCGCCACATATTACCCACGTTGAATTAACTGTAGTCTTGAAATTCGACACAACTGTCTGCTAGTAACTGCTTGACGAAATCTTGAATACCCTGTCCTGTCGAAAACTCTTCTCTGTCGAAATGGTGAAGACCTCTTCTGTCGAAAACATGCTAAGATGATATAAATGTCACTTATTCTTTCTGAAGGCAATATGAATGTTCTTTAATGATAAGTCAAACCCTATTAAAAACCATTCAAAAGCCTTGTCGAAATTCTAGGCTAACAAATTGCCCCCCAAAAATAGCTTTTTCGACAATGTTTAAGGAAGAAAAAGAATATTTTTGAAGATTTCGAAACGTCACCTCCAACAACTTTACATTAAATGGTGATAGGCAAAAATAATCATGACCTTACGCAGAAAAAGCGAACCATTTCATTGGGCCACGTCATTTGGTTGGTAGACCACGTCTTTTCAGAACCTCAAACGTGCGAAGCGTCGTGACTGTGAAACCGCTGCCCTTCTAACGTATAAATACGTTTCACTTCATCTTCTTCAATCTCATGCTCCCTTTGAACCTTAAACTCTGAAAATTTCTCAGTTAACCTTGCCTCTTCACGAAAGCTTCAAACTTTTTCATTGTTTCGACATTCCTACCAAGAACCCAACTCTCTTTGTTCGTTATTTACAACAGATGGCTTCTTCCAGCGCTCAACCTCAAAAACAAACAGTTGCTGTGCAAGGCTTTGAAGGCTTCGTTGCAGAACCTTCACCAACTTGGTTTAATCAGATACTCATTCCATCTGGTAAACCCTTCACCCATGCTTATTTAGGTCCTCTTCCTGACCCCATAGAAAGCGAAGAAGTTAAAGCGATTTGTCCTAGTCACCGAAAACTTCAACCCAGAATTTTTGAGGAAACTCCTTTTCATTTGGAATTCCTAAAAAATCCCAACAGAGTGTTTAGATCTGCTCCCAAGGTAGAACAAAGTGATTACATCGCATGGCTTGACAAAGTTCAAAAACAAAAGGAAACCATTTGGCAAGAACAGGGGATTTTCGACATTATCCAGCTGTCGAAATATGGACCCAAATATGACAGCACTATGCTTCTAGCAGCATTGCAATTCTGGGACATATCTACTCATAGTCTCCATCTAAAGTGTGGCATGTTAGCTCCCACTTTGTTGGATGTGGCTGCCATTACCGGCCTGAAACCATTGGGTGAAACCTTTGACCCTAAACTGGCCACCAACGATTATGGCTTTTCATTTAACAACCCTACCTTTAGTGCCTATATTGCTGATCACCATGATACTGAGAATGCTGAAGTATCTGATCTAGAACATATAGCTTTTCTTACTCTGTGGTTGTCGTGTTTTGTCTTTTGCTCCCGTTCTCTTCAAGTAGCAAAAGTTTTCGTTCCTTTGGCCATTCAACTCCATAAGGCCAAAAATATCAATTTGGCGAAATTGATCTTGGGGAATCTCTATCAACATCTTGATGGTGCTGCTCTCGAATTGAAAGAAGGTGAACCAACTGACAAATTGCTTGTTGCTGGTCCTATGTGGCTTATGCAACTTTGGCTCTTAGCCACTTTTGAATCAAGGTTAAACTTGTTTATTCCTAAGGAAGTTCGACCAACTTTACCAACTAGAAGAACCCAAGGAGTTCGACTAGCACAATTGAAGAATAGGGAGACAAACTTGTCTTATGAAGAAGCGTTTTCCATGTACTTCGACATCTTCAATAAGTGCACTAATTTCGTTGATGCTATGGCGCCTTTTGTCAGATGCACTTTTGGACCATCTTGGTTCACCAACGAATTTCCTTCTAACTCAACAGAAAATGCTGAAGAAATAAACCAAATTTGGCAAGCTTATCTTTCGCCCTCTCTTCTTTCGATCAGGCTCTCTCCAAGCAACAATAAAAACAATCTTGGCATTAGCAAATATTTTCCCAGCTATCTTTCCAGGCAATTTGGGCTATGCCAACTTCGACCGGCTCCGGTCTGCTTGCATAGGAGAGAATTCAACACTCCAGAAACAGAGCAAGCTTATCAACAAGTCTTCAAGAATTTTCGTTTCAAAGATTTGCTCTTTGAACCTGCTAAATTTCAACCCAACTTTTCTTGTACGAAAGCATTCCAAGATTGGTGGGGTGGATATTATATTAAAGCTCTTAAAGGAAAAACTGATGCAGAAATTTCAAAAATTTTGTATTCAGCTTTTCCTTCTCAAATTGCTGAGAAAAACAAACCCCCAGGTATCCTCAGATAAATGGAAACATACTTCTTTATTAGTTAAAATTTAAAACCATTTACCTGATAAAATTTTATGCATTATGAACAGCTGCTGTTTCACAGAAGAAGCTTACTAAAGCAGCACCAAAGCAAAACAAACCAACAGCAAGGACACCACCCAAAACAAAGAAAAAACTTATGGTCAAATCTACTTCCAGCTTACCCCAAATAGAGGTATATCTTTATTAACTGACTATATCTTTAAAGTAGAGAATTCGACCATATTTCATCACCTTTATTTCTTTTTCTTCTTTCAGAAGAAGCCTGGAGTAACAAGTTCTCTTGTAATAGGGAAAAGCCTACTTGTTTCCAGTTCTGAGGTAACAAATATATCTTCATTTTTTGTTTCAAATTTCTTCGGCTCTTTTAACACTTGATTATGTGTTAAACTCACGTTTCTCTTTCGCAGGATACTGATAGTGATGATGATAACATGCCTCTTATCCATCGGTCAAGGAAACGAATGCAACCCGAATCTCAAACAAGGGCTAAAGGGATTGTGATCAAAGAACCACAAGAACAATCTCAGGGACCTCCTCCTAAAAGACTTCACACAGCAGTCGAAATTCCTGTTGTCGAATCTGTAACTGCCCCAAATGTTCTTTCGACTGAACAAATTTTACCTGCACCATCAACACCTATGGAGATTTCCACAATAATTCCAACTACCCAAAATTCTCCTATGGTTGTTGACGTTGAAGGAACAAACATTGCCACTAATGTGAATGTCGAAATAGAACCTGAGCACACCAACGAGCAAACACCAGATGTGGCAGGCGCTAAGGCTTCAAGGAAAGAAACGATCGAAATTGAGGCTCACGAACATGCTTCTACCAAGGAATCGACTAGTAGCGCCATGAGTGACCAGGAATTTTCGCTAATGAAAGCGACAAATCCTTTGGCTGCTCTAAAACACTTGCTGAGCCTTTCTTCTTCTTCTCCTGCCATGGTTTCCAGTGCTTCGACTACTTCCTTGACCTCTGTTACTCAAGAGTCTACTGAAGAATTGCTTCAGCAATTAAAAGCTAAGGTCTTGGAAGGCAATCTTTTTACTAAGATTGAAGAAAACCCGTCAGAAAGCTTTGCAATTAAGGACATCGCTCAGAAGTTGCTGCAATCAGAGCCTAATGCGAAACTTTTCGCTTTCTTAGTTGAATTTTTGCCAGTCTTTGAAACTTTCGCACTTCACATCAGTAAACGCTCTGAAATTACTATGTTGAAAAACCAAGAAGCTGAACTTCATCAAGAGAAAATTAATGCCTTCAAGGTTTCTCAGACCTCCATTGATGGATTAGAAGTTCAAATAACGAAGGATGAGCAAGAACTTGCCAACTGGAATTCAAAAATTCAACATTATGATGAAGAGATAAGAATTCTCCAAACAAAACTGGCAAATGCTAAATACCAAAAAGGTTTGGTGCAACAAAGGATGGAGACCCCCAAGTCGAGTATTGAAAAGGCAGCTACAGAGGCTCTTAAACATTTTGAAGATGCTCAACAACATCAAGCCACTATTGCTCAACTGGATAAAGAGTTAAGCTTTCTGGATTCTTCCATTGCTGTGGGCACCAAAATTCTCTACAGGCTCAAGCATTCTCTTCAAAGTCTTTGATAACTTGTAATAGTGTAGGATTTCTTTTAATGGCTATGTAATTATTTTGATCGAATACATTACCATTTTGAACCAATTTATGATTTTACCCTTGCTCGATTCTAACTTCGTTTAACGTTGGCTTATATTGTTTTAAATACTTGCCATTTATTTTGAAGATTCTATTTTCGTCACCTAGTTCTTCGACTTCATAAGCGCCATTCGAAAAACACTGCAACACGCGAAATGGGCCTTCCCAACTGGGTGACCATTTACCCAAGACTCTATCTTTTTTATCCATAGGTAACAACACTTTCCAAACTAAATCACCTGAATTAAAGGTTTTTAACTTAACCTTTTTATTATAAGCTTTAGCTACTCTTTCCTTCTGTCGAATAAGCATTTCCAAAGCTAATAACCTTTCCTCGTCTACATCAAGTAACTCATCAAGCATCATATTCCAATAATGATCAAAAGGAATTTCATACTGTCTTTGAATTCTTGTTGATTGTAAACAAATTTCGACAGGCAATACTGCATCGTGTCCAAAGGTTAATCTGTATGGAGTAGCATTGATAGATTCTTTGGGTGAATTTCTACAAGCCCATAAAACTTGATCCAAAGTATTATGCCAATTTCTGGGTTTTTTCCCAACATGCTTTTTAATCAAGTTAATAATGATCTTATTGGCAGCTTCTACTTGACCATTGGCTTGTGCATAATATGGTGTCGAAGTTAATAACTTAAAACCAATTTCAGAAGCAAATTCCACCATTTTTCGACCAGTGAAAACAGAACCTTGATCTGTAGTTATGGTTTCTGGAATTCCATACCTATAAATAATATGACTTTGGATAAACCGTATTACTGCTTCTTGGTCAACATTAGTTAAAGGTACTGCTTCAACCCATTTGGTAAAATAATCAATTCCTACTAATATATACTTATGACCTTTTGATGATGTTGGCTTTATTTCTCCAATTATATCTAGAGCCCAACCTCTGAATGGCCAAGGTTTCACTATGGCATGCAATTCATTTGCAGGTATATGTTGTATTCCAGCATGTTTTTGACACTCTTGGCATCCTTTGGCGAACTCTATACAATCTTTCAAAATTGATGGCCAATATATTCCTTGTCGAAATAATAACCATTTCATTTTATGGCCTACTTGGTGTGAACCACAAGCTCCGCTGTGTGTTTCAGAAACTGCTAAATATGCCTCATTTTCATTAAGACATTTCAATAATATCCCTTCAGGAGTTTTCTTAAACAATTCATTTCCAATTATCACATAGCTTAAAGCTCTGTACTTTACTTTTTTATTGGTATTTCCTGTGGGATTTTGCAAGTATTCTACAATAGGCTTTCGCCAATCATCATTGGCCATATTGTCAATAGCAAAAACTTCTGCTAAAACAACTTCATCAACAATGTGATGTTGTTCAATACATTCCTCATCTGTATTTGTTGCCCCCCCAGTTTTTGGTGTTGACAATAATGAGGAAGAAATATCATCAGACACGAGTTTCTCTTTTATTTCGATTAATTCTTCAAGACTTTGTTTTGAAACCCTATAACCTGATGCAATTTGGGCCAAATCATTCGCCACTTGATTATCAACTCGTGGTAAATGTTCTAAATGAACAGAGTCAAATCTTTTTAACAAGGAATTGGCCATAATAAAGTATTTAATAAGGTGTTCTTTAATACATTTATATTCTTTGGTCATTTGTTTGATAACCAATTCCGAATCACCTTTTATTTCAATACATCTTGCCCCCAACTCAAGTAAAATTTCAAGGCCTATAATTAAAGCCTCATACTCAGCTTCATTATTTGAGCAAGGATTTCGAATCTTACACTTGTATTTCGTTGGAATGTTATTTGGTGAAATAATTAAAACACCAATCCCAACTCCTTTTTTATGACTTGAACCATCAAAATACAACCTCCAAGGATATGTGTCTACGAAATGTAATGTTTCTTCGACAACAGAGTGGTCTACTATAAAATCAGCAACCACTTGTCCTTTAATTGATTTTAAAGGTTGATAAGTTAAGTCATATTCAGACAAAGCTAAAGCCCACTTACCAATTCTACTATGCATTATTGGTTTCGACAGCATGTGCTTAATAATATCAGAATGCGAATAAACACAAACATTAGCTGGCTTTATATATTGCTTTAACTTTGTACAAGAAAAATACAAGCAAAGGCACAATTTTTCTATAGAACTGTACCTAGTTTCAGCATCTATTAAGACCCTACTAAGGTAATATATGGCCCTTTCGACACCATTATCATCCTCTTGAGCTAACATGCTACCTATTGTTTTTTCAGATGCTGCTATATACAATTTGAGCACTTTGTTTCTAATAATAGGCATTAGAATTGGTGGTTTCAGCAAATAAGACTTAATTTCTTCAAAGGCTGCTTGATGAACTGATTCCCATTTGAAAACTTCTTCTTTCTTCAGTCTCAGTAATGGCGAAAATGCTTGAGTTTTGCCACTTAGATTTGAGATGAATCTTCGTAGGAAATTGATTTTTCCCAACAATGACTGAAGTTCTTTTTTGGTTGAAGGAGCCTTCGTTTCAATTATAGCTTTAGCCTTATTCTGATTGATTTCAATGCCTTTTTTGTGCACCACAAAACCCAAAAAATCTCCTGCACGCACACAGAAGGCACATTTTAATGGATTCATTTTCAATCCATATTTCCTCATTCTTTCAAAAGATTGTCGAAGATGGTCTAAATGGCCATTTTCTGAGGAAGATTTAACTACCACATCATCTATATATATTTGCATAAAGTTTTCAATAAAATCATGAAACATACAATTCATTGCCCTCTGATATGTAGCACCAGCATTTTTTAAACCAAATGGCATTACTACCCATTCATAAATACCTAATGCCCCTGGACAACGAAATGCAGTTTTAGATACATCCTCTTCAGCAATAAAGATTTGATTGTACCCAGAATAACCATCAAGCATGCTGAGGTATTCAAATCCTGCTGCTGAATCTATTAACATTTCTGCCACAGGCATTGCGTATTCATCTTTGGGAGTCGCATTATTCAAGTCTCTAAAATCTATGCAAACTCTAAGAGTGCCATTTTTCTTAATTACAGGAACTATATTAGCTAACCATTCGACATACCTGGCAGTTCTGATGAATTTGTTCCTGAACAACCTTTCGATCTCCTCCTTAATTTTAGTTAATATTTGAGGAGCAAACCTTCTTGGCATCTGCTTCACGGGCTTCTTCTCTGGTCGAATTGGCAATTGTAATTCCACAATGTCTCGACTCAATCCAGGCATTTCGTCATAGTCCCAAGCAAAGCAATCTTTGAACTCCCTCAGTAATGTGATAATTTGGGTTTTCAATGCAACATCCAGGTATGCACTAACAAAAGTTGGCCTCTTCTTTGAGCCATCTCCCAAATCTACTTCCTCCAAAGGATCTTGAGCTTGCATTCGCTTTGTTGAATCTTTAGGATCTTTTTCGAAACCTAATGGCTCATTATCATAAATGCAATCAAGTTTTTCATTCATAATAATGCCATTTTCGTCTACAGGATCTTTGGCTTCGACAGCCATTGTTTGATGAATTAATTCGGCTTCCATAGCCGCTTTTAACTTATTCTCGGCCATATAAGCCGTAATTTTGTTCCATGCAGTAGGAACTGACATAGGAAACATTTTAAGAATCAGAATACCACCCTTCAGGTTGGGCAGTAGCATCTCCTATTATTTGCCTTTCCCAAACAAAACCATAGTTTGGATGCAAATTAACTGAAGCAAATACATTATCAGCAGGAATGTATGCCTCATTAGAAGATGAACATGGCGCAATGTTCGCCAATTTTTTCTCAAAATTTTCCTTGGTGATGTGATTCACATCAGCACGAAAATAACTTTGGTCTGCTTCAATGTATTCGACAAGACCATCTTCTTTCCACATCACTAGTCTCTGATGTACTGTTGAAGGCACAGCGCCGACCCCATGTATCCACTCTCTCCCAAGCAACATATTGAAGTTTGCTTTGGAAGCAATTACTAAGAACAAAGTGGTCCTCTTGATAGTTCCAACAATCAATTCCACTTCGATGGCTCCAAGAGAGTAGCCAGTTTTGCCTTCGTAATTACTTAAGACAATATTGTGTGGCTTGAGGTCGGTGATGGATATGCCTATCTTCTTCATAAGCACTTCAGGTATAAGATTTACAGCAGCACCTCCATCAACCAACACTTTGTTAATGCCAATGCCATTAACTTTAGCTTGAATATATAAAGGCTTCAGGTGGTTCTGCATACTCGTATCTGGCCTCTCGAAAGTAGCCACCTGCCCTTCGACACAGCCATCATTCATCACATAATAACACATGGGTTTGTGACAAGCCATATCTTCAGTAAAATCTTCCTCACTATTAGGCACAGTTATGACATCATATTCCAGTGGCAATATTGACACCACATTACAGACGACATCAAAGTCATCATCAGAATCATCAAAACTAGAACCTATGTCCTCATCAAAGTCAGACTGAAGTTCTTTCCCTTTAGATGTCGAAGATGGAGGACAAATTCTTTCAAGTGCAGGCCTTCTAGGTTTTTCCATCACAACATCCTTACCTTTTGCCTTATTGACCCCACTTGTAGGCTTAGCAACATCAGCACTGGTATTTGCTTCAACCTTAGAAGCCACCTTCTTATCACCCACCTGGACTTTGATTCCAAAGTGACTAGGAACCTTGTTCACGTCTAAAGAAGCTTTTTTCTTCTGTTTCTCTGAAAACGACGCCATTGGGTTTTAGTCATGGGATTCTTACCTTTATAATTATTCCAATAATTATACTTGCTGGAATCACCTTGATGGACAACTTGAGCGTGTGCATTGTTGTGAACCCATTTTCCAACAGGGGAATTCATTTGTGGAACGAAGGATTTACCAAACAGTCTTATGGATCCTTTCTTTCCTGGCTCTTGGCTTGTCGAAGGCTTAGTCGAAACATTAGCCTTACTAGATGAAGGCTTAGTCGTAACATTAGCCTTGTAACCAGGGAGCTCAGTGTTGCCAAAATCAAAAGATGGCCTATTGTCAAGCCATTTCCTCTTTCGATGTTCCTGATCCTGGTACCCTTCAACAGCTTTGGCTGCTTCTTTGTCGAAAACAGCACTGCACCTAGGACATAACATGACCTCAGAGTTATTCCATTTACATCTGTTGAGGAAATCTATCAATTCCTCTTCAGCTTTTGGGAACACAGCATGCAGCTTCCCATCATATTCTTTCAAGGTTATCTCTTGTTTCTTCCCTTCAGCATATATAAAACCTTCCAATTTCTTGGTGGAGGATTTAAGTTTCTTTGGAGGATCTTTCATTTCAGCATCTACCATGTTTATATTCATTTCGAAAGGTTCTGTATACATGGCTTCAGCTTTGGGTAAAGGGTCATCTACAACTTGCATTTGAGTTTTCATCTTTCTATCTTCAAATTTTAGTCTCCCTTCTTCGATTGCTTTTTGCACAAGATCCCTAAAAAGCACACAACGGTCAGTGTTATGTCCCAAAAAATTATGGAACTTACAATAACCCTTTTTCTTTCTCTGGTCAAGAGTTGGCACTTTTAAACCACTAGGTACCAATATCTGACCATCTTTTACTAACAGCTCAAATATTTCATCACATTTAGTAACATCAAAAGTATATGTCTTAGGCACAAATCTGTCATTTTTTGGCTCAACAGGATTTTTCCCATTTGCAGGCCTTAGTAATTTACAAGTATAAGGAGGACCAGGCTTGAGTTCAGCCACATCTATCTCCTCTCTTTCGACATCACTAAGTGTGGTGTCGAATTCTTCTTCGACATAAGCTACTTTTTCTTTTTTATGAAACCTAGTTGACGTAGACTTTTCTTCTTTAAGCCTTTCTACCTGTCGAACTCTGTCAGCTAATTGGGCCATATCCCTTAAATGAGATGTGTCCAATTTCTTCCTGATCGAATAATCAAGGCCACCAGCAGCCATTTCGACGAGTTCATGTTCAGGCACTTGTGTGAAACAACGAGCCTTCAGTAGCCTAAACCTATTCAAATAGTCATCAACAGTTTCAGGTATTTTGCGCTGAACACTGGCCAGTTCTTTGAGACTAATCTTCGATTGGCCCATGTAAAATTGCGCATGAAATGCTTTTTCTAATTGCCCCCATGTGAAAATAGAACCAGGGGGTAATGTAGTAAACCAAGTAAAAGCATTTTTTGTTAAAGAATTTGGGAAATATTTCATTTTCAAATTCTCATTTTGGGCTATATCCCCAGACTCAGTCAAGTAACGAGCAATATGTTCGACAGTAGACTCTTTTGTGTCACCACCAAACTTAGTATACTTAGGAACTTTCCAGCCCCTTGGTAATTCAGTTTGCAACACATATTCACACAATGGTGATATGAAATTTGGCCTATGCAAACCTATGTTAAGACCATTCTGCGCCATTATAGTTTCTACTAAAGTGGCTATATTATCATGAACGTCAGCGTTATTTCGTTGTACTTGTCGAACAACCTCGTCAGCGTTCTGGTTTCGATTTACCAAAACTACTTCAGGGATATGATTTGCTAACCCTTGTTGTTCACCTACAATTGCCTGGGCTTCGACCGTAACTGCTCTTTGAGGGTTGCCAGGCACATTACCCACTATATTGGGAATTTGCCTATTATTAACCGTTGGGGTCCCAAAGAAATCTGCAATTCGACCCATTTGATTGGCTAACATTTGGTAACTAGTGTTAGTATTTTGAATCAATGGATTAAAAACTGTACCAATTTGTTGGGTTAACATATTAACCATATCATGATTGCTCTCATCAACTTGTTGTCGTAAGGCAAACAAAGATTCATTGGTTAATGCAGTAGGATTTCGACCCATTACACTTTCAGAAGAAACATGTAGGGGAGACATAGTCGAAATATGTGGCATTCCAGTAGGCATGCCATATGACCCAGGAGGAAACGCAGGAAAACTTACATTATGAAAATGTGGATTTAAACCGCTTCCTATTGCCATATAAGGATTATGAAGTCCCCTATGTGACGGCAAAGGCATAGGTATAGATGCCATGTTTGACTGCGTTAATCCAATGTTAGTCATTGATACTGAAGGAACAGTTGTTGATGATGATGGGGATACTGTTCCCACAACCAACCCTGCATTTACGTTTGCAGAGTCTACTATTGTTCCTTGTTCTTGTGAAACCACAGGATTGGAACTAGACGCATTATTAGTATGACGAACCATTTTTCCACTTCTTAAGTGCATGCACATACAAACACACACAAGAACATAGAAAATTTATGTATTAACGGCAAACGGTCCCACTGGGCGTGCCAATTTGTTTGCTGGTGTTTTTAGCAAACAATCACTGGTTTTATTAGAAGTGTTTGTGAGATTAAACCAGAAATCTCTAAAGCAATTGCCTTTAAACACCACAGTTTGTCAACAAATATATTTTAAAAGGGAGACAATTCACCATGAAAGTGGGAATCAAAGTAAAAGAAGTGATAAAATGGAACGCAGAAATGTAAAATAACTTGTATTGAAAATAATAAATTGCATTGAAATGTAAAGAGAATGGTGTACAAATTCACATACGTTGTACAAGAATTCTTTTGCTCTGTTTTCGCTGTGACTTGGAAGTTAGAGTTTCAGAATTGTGTGTTTGGTATAATAATTTGCCACCACGATTCCTACGTAGAAACCCCTATTTATACAGAAAATAATGACTGAAATATAAACTGCTATGGACACGTGGCCACGTCTTATTACCCCATGATAGACTTCGTGCCACGTTCGGCGCCACATATTACCCACGTTGAATTAACTGTAGTCTTGAAATTCGACACAACTGTCTGCTAGTAACTGCTTGACGAAATCTTGAATACCCTGTCCTGTCGAAAACTCTTCTCTGTCGAAATGGTGAAGACCTCTTCTGTCGAAAACATGCTAAGATGATATAAATGTCACTTATTCTTTCTGAAGGCAATATGAATGTTCTTTAATGATAAGTCAAACCCTATTAAAAACCATTCAAAAGCCTTGTCGAAATTCTAGGCTAACAATCACCACATGTAAACATATAGCCTGTTTGTGATCTACCATTATGAGGGTCAGAAAAATAACCTGTATCTGCATAACCAGTTAAATCTGACTTTGATTCATTTGAATAAAACAAACTCATATCCATTGTACCTCTAAGGTAACAAAGTACATGCTTGACGCCATTCCAATGTCTTCGTGTAGGTGAAGAACTATATCTTGCTAATAAATTGACAGCAAATGATATATCAGGACGTGTATAATTAGCAAGGTACATTAGTGCACAAATTGCACTAAGATATGGTACTTCAAAGGTATCTTCGAAAATGTCATATGAGTCCTTATTTATATGCTCAAGTATTGTAACATATGATTTGCATTTAACATATACAATGATGAATAATAATAAAGAATAATGCCTAAGAGTTACAATTGCATTAGATATCCGCTTTATTCACGATATTATTTGCAAAAGCCGCAACAAGTGTATCTATAATAAAGCATTATATGATTCGTAATGGTTGTAAATGAAATCAAGTATCCCATTTCGGCTGCACCTTAATTTGCTGTAGCCCAAAATTGACCCGGAGGCTATAATAGGGACGACACCTGTGGGACAATGAATGATTCAAGCAAAGATACTTTTGCTGCTGGAAAACTACTTTCTTTAATTAATTACTTCTGCTTAATATCAACAACTTCTAACTTTCTTGCTTCTCATCATTAAGCCTTTTTTAGCCTTTGACAACTCCCTCCCATAAACATTACCCTATATTTGTCTATCCTATTTTTCAAATTTAATCAACGAATTCAAATGCACAATTATTTAGCTTTTTTCTTTTTAATATGCTTTCCAGCACTAATCAAGCCCCACTTTAATCCTTAAAACACTCACTCAAACAGATATTCCCTCTACTTGTACGATATACTTGTATATCTCACAAGCAATGACAATCTTACCAAAGAAAACCCTTTGTTTTACTTTATATTTTATATTATATATGTCATTTTTAATTATATATTCATTTGCTATTTATATGATCGTGCATTTCGGAAAAAAAATATGATCGTGTGCACTTGACTCTTTGACACTTCATATCTTTGCTATACGAAATTCTTTTTTTTTTGTCAAGATTGCATGATTCATTCAAAATCGGCAAGGCCCAAACCAATATAATCAGGCCCAAGTACAAAGACACCATGGGTCCAACGGAAATCACGAAGATAGTTACTACGTCAAAAGACCCGGCCCACAACCAATTCGGGGTCAAAGACCTAGTAGCTGGGAAAGTACATACACATTAAAAGAGTAAAGTAAAGCCAAACAGGATAAAAAGCGCCAAATACAAAGGCCAAATATAGTGAGAAAGAAACCCTAACATCAAAAGGCATCTCCAGAAGAGGAAAACAGATCATGATTAACATGCAGATCAAGGTCCAATTATTGGCAAAAAAAACTAGATGTTCAACGGCGATGGACAATCCTTCACAATTGCTCTTTGAATCACATCTTCGGGATGTCATTGCCATCTGGAGGACGCCAACGCCATTTCAATGCCAGAGAGCCTGAGAATCACACACCAATGCCTTACGAAGCAGATCAGGTAGACTACGCAACCACGATCCAACAAGATGACCAAGTTTCGATAATTAAGTGTTAAGTGATATGAACTAACCCAAAGGCTAGCCAGAGAGAAAAAATAAACATTGTAAGCCATGATCACACCTAAGACGCCTAATACACCGACTACTCCTCAAAAAAAACACAATGATAGAAGCTCCGAAGACAACACACACCTAATTTTAGCCGAGACCAAAACCAAAGAAAAAAAAATCAACCTCTAATGAAGCCACGGAATTCTTTTTCTTTTCTTACTTAACTCAAATGAAAATGCCTCCTTTTAGTAAGTTTGTGCCTAATTTGCAAAAGCCGTCAAATCACCTATAGGTTAATGCATTTTAGTCCAAAAAAAACTTATACTTAATGTATGCTACAGATTTGAAATTTTCAGTCTCTAAATCATAAATCTTTTACGTAATATATGCACACAATTAAAGAAGATTATTTCATGCTCAATTATTAATAAGTATTAAACTAAGCCGAGACTAAGACTCCCCATCTCCCACTAACATTGCATTTAAAAAAAACTAAGCCGAGACTACAAGCCATCATGAAACAAAGTCCAACATTTGATCTTGATGAATCACACTATCTTGTATCCGTAACGTTGACAACAAAAAAACATCCCTAAGCAACAAATTTGAATTTTAAGACTGCTCTTTATTATTGGACAGTCAAAGCTTTTCATTGATATTATATCTCATTTGTGACCCCATATAATGATCGTATCAAATCAGAGGATGGCACCATGTGTTAAAATAATTGACAATATCTCTAAGATCTAGCTCAACTGGCAAATGCCGAAATTGTTATACTGAATATCATGTCTTAGGTTCGAACCCAGGACCTCACAGTGGTGTGCGTGAATTTCTAATGTCATTTGCCACTTCGTCTACGAATAAAAAATAATAATAATAATTGACAATGAAAATCGTACGTGTAACTTCACACTATATTATTCTATTTCGTACAAAACATAATTATATTATTCATATTCCCCTAAGTTGATAAATGTTCCTATCATATGGGGCAATACTTGTAAATTTTATTATTTATGTTAGTAATAATATGTTACATAATGTAAAACCAATAACAATAAGACTCTACTCACTAAATTGTGAATACTACAATTACAATAAGACTCTTCTCATGATATTTGCACCCCTCCCTGGCTTTTGTGATAACGCTTTTCAAGTTGTTTGATCCTATGCTTGAAAGAGAGTTTTAAGAATCGACAAAAGTAAAGATACAGCTTTGCATTTTTTTCCTCCGAATCTCTCTCATGTCATGAGAGTGAAATGTCAACTTGTGATACTTCAGTTCAGTACTATCTTGTCCGTCCATCAACCATCATAGATTATTAGAGAGAGGTGTGTGACTGTGATGGCCAGCTAGCCATATAAAGCTAATTGGCAGGACCCATTTTTACATTTGCTTTTTTATTTTTGTCAAGAAAATTTTTTCATTTTCTGGATGCCTGTACCGACAGGAGCCTCGGGCCTCGTCCTCACGAAACCAAGGCTGGTCACATTCTCATCAATAGTCTCTCCCAGCTGCAACCTCACTGACTCTCTTCTGAATATGAGGTTCTCAGTAGTTCTCACTTCTCACAGTCAATATGAGTACGTTTTATGTATAAAATACGGTAGATAAGTATTAGAAAAATATAAAATTAATTATATTTTGTAGAGGTACATGACCATGTAAATTATAGTTAAAAATATTATTTTTAATTAATAAAGAGATTAACATTGAAGATTGATAATTGCTCTCTCTATCTCATATTATATGATTTTCTAGCCAAACAAATTTGTCCTATAAACTTTTTAGAATTCTAATGAAACTCTAATATTTCTTTCCTATTATACCATTTATAATTTAATAATATCTCTTTCATAATTCTACTAATTTGTCTTCTAAATGTCATCATTAATAAGGTTAATTTGGTAAACTACTACCTCCGTCCTATATTATATGTCGTTTTGGGTCATTTCACACATATTAACAAAAGTAGTTAATTTTGTATGGGGAAGAGAAATTGTGAGTTAGTTTACCAAATTAACCTTCATTAATGACAATGGGAAGATAAATTAATAGAGTTATGAAAAAGATATTATTAAATAAAGAAGGGTATGGTAGGAAGAAATATTAATGTTTCAATGAGATTCTAAAAAGTCATGTATTATGTGACAAATGTTTTTGGCTAGAAAGTCATATAATATGGGACGGAGGGAGTAACTCACAATTTCTCTTTTCCATAAAAAATTAACTACTTTTCTTAATATGTGTGAAATGACCCAAAATGCCATATAATATGGGACGGAGGGAGTAATAAGAAGAAAAGTCTAAAAAACTTTGAGTATTTGAACAGTCAAAATTTTTCCAAACGCTAAATTTAAAGTAATCCAAAACAAACTTCTAGCTTCGTTCTTTATGTATTTTGGCACAAAATTAATTTTTGGTTTGACCCAACCAATTATTGAGTAACGAACTCTGTGTTTTTGTACATCTTAAATTTTTTCGAAATCCAGAGACACCCAAAACACACTGCTTATAGTCACATTTTACATATTTTGTTACAAAACTATTTTTTTAATAAAATTGGTTATCAAGAAACAAACTTCGCGTACTTAATGTGTACTTGAAAGTTGTTAACTCTCTACTACTTCAACTTTTGCTGCTCCTTCTTCGGATGTTATGCTAACAGGACATATATATAATTTAATTCTTTAAAAAAGTGTCTAAAATAGTCACTACAAAAAGAAAGGCTCATTAGCGACGTACTAATATCCACTAAGCCATTTTCAGACGCTAATACAATTGGTAGCGACGGATTTAGCGTCAGAAATGAATTTAGCGACAGAAATTCAGTTAGCGACGGATTTGGTGGGTTTAGCGACAAAATAATCCCTCGCTACGAGGGAGCAGGATTTTGAAAAGGAAAAAAACACAAAATTCGAGGTGATTAGCAAAGTAAGTTAGTTGTGCATAGCGACAGAAATTCCCTCGCAAATGTACATCTGACTGTTGCAGTGCCTTGGAACTAGTGAAATCATTAGCGACAGAAATTTCCCCACAAATTCTCTCACTAATTTTAATTAAGTTTTTTTTTGATATCCGAAACACTCTCTCATTTCCTCTTCTCTATTCTCTCACTTTCTCTCCTCTTTTCTCGTCTTCTCTCCCACCCTCCCACCCTCCCACCGTACCACCACCCTCCCATCACGCCACCGTCGTCCACCTCGCCACCACCATGCAACAACCAGAATATGTGGCTTCCTATATTGCATTGAAAGACCAAGTTGAAACTTTTCTCTTCTCCTCTTCGCACCTAACTTCGAACCGGAGCTTTAGACCACCACCACCGCCGTTTGGCCACAGCACCACCCTCCTTTTGCCACAGTTTCACTGTCCAAGGTTAGTAGAACATGTTTTTCGTTTTTGTTTTATTTTACTTATGCATAATTTTTTAAATTAGTATTTTTGAGATGTTAGGGATTTTAGAGATGTTTATGATATTTAGGAATTTTAGAGATGTTTTTTATATATGCAAATGTTAGAGATGTACGATTGTATGTTGTTAGTGAAACTATGTGTTAGAGATAATTATTGTTAGGAATTGAAATGTGAATTTGAAATTGAAATTATTGAAAAGTGTATCTTAAATTGAAATTGTTGAAAAGTGTATGTAAAATTGAAATTGTTAGGGAAACAATGTTAAAGATGATTGTTTTAGGAATTGAAATTGTTGAAAAGGTGTATGTTAAATTTTTTGATAGGGATGTTAATTGTAATTGTGCTAAATTGTTGTTAAAATATTTAATGAACCCTAGGTTAGGTGACTATATTGGATGTCATTGTTATTGTGTGATGTTGATGGAAAATGGTGAGGTGTTGTCTCTCACCCATATATTTTGCTCAAAATCATCTCCATTGAGATAATTGCGAGACGATACTAACAACGGTAGGGTTGAGAGTTAGAAACAACTTGATTTGTATTATATAATGTTGTTTTCTTAAAATGGAGCGCTAATTATGCTATGTTTTGTGGTTATGCAAAACAGGAGGAACATACTGAGACGATGACTGAGGCGACTCAGGGGAGCTGGAACCCTGACTCACTTGGTCCACTTCCCCCTAAGATATAGCTTTGATGAACCGCAACCGCGAGAAGAATAAGGGTCGCCTGTATGGTTCAGGGCCTTTGGCTCCATTTATGGAGTTTGGGGTCGATCACTTCAACACCAGCGGAGTTTCTAGCAGGCGACCTCCTCCTCCTTCAGCTGAGGTGACAAAGCAGCTCAGGCAGCAGGTAGAGGCTCAGGTGCAGCAGCTGCAGGCTCAGGCGCAACAACTACAGACTCAGTAGCAGCAGATGCAGACTCAACAACAGTAAATGTAGACTCAGGGGATGAATGCAGTGTTATGATCAGACTATCAGAAGTATGCAGGAGGACTTACTGAGGGTGACCCATCAGCAGGAGAATATGTATGGTTACTATAGGAGCTTGAAGCCCGATGGGTCTAGGTCGTCTGAGCAGCCTGATGATCCCGATGACCCTTATTAGTATTATGTTGATTTGGATTATGTTATAACATTTCAGACTAGTTTATGTTGTTTATGTTAATATTCTAAGAATATTTATTTTGAATAGTTTTATTTATTTTTAATATTAGTATTTATTAATATTTTTTTGACCAATTTTTTTTAATAAATTATAAATATAAAAAACCATTTTTTTCTAAAATTAAAAATTATTTTCATCGCTACGCATTATGAGGAGCGTTTTAGCAACGGAATTAAGTCGTCGCTAATTTCGTCGAAAATATGCATTAGTGAGGGATTTTCTGCCTTTAGTGAGGAAAAATTCTTACGCTATTAAGCCTTTTTTTTAAAAGCATAGGTAGAGCACTTAACTCAAACCAAAGACAATTATTTTTTTTTTGACGTGAAATACAATTAATTAATTCAGATATTAATTTTTGACAAATTTAGTCCAACTCAACTCAACTCATAACACTCCTACGAGAGGTGTAAGAAATTTTAGAGCGTACACAAATTAGAATAGTTAAACTTAAAAGACACATTGCAATTCCAATTCTCCATAAGCGTGTTTGTTGTTACTCTCCATAAGCGTACGATTCTCTTTCGTTGTTGACAATTTTATATTAGCTTTTTGATAATACTATTAAAATAATTTTTCATTCACACATGTGACTAGGGTGGCCGATGATTGGGTTAGGTGAGTTTTGATCCGTTTCAAGAGCCAACTCATTCAAATATATAGGGTCATACTTCGTACAAACCCCCACCTACTCGGTGGATATCCCAAAATTTAAATACACCCAAATTGCCCTCACGTGGGATAAACGTGGACGCTGATCCAATGTCAGGTTCGGAGTCTAGAGTCCGAACCGGTTCGGTACTTTCAGTCCGAGTCAACAAAAAAATCTAGTTCAGTGCATAACTACCGAACATGTTTGATACTTACAAGCTAAACCATTAATGGGGTGTCTAGTATTAGCATTGGGTACGATAGTTGAGTACCGAACCGGTTCAGACCTTGTGGTCCGAACCTACCTGTAACTTGACAGAATTTAAAATTTCTGGACAGAAACTTCTGTAGCAAAAAACAGTGTAATTCCACCATTACAATTTAGGTACTAACAATAAATTAACTAATTTAAGTGCAACTTGAAATGGGAAAACTGTGTAGAATGCTTTACGAGACCAGCAAACAAGCACGACGTTGTATTTATTTGCAATCAAATAAGAATATTCTGGGATAGTCATCCAATTCCCCACGGCTGTTGTGTGAAAAGGGTGATGTGCAAATGTATACAGTCTTAACAAGTAATATAGTAGAAAGATGAGATCGTACCCACAGAGATTGTATTAATTCTTAAACCTTAGTTGATAATATCGGATGAAGACAGAAAGTAAACAAGTTAAGTAAGATAAGTTTAAATTCAAGTGAGACAGATAGTTGGAATGCTCTTTACTAAATAAGTCACTTTTGACAGCATTGTGTTATATACGATACTGGAGCAATGAATGCTGTAGCAATTGATGCGTGCCTTTCAGTCACTATCGTCAGGGTTTTGTTCCAAGTCTTATGTCTAAGCTCTAAATAAGTTCACCCTTGTATATGAAGTACCCACAGTATCACCCTATGGACTATGCTATCCTATGTCTAGGTTTTAGCATGAAACTAACAAAGTTTTCCCTTATTAAACACTTACCCATATTAGTTCTTGAGTTCTAACATAAACCATGTTTGTATTTATGACTCTGCTTATTCTAATTGATCAACCTCAAAGTAAGTTTGGAAGAAGTATAACACAAGAACTAAATTGCACACATCAATACATAACACAATAACTAATCAAAAGATCATTGCAAAGTTAAAGCAACCCAATTAAAGAAGTTTAGTTCATGCTAGACATTATAAGGCATATATAAAAAAAAGTAAACATGTTTATATATTTGATAATACAAAAGGAAGACAACAAAGTAAAGATTACACGGTTAGAGTTCATTTGCATGAATCTGCCTAGCAATGCTGTAGCATTCACGTCACAACATTCAATCAGCACTTTGTGAGTGTGTGGAAGTAAAGAAAGAAGTTGTCAATTTCTTCCTTGCCTTCTTACAAGAGAATGTAAAAATAAATCTAAGTATCTATCTAGGTAAGTTTTTGATTGAGGAGTTGAAGTTCTTTATATAGGCTCCAAGAATGAGGTTTCCTTCATTAGGGGGTTTGCTTGGAGTTGAAGTTAGGGTTTGCTTTTTCCTTTCAGCTCCAAAAGTAGTTTTAATCATTCACTCAACGAAGAGAAGGGGTCCTCTAATGAATGGACAAGTGTCCCTAAGAGAGTCCAACTTTGTGAGCTATGAAGTCTATGGTAGGCGCCATAATCATTCACTTGGGCCACTTGCCTTGCTTTTTACGCAACATGAAGTCATCAATAGAATGTTGTGGCATTCAGTTTGCCAAGAATGCTGAGGCAACAATTGCTGGGGTATTACAGTCTGTTGTGAATGCTGAGGCATCGGATGCAGGGGCATGTAATGTTGGGGCATCTAATGCTCCAGCATTTGAGCAAACACGTGAAAATACCACAAGACATATAATATTGCCAATTTGTTTGCAAAACCTTCTTTAACCTTTAATGTTGTGATTATTTTGTATTTCAATTTTTACTAAACATTATTAATGAGAATTTTTGCAATTTATTTATGTTTAGAAGCGTAAATAATTCTATATAAAATAGAGTTATCAACTGCATCCCTATGTTGTTGCATCAAAGACTTCATAACATATGTGACTTTGCTCATCCCAAAAAACAACTTACAGTACATTTCGAAGTGTCGCTGAACCTCTTCCATTAAATCATTCCTCACTGTATTCCAAGCATCCTCACCCCATCCAAGTAGTGCTGCAATGCACCGAAATCCGTAGTTACCGTCACCTTCCACATTCACTATATCCTCAACAAAATGATGCATGACGTCGGGCATAGAACTTATGTATGTATTGTATGCATCTGAACGAATGATTTCAGGGGTAGGGTTTCGAGTAAGGCCTTGAAATTCAGTTAGTGCCAGAGTGGGACATGTAGATTGGGTGGGATTGGAACTTGTAGATTGGATTGGTTTATTGGTAGGTGATGGAGTAGGTGTGAAATCTGTAAATTGGTTTGCCTTCTTTGGTAATGGGGGGGGGGGTATAGTTCCACTTCTAGTTTATTTTTGTTTAGGTAATTGAAATGGATTTGGGGTGGAACTTAAACTCTGTGCTGGAGTTGGGGATTTTGATACTGGTGGAGTAGGCCGTTTGCGAGACTAAGTCGCAGCGGATATGCTATCTTCCCGTGAGTAAAAAATCTCATCTACACGTTCCCACCATGACGGGTCTCGCTTTGTTGAGACTCATATTTCTTCTTATTTCCCTTTCCCTTTTTAGGTGATCCCTTTGTAGTGATTGGTTCTGGAGGTGGACACAGCACGGTTCCCGGAGGTGTCAAACAGCACGGTTCGGAACTTGGCAATCAAACCGTTCGGACCTAACAATCCGAACCAGTTCAGAACTTTAACACTGAACCACCCCCAAACAGACATCCCCTAACAGGTTCGAATTTAAAGTTCCGAACCAGTTCGAATTTTTAGGTCCGAACTGAGCGCGATTTTAGAAAAAAACAGCAATGGAAGCTATGTGCTTGAAAATAAAGGAAATGGTTGAAAGGATAGGATACATAGCGCAATATAGTTGACAATGGGAGGATGATTTGAGTAAGAGAGGTGAGAGGGTGTGGAGTGAGAGTGATGATAGGTTTAGGGGTTTAGGAGAGGGGGTCTGTTGGAGGAGAGGTGAAGAAGAAAGAAGAAGGATAAAGTTGAGGTTTCAAAATATTGGTAGGGGTATTTTGGTCTTTTCATAAGGGGAGGGGGTGTCTCTTGAATAGGGAGGGGGTTGTATGAAGTATCACCCAATATATATTGGTTGGGTTCGTAAGACTATAACAAACCGTTAATGTAACCTGAACCAAAGTAAATGGGTTGGGTTGGGTATTGAATTCACTACTAAAACATGAACTTTTAGAAAAAAGTAAGAAAAAATAGAACAAAAACAAAAACAATAGAATTAAGAAAAATAGACCAACATTAAAATCAATACTTTAATATCAACGTAACTTGTCTAGAATTCAAAGTTTTATTGATTCAAGTTTTAGATTGAAGTCTAAGTATCGGTTGTTAGTAAAATCATTTAACAATTCAAAGATAATAAAGACTTTAATATTATTTTATCGTCTATAACAATCGCATGGTAAATCTTTTAATAGTCTTAAACTTTGGATTGACATATGCAGGGGAGGGGGTATTAAAATGTCTATAGCTAGGAATTTTAAAGTAGTTATAGAAGCTTGTTTTCTTCATTCTATTCGGGTACTCTTTTTCCTCTCTGGGTCTTTTTTCCACTTGGTTTTGGCCGTTGTAGGTTTTAACGATATCCCTTGTAATTGTTCGAGTTGGAGTACCCCTTGTACTCCCCTTAATAAAATATTTTTGCTCATAAAAAAAATGTAAGATAACATATATATTTTAATGGGTTGAGTTGGGTTTGGTTGTCTATTTTGAAACCAACCCAACTCAACTATCCGAACCAACCCAAATTTTGTGGGTTGTGTTCACTACAAGAAACTCGTGTATTACCGGTGGATTTATTCCGCCGGTACGGTTCCGGCGGAAATTTGGCATTTCCGGCGGATTTTTTTCCGTCAATACATTTCCGCAGATTTTTAACATTTCCGGCGGATTTTTCAAAAAAAAAAATACTTTTTTAAAAAACCAAATCTGCCGGAAATGTGCCGGCGACATTCCCGGCGAATTTTTTTACATTTCCGGCGGATTTTGTTTAAAAACAAAAACTTAAAAAAAAACCGCCAGAAATGTTAAAAATCCGCCGGAACCGTCTGAAATTGCCTATAAATAAAACTTTCTTCTACACTCTTCTCATTCGCTCATTTCACTCTTTATTTCCTTCTCATTTCTCTTCTACATTTTCTCTATCTTATCTTTCTTCTTCTTTCTCATACTCTTCACACTACAAGAAAAGCTGGACTTTGCGGCGGGCAAAATCCGCCGCAAAAGCCAAATTTGCGGCGGATATTTGGACTTTGCGGCGGAATTTTTTCGCCGGTAGCCAGCTTGAAGCAAACGTGTTGCGGCGGATTATCCGCCGCAAGTTTGCGGTGGATTTAGTGGCGCCGCAAAATCCACCGCAAATTTGCGGCTGATAATCCGCCGGAAAATGGGACAAATTTTTGACGCAATATATCCGCCGGAAAGTACCCAATACCCGCCGCAAATTATCCGCCGCAAAGTACCCGTTATCCGCCGCAAAACACCCGTTTTATTTAAAAAAAATGAATATAATTTTTTTAAAAAAACGTTTTATTTAAAATTCCGCCGCAAACGACACAAATCCGCCGCAAAGTACCATTTTTTTTAAAAAAAAATTATTATTATTTTTAAAAAATAAATTTTATTTTTTTAAAAAAATCGTTTTAATTAAAAATATATATTATTTTTTTAATTTTTTTAATTATTGATAAAAAAATAAAATCCAATAACTAATTAATTTTTAATTTTAAAAAATAAAAATTGGGAAAAGCAGTAAAAATATCCATACAATTAATAAAATATCCAGACAATTAATAAAATATCCAGACAAAAAAATAAATTAATCTAAAGCTATTGGGGTGCCTGCCGGTCAATGTCATCAACATTATTATAATATGTATCATCTTGAAGTAAAGCACTGAGCGATGACATTTGGACATTAAGATCAATGTCCAGCAGGGGTGACCGTTGCTGGGGGTACTGCTGGTTTGGCTGGATCAGGGGTGACTGATGTTGGGGCTGCTGGTATGGCTGGCGGGGTGACTGATGTTGCTACTGGTATGGCTGGAATGGCGGCGCATACTGCGGTGTATACTGCGGGGGATATTGGGATGCATACGGCGGAGGATACTGGGGTGCATACTGCTGCTGGTAGTAATGCTGCTGTGGCGGCGGCGGGTAGGATGCTGATGAGGATGGCCTCGAGTGCTGAGACACCATCTGATCCTGCAAGAACTTAAAGCGCTCCTCCATGCGCTCCTCAGCTACCCTAGCCTGCTCCCGAATCGCCTGAATTTCCCGATCACTTCGATCCCGAATCGCCTGAATTTCCCGATCGCTTTGCTGCTGCCGCTCGGCAATCTGACGCTGAGCCTCGCTCAGTTGCTGCGTCAATTGCCTAACCTCATTCAACTCACCAGCATTGGGAACATAATTGCGACCAATCGAGGATCCAGAATGTGAATCTGATAGACTCGGAATAATGCTTGTTCGAAAAGCAGTCGGTCCAATACCACCTGATCCTACCAGACGATTAGTCTTTTGGGGACCAACTGCTCTCTCCCAAACATCACGAGCTACTCTAGCCTCCTCCACTGGATCGACAGCTGCCCCACTGCTCTGTTGTGACTGATGGTACTCAGCCATCCCACCCTCGAAGCTCTCCTGAAAAAAATAACCCAACAAATAATTAAATAACTAATTATTAATATAAATAATAAACATTAATTAATATATATAATTGTAAAAGTAGTTTTACCTGAATACGCCTCGCCCGATCTGTAACGTACTCACCAGTCTCCTCCACCATATGCATGTGGCAATGCAACTCAGGCAAAGTGATTGGCATTTGTTCCCTCTCCACACACACACACACACATATATATATATATATATATATATATATATATATATATATATGTACATAAATATATATTATTAATTAAATACACATATTGAAAATGACTAGTTAATTATTATAAATAATTAATTAATTAATCAAGTAATAAATTAAGTAATAAATTTACCAAACGTATGTAATGCGTTGCAGTATTAACACTCCCCCCCGTGTGTGTGCAGCCACCTTTTTCAGAAGCACGGTTCTTCTTGGCTTTCTCTCAATAATTCTTAAATCCTTCATCTTTCTGCCAATACTCATTAAACTCAGCCCAAGTTGAGTCTCCCATATAAGATGGCTTCGTACCCGTATTGCGCGCCCTCCGCATCAATTCAGAATAGCGATGAGAACATCTCTTATGGAACACACTCTCAACTGCGGCTTGCTCCCCTGGATACCATGTACATTTTTCCTATTTAAGAAATTTACAATAATGTTGTTAATTATAAGGCAATAATTAATTAATTAATCAAGTCAATATAAAACATAATACACCAAATTAATTATTTCGTAGAATCGAATAACTTACCAAAAATGATCTTAACATCTTCTTATTTGCATCCTTATCTTTTCTAACTTCCGTCCAGTTCTTCCAGCTCTTGGTAAAATTCTCCTTGATTGTTTTTGTGATGGCGGTAGCTGAAGTCTTCGAAGGAATAAAACTGCATTAAAAAAAGATGAATTTTGTTACACCAAATATAAGTTATATATAAATGGCAACAAAAATAAATTAATAAATAATAATATAGATATATATATATATATATATATATATATATATATAGACTTACGAATCGCCAACAATCTGCAATATGATACGCCCATCAGGTGTAACCCTAATCACATCAGTCCCATCAATGAATGTGCGTACCCCATCCGCATCAACATGTGTCGGGGATAAGCCCTCAGTACCAACAGGAATCGATGGGCCCCCTGCAGTACTAGTACTAGCACCATCCTCAGACACAGGTGGTGGCAAATATCCGCCAGTAGTAACAACAACACGCGTAGGCTGAACAAGGCGCACTAGGCGAGTAGATGTCTTCCGCCTGCTAGTGCTGGCGGCATCGGGAGGTGGAGGAGGAACATATGCACCGTCATGATCGGATCCCGAGTCATCATGAGATGCCATATCTGTATAGATCTAGCTAAACATATACATTTAAACAAAACAAACATATACTAAACAAGGTTAACATAAACATATACAAAACTCATGCATTAAAATAAATAATTTGAATCCCATTCATTCTCAAACAAATAACATCCTTCATTAAAAATAACATCTTATTCATTAAAAATAGTATTGTTGAAACATAAATTACATTCATTCTAATTTGAATCCCATTCATTCTCAAAATCATCATCATCGGAGGAGTGAATTCTTGATACACCAATGTGGTATGTTGCATCATCACCATCAGCATCTTCGTCATCAACAACTTCATCGCCAGTGTTTGGCTCATCACATAAACGAACAATGGGTTCAACTTGAATCACTTCATTTACATTAGACATCTCTTCCATTTGATATGGCATATCTTCCACCGTGTCATCATTTGTCTGATCAATGCGACCTCTTGGTTTTGTTTTAATTGCGACACACCAACCACGCCTATCAGTCCGCATTGATGGATAAGGGACATAATAGACTTGTCTCACATTTTGTGCAATGACGAACGGATCATACGGTCGATATCTACCATTCATTTTAATGTCCACTGTATTTGACTTTGGATTCACCTTTGTTCCTCGAGCAGACGGATCAAACCAATTACAATAAAAAACCACTACCTTTGGACTAAAATCTAGATGGGGGTACTGAAGTTCATATATGTGTTGAACCACACCATAAAAATCATCTTCACCTCCTCCAGTGACCCCCTTCATGCACACTCCACTATTGACTGTCTCTCTGCCCTGTGTCCATTCATTGGTGTGAAATTTGTATCCATTGACAAAGTATGTGTGCCATTATTTAACACATCTTCGAGGACCGTCTGATATGTTCCTCAAGTGTTGGTTGGTAGGATTTGGCGGGAGGGAATACACATATTGACTAAACCACATTGGAAAATGCGCATGAATATGAGCAGAAGATTGGTCTTCACGTACTGCCTCTGATGACAAGAACTCCCTAAAAAGAAATAATTTAATTGTTACACTTGTCTACTATATTAACTAATTAAGATCGATTGTTAATGTTGAGGAACATACTCAATAAATGGTTGCACCTCAGTACAGTTTATCAACACATGAACATGTGCTGAACTTAACTCTTCATCTGTTAGCCAGTGAGTTGACTCCTTCCCAGATGGACGACCGGGTAGACAAAAGACAGACAAAGCCAAAGGATGTCGCCATTCAGTATCCACTTCATTTCGACTGCTTCCAGGAGCAAACTGATTCTTGAAATAATGAGAACAAAAATGTGTTGTTTCACGGTGTAGGTAAGAAGAACATATCGATCCTTCAACTCTAGCTTTGTTTTTCACCGATCTTTTTGAATCACCCATGAACCTAGAGAATATGATATTAATATAATAGTCATATATTTCAATTTAAACTTGTTTCTAATTATATTATAATTAAAAATTAGCTGACCTTTCAAACGGATACATCCATCTGTATTGGACAGGTCCGCCAAGTTTAGCTTCATATGCGAGATGCACCGGTAGATGCTCCATAGAATCAAAGAAACCAGGTGGAAATACTCTCTCCAACTTGCATAAGATAAGTGGGATGTCTTGTTCCATTTTTGAAAGATCATCAGCTTTTAGCGTTGCAGAACACAAATTCTTAAAGTATTGACTTATTTCAATGAGCGGATTCAAAACGTGTGTTGGCAACGAACTAAAAGCGATAGGAAGTAAGCACTCCATGAATACGTGACAATCATGACTCTTCATCCCATGCAACCTCCCATTATCCACATCCGCACATCTAGATAAATTGGAAGAATAACCGTCTGGCATTTTCAACTCTTTTATCCACTGATAAACTGCTTTCGCTTGTTCGGTAGATAAAGTATAATTGGCTTTGGGTTTCAAAATCCTAGTACCTTGCTCAACCAACAACAAATCCTTTCGTCTACAGAAATGATCTATATCCTTCCTAGCTTTCTCATTGTCTTTCGTTTTGCCTTTCACGTTCATGACAGTGTTAAATATGTTGTCAAAAAAATTCTTCTCTATATGCATGACATCGAGATTGTGTCTCAATAGATTATCTTTCCAATAGGGAAGTTCCCAAAAAAATACTTTTTTTTGTCCAATTGTGCCATTGTCCATAGCCATCTGGACGAGAAACAACACCGGCTACGACTTCCACAGGAGGGATATCCCTAACACTATTCCAAACTTCCTCTGGTGTCAACTGACGAGGAGGTCCGGCTGTTTCAACATTTCCCTTGATGAACGCATATTTCTGCTTTCTAAATGGGTGATCCATAGGTAAGAACCTACGGTGCGAGTCAAACCATGAAACTTTTCCTCCGTATTTAAGACTAAAAGCCTTTGTGTCAACCATGCAAATCGGACACGCCATCTTACCATGTGTCCCCCATCCAGACAACATTCCATAGGCAGGGAAGTCATTTATGGTCCACATCAAAGCCGCCCTCATCACAAAATTTTGTTTGCATGCCACATCATAAGTTAAAACACCATTCCACAACCTTTTTAGGTCATCAATCAAAGGTTGCAAATAGATGTCAATACCAGCTGTTGGATTACTTGGCCCTGGAATAATAGAATTTAAAAACATGTATGGTTTGGACATACACATTTCTGGAGGAATGTTGTATGGGGTAACAATAACTGGCCAACATGAATACGGTGTTGCCGAGGCTTGAATATATGGTGTGAAACCATCAGAGCACAAACCAAGCCGAACATTGCGTGGATCACTGGAAAAATCTGGATGAACACGATCAAAATGCTTCCAAGCTTCACCATCATATGGGTGACGTAATTCACCAGAATTATTTCTATTTTGATGGTGCCATGTCATTTTACCTGCGGTCTCCATTGAAGTAAACATCCTCTGTAGCCTTGGAATAAGAGGCAGATAGAACATTGATTTTCGTGGAACCGGTTTGCCTCTGCTCATCCCTGATCTACTGACACGATAGCGTGGTTGTCCACACAACTTGCATTCCGACAACTCTCCATCATTTATGCCAAACTCATTGTTATAATAGAGCATGCAACCAGACACACAACAATCAATCCTTTTAGATTTTAAGCCAAGCTTCGATACCACTCTTTTAGCTTCATAATAACTTTGCGGTAAACTCCCTCTAATGGGGGTTGCATCCAACATCATTTTGGTCATATATTCCATGCACAACTCAGCAACATTAAATTGAGACTTAAGACCCAACAACCGAACACACATTGATAATTTTGAGTCTGTAGATCCTTCAAATATGGGTTTATTTGTCTCACTCAAATACATGTAAAACCTTTGAGCTTCCTCATTTGGAACTTCGTCAGCATCTGGTTCTTCAAAATCCAAATTTACTCCAACAGCGTCAGATATCATTCCCTGATAAACATCTAACAGTTGTATTCCCCATCCTTCAGATGTCGTAGTCACTGGATAACTACTTGATGTGTGATCTACTACTTCAACCGGAACATTAACCGCAGGAACTGCAGCTACCCCTGGCGCTCCTTCCCCGTGACGACTCCATGTCCAATAATTTGGCCTAAACCCATTATTGTACAAATGAAGTCTAACTTCATGTTCATTTTTTATAGCTCGAAATGAACATTTCAAGCACGGACATCTAATACCGCCTTGTCGCCCAAATTCTTCATGATCAATGTACTTAGCACAAAAAATAAACTCTTCTACTCCTTCTACAAAACGTCGTTTTACACCAGTTCTTCCAGGATACAGTCGATCATACATCCAACTACGATCCATTTTCAAGAACTATACGTATACTACACTACAATATAAATAAAATAAACTATCAATTACTTCATATTTTGATATATATATTTATATATTACTCATTTTATTTTGATATTTCAATAAACTACCAATTAATTAGAAGCAACAGAATTAATTTTTTAATAATGTTATATACTAATAATTTAAACATTATAAATAATAATTCCAAATTTAATTTTAAATTTCAATTTTTATAAGACAATATATGTTAATAAAATTTATAAGTGAACTTAATAAATAAGTTTTTTCAATATAAATTAATTTGTATTATTATTGCAAACAAAATTTGTAACAAAATTTTACTAAAAATAGTGAAGTAAGTAATATTTTATTAATTACTTTAACAACTAACCGTAGTGAAGAAAAGGCTCTGGCTTGAAGCTTATCCTGAACTCAAGCAGAGAGGAAAAATGAGGAACCCAAACAATACCTAAACAAAAAACAACACAATTAGTAACAAATTCATATTATTATAAAATAATTTAAAAACGAATATTAAAAAAAAATTAAAAACTAAAACTATTAACTCATATAAAAAACATACCTTGAAGAAATTTCCCAATAAGAGCAGAAGACAATTCGTAGGGAGGAAGCGCTACACTTCAAAAACAGATTTAGTAGAGAAGGGGAGAATTTGGGAGAGAGTAAAAGAGAAATTTTAAGAAGAGAATGGGAGGATTGTTAGAAGTGTGAAGAATGAGAAGTAGGGAATGGATATATATAGAAAAACGCAGCCCAACGGTCAAAAGGGATTTGCGGCGGATTCTGGAGGTTTGCGGCGGATTTTGAAATTCAATATCCGCGGGTTTTTTTTTCCGGAGCTTTGCGGCGGATTATGGAGGTTTGCGGCGGATTTTGAAATTTAAAATCCGCGGGTTTTTTATTTACGGAGCTTTGCGGCGGATTGGTGGTACTTTGCGGCGGATATTCAAATTAAAATACCGCGCCTTTTTTTTTAAAAACACCAAACAATCCGCCGCAAAAGCTAAAATCCGCCGCAAATACTCAACATCCACCGCAAATGACACAAATCCGCCGCAAAGTACCATTTTTTTTTTAAAAAAAAATTATTATTTTTTTAAAAAAATTATTATTATTTTTAAAAAATAAATTTTATTTTTTAAAAAAAATCGTTTTAATTAAAAATATATATTATTTTATTAATTTTTTTAATTTTTGATAAAAAAATAAAATCCAATAACTAATTAATTTTTAATTTAAAAAAATAAAAATTGGGAAAAGCAGTAAAATATTATCAACAAAAAAATATCCATACAATTAATAAAATATCCATACAAAAAAATAAAATAATCTAAAGCAATAAAAATTGGGAAAAACAGTAAAATATATATTTAATGTCTGCTACCCCTAAACGGAGACCTACGCCATTATCTTGATATGACACTCTCTTGAGCATTGTCGGCAGCAGCTCCATTACAGTGGCGTATGTCTCCATTTCTTTGTAAAGAAATTTCCACATTGTCGTGAACACCCCCTTCATCTTTTTCGTTAAAAGTAACTCATTTATCAGCAAAAAGCTCCTCCTCATTATTTCACCACAAGTGACATATACGTTAATCAAACGCTCGGTATCATCCTGCAACTTAACAGCCCGTCCTTGCAGTTCCTCAAACTTTCTATTTAGAGATTCAACCATATTTTCAAAATAGAAAGTTTCACAAGAAACCATCTTTTGAAAAGATGATTGAATCTCTAAATACAAAGTTTGAGGAACTGCAAGGACGGGTTGTTAAGTTGGAGGATGATACCGAGCGTTTGATGAGCGTATATGTCTCTTGTGGTGAAAATAATGAGGATGAACTTTATGCTGATAAAGGGGTTACTTTTAACGAAAAAGATGAAGGGGTCTTCATGACAATGTGAAAATTTTTTTACAAAAAATTGAGACGTACACCACTCTATTGGAACCCCGCTGCTGACAATGCTCAAGAGAGTGCCGTATTAAGAGATCGAGTGCCGTATCAAGAGAATGAGAGTATTGGTAGAGGTGTGAAAAAAGAAGAAGGGGAGAAGGGGTTTATATAGGAGAAACGAAGTCAAACGGTCAAAAGGCAAGATCCGCCGGAAACGGCAGTTACCGGCGGATTTAAGGGATTTGCGGCGGACTTAAGGTATTTGCGGTGGACGGAGGTGCATTTGCGGCGGTTAATTAAAATCTCGTAAAAAAAAATATTTTGTGAACCCCAATCCGCCGCAAGAACCGTTAAATCCGCCGCAAAAGCCAAGACGAATTTTAATCCGCCGCAACGGTCAATTATTCCGCCGGTAACTTTGAGGCGGATAAAATCCGCCGGAAATGCGTAGATTCCGCCGGTAACTTTGCGGCGGATCCATATCGGCCGGAAACTCCTGGCCGGAAAAACCAATAATTCTTGTAGTGTCAATCTTCATAAATTTCTCTACATATCTCTCTTCTACATTTCCCCTTTCTTCTTCCTTTTCATTCATTCTCACTTCTTCATTTTTATATCTTCTTATTTCTTCATTCTCATACTTCTCCTTCATTCTTATTTCTTCTTATTTCTTCAATCTCATGCTCTCCTTCGAACATAAACTTCTATGGCACATATTCTTGATTTTAGCATCCTGTATGCACCACTTCAACATTATGATAAATTTCTTTCAGATAATGTGATACAAATTTTTTTTTCATGAAATCCACTCAGACTATGCTGCAAGGATTGATAATTTCCGAAGCTATGACACTGAACAAGGACATAATTCACAGATGGACATATCCATTGGTACCAGATATTATGAATTTTAGTTTCCCCTAATAGTTATCAATTAATTATTGTATTCGTGACCCTTATTTGTTGATTGCTGGGTCAAAATTAATTTTACCTATTTTCTTAAGTGCTCACTCTGTTAGTTAACAGTTAACTTATGTAACCTCTAGGCTCACCTATATAAGGTGACCTGTGCAACTGTAATCTTCATTCATTCAATATATTTATTATGTTCACCTATATACTTAATGATTTTGCATGTTCTGTTGTGTTTATGATGAATTTACCACAACCCTTTGTAGGTAAAGTTACCACAACCCTTCAGAAGATTTTATTTTCTTTTAATTTTTTTTTTAAATTTCCGACGGATTTCCGACGGAAAATTTCGTCGGAAATGGTTTTTTGCGACGAACATTTGTGACGAATTTGCGACGAAACTTTGCGACGGATTTCCGACGACTTTGCGACGGAGTCATTTGCGACGAAAAAATCCGTCGAAAACGATTTGCGACGAGCGATTTTGCGACAGCTTTTTGTCCGTCGGAAAGTTCGTCGGAAAGGTCAATTTGCGACGAAAATCGCTGCATTTGCGACGAAAAACGCCGTCGGAAATCGTCGATTTTCTTGTAGTGTTCATTCTTCTTCCATCTTACTTCTTCATTCTTTTCTCTCCTATATTATTTTTTCCATACTCTCTTTCATTCTTATTCATTCTAATTCCTCTATTACTTCTCATTCTCTTCTATATAATTTTTTCTCATATTCTACTTCATTTTTATTTTTTATTACTTCTTATTTAATTAAATATAAAAAATAATTTTTTTTAATTTTTTTTTTAAAAAATCCGCCGTGCATTTCCGGCGGATTTTACAAAACAAAAAAATATCAAAAAAAGATTTTTTTTAAAAATCCGCCATAAATGGCCATTACCGGTGGAAAAAATCCGCCGGAAATTATCAACAGAAAAATCCGCTGGAAATGTGCGTTTCTAGCTGTTTTTTCAATTTTTTTTAAAAATCCGCCTAAAATGCACATTTCCGGCGGAAAAATCCACCGGCGGAAATTTTTGCCGGAAAATATTACCTACGAGTGTTTTACCGGCGGATTTTTTCTGCCGGAAACGTCACTTTTCCGGCGGAATTTTTCCACCGAAAAAACGAGTTTTTTTTGTAGTGGTTGGATTGGGTTGAGTCAAAGTGTACCCATGTCCAACCCTACATGTGACTCGAAATTTGTTATTTTACTTACTCAAAATTGAGAAAGAGAATGAATGTGTTTTAAGTAGAAAAATAAATATAAACATATAATGTGAGTATTGTGTACACCGTCGCAAAGAACGCATGGACATCTAATCCCTCTTCATATTTAGTAAATTCATGTTGGTTCGCTACATAATAAACTCTTCAATCCCAACTACAAAAGATTGCTTCAAACCCGCTCTTCCCATATACATAACCTATCAGCCACACAATTGGTACATGATATCGTCCATCCCTATATCAACTTGCTGACGAATGAAGGATGTGGTCATGACCACAAGTTTCTCTACTTCAACATTTTGAGTATGATCAGCTGTGGTAACTTGAGCTAGGGGGTACATCCTGAACTATGACCCCTAACATACCAGGCTGTTCATGGTTCTTAGCTTTGTGAGAAGGTCCCTTCTTAATAGCCGAAGGAGGATCCATACCACTTAATTTTTTGCCAGAGCGAAGGTACATACGTAAATGATAATCCAAACTAGGCGAATTAAACCCAAAGGGTTGTTTACCTATGTTGTCTCACTGGGCGTTCCAACTTTTGTTGTCAAACTTCGGTTTAGCCGAGGATCGGCTAAGAGTTTGACCTTTTGATTCCTTTTTATTCAAGTGATTACACTGAGGAAGAAACTTTTTTCCTCAGCTATGAGTTCTCTAACTACTCCAAAAAGTGTTAGACTAGGTGAGAGGAACGTGTAGGATAATCTAATTGCTAACATGAACGAGAAAATGCGAGTAAAAAACATAAAAAAAAATGCAGTTTGGTTGATCGAGCCGAGGTGTTTGTCCTCAACAAGCAAAACTATTTCCTTGGCACTTCGGCACATGAATTTTCCTTAAGCATATTTTCTAGGCTTTCTTACCTAGTCTTTTTTATATCAGCTATCTCTTGTCTTCCCCCAACAAGCTTTTTTCATTGATGCTCATTGCTAGCTCCATTATAGATTGACTCTCGTCAAAGTTGATGGTTTCTTTCTTAAGAAAACCCATTGATTTAGCACATCCCCTACTCTCCAGGCTATACTTAGTGCATTGAGTCCAATTTAGTTAAAGTTGTAATGTAATTCACTTAAACCTAATTCGAGAAGAATTTAATTGTAATGGATTGGGATACCACCCTTACTCTCTATAATTGAGTTTTACTTATAAAACAACATCCTTATAGTTCCCCTAATTCACTTCCAAAGTTTGAACAATTTGAATTTGGCAAAAAAAGAGAACAAGAAAAAAGAATCACTAAAGGGTACTACAATGGTATTTAATGTTATGCCAAAGAAGGCATGTAGTGCATATTTGAGCAGTGATGCACTGGCGCTGATCAACTAGGACATACATCACCATCAACTGCTTGTGATCACATGGGCATATATATAAGAGTAGCTATTAATTCAAGACCAAACATACTCAGTCAGCTAGCTAGCCAAGGCCAGGCCAAGGGGGTCCCTCTCCCCTGCACACAGATCGCAGGTGGGGTCTCTACGCTCTAGTCTCTGTGCTCCCTTTCTCAGAAAGAAGCAAAATAATACTGACACCACTCTTCAGTTATCATCAGTGTCGTTAATTCCATTTAATTACTGCAAACTCCATTCGTGCAAAAATTCTATTAAATCATAAGTAAATCTGAATCAGATACTTGCATATTATGCTATTGGAAGTAAGTTGTTACATTATATTTGCTTCAGCGATCGATCGTTTGAGATTCACAGCTACAACGTAAAGCTTGTGATAGGACGTGTTCCATCATTTGTTATTGTTGAAAAAATTAGGAAGAAAATAGAAAAGGTGAGATGTACCGACATCAAAATAAAGGTTTAATGATATGTTAAGTTCAATTGGTCAATATGGTTAAGCATATCTTTGGATTTGGATTTACTTTTTAGGAAAGTTAAAAGGGATCCGGAGTAGATAAAATTGGGTATAGATCCGCTAACTTATCTCTCTCTTTCTTATGATACGTTTTGTCTCATCTTATTTCCCTCATTTTTTACTTTTCTCGCTCATCAAAAAGCCTAAATTTAGTGAAAACTCGAGAATACAAAGTTAGATTATCCATTTTCCATAAAATTCTTTTTATATAGTTGAGTGTTATTAAGCAAAGTTGATTATGGCTAAAAAAATGATTCTATCTTATACAATGTAACACCTATCTCTCCGATTAATAGAGGCTAAATCAGAAACAAAAAAGAAGACAAAAACCACCACCCAAGCGAAAATCCAGCACACCCCCAACTAGGGTATTTGATATCCACAAAATATTACTCTATCTCCTTAAAATACATTCCAATTGATCCACACGCCACTTATAGAAGAAGCAATGAATTGAATTAGTCTTCACCAAAAACCAATTCTATGAATACATTTTGTTCGGTACTGTGCTTCCGATCTTAGTGATTGGTATTACGCAGTTAGTAGATGTTTTATCATTGATTCTGTTTATGTCCTTTGGTCTTGAGATAGTCGATCTTGAGGAGATCGTACTTGTTCGAGCTTGAGGTGGTCTATCTTGGAGAGAATTGTCTTGTTCCAGCTTGAGGTGTCGATCTTGAGATGACGAGGTTGTACCTGTAATAACACTCCGACGCTCAAGTCATTATTTGAGTGAATAAGTTTAAGTTGTAAAGCTTGCTTACCATTAATGAGCATTGAGTGCTATATTTATAGAGTTTTAGTGGTGTTTGTGTTGATGGCTTTGGGCCGTTCGATCTTGTCGTGTGATCTTGTCCCTTGATGATTTGGACCCTGCTTTCATGTAATGGGCCTTAAATTGACTGGGCTTTGCGAAGAGGGGGTGTAACTAGCAGATATTACTATTACCATAACACATTTTAACCAAAAATAGGGACTCGAAGAAGTCGACAATTATTAGAGAAAACCACCCGTTTTCTACTCTCCCAAAAAAAATGATTCTATCTTAAAGTAGAGATTTGTAATTTTACATTTCAAAAGTGAGTTTTATTCTCAATTTTTTTCAACTCTTTTACATGAACAAAACATAAATCCTACATTCAACTCGCACTCAACTCTCTACAAACTCCCTCTAGTTCACGACTGAATTTGAAGTTGGAATCGACCTAAACAAGAGTTTATAAGGGGAAGACATCATTCACATTAGTACAAGCTGGTTTTGTAGGGTTTATAAATTGATTTTTAGGTTTAGGTTTGAGTTGGGCTCAATCCATGTTTTAATACATTAAAATACCACAAACAACAAAATTTGACTGCCCCAACCCAGCCTAATGATAGTTTCAAAAACGTCTCTAATTCTTTCTATTTCTCTCATAAATTCTTATCATTTCGCTTACTTTTCTTCTTTTTTAAATATATTATTTTGAGTATTTTAAGAGAGAGTATAGAAGGAGACGATGCAAGCCCCCATAATAATCGAGAGAAGATAGGAGAGATTCTAAATTCCTAATTCCTTCATATCTCTCAATCGTGAGAAAAGAACATGTTAGTATGTTAATAATGTATGGAATGATGACCAAAAGTCAAAAGATTAGCATGAAAGGCAGTCACTATACATGGCGTCAGCAAGACAGACCCACCCTGCTGTCTTCCATTCACTTTGAGCCACGTGTCGAATATAGATTAGCTAACCAAACATCATAGTAATACTAGTATAATATATTAGGGCTTAGTATATCACTTGGTTGTTGCTTGCTGGTTCACACTTCACCCTAGCTAGCTCCTTCAAAACACTCCAACCAACCCCACCTCACTCCCAAGCTGTACTGAACAACGACACAGAATGAAGCAGCAACATTGTTCTTGAAAAAACAAAATAGAGAGAGAAAGAGAAAGAAAGAGATACACACTAAACTCACACACTGATAATTTACTAACACCTACATACACTAGTTGTATGTATATATGTACACAGACAAGCATGGGACCATTAATTTGAGCTTTATCGTGAACGACAGGATCCGACTCTGCCGCTTAACTCTTCCACCCTCTTCATATTCCTTCCTCACCTTTTCTCACTCTCTTCTATATCTCAATTTTTCAAATGGAAATGGAAGACCATCATCATCATCAACAACAACAACAATATGGTATCAATGATCTCCGACAACTAATGAATGGAACAAGGCCAACTCATTTCCCCACGGCGGACCTCTTCCCCGCCGGCCACCATCCAAATCTGACAGCCACAATACATAATCACTATGAGATGATGATGTTTGGTCGTCAAGTAGCTAACATAATACCTGGCTGTCTTCACGATTTTGCTTCTACCGAATCTCCCACTGCTGCAGCTGCTACACCAACAACCACCACCACTAGTGCTTCAACTCCTCCACTTAGTGGTTTAGAGGCTGAAACTGCAGCTGTTGATGCTTCAACAGGTCGATGGCCTAGACAAGAGACTCTCACTCTTCTTGAAGTCAGATCTCGTCTTCACCCTAAATTCAAAGAAGCTAATCAAAAAGGACCCCTATGGGATGAAGTTTCTAGGTACAATTTCTTTATTTTTTTTACTCACCTTATTTTTAATTTCAATTTGGTCACTGGTCACTTCACTACACTTTCTGGAAACTCTTATGTATAGCAGTATATGCAATTTTTGTTAACCTTCTTTCTCCCGAAATGACTACACAACTCTACTTTTGATTATTGATTTGATCGCTTACATGGAAAGTTTTTAAAGATCATATACCAAGATTAGTATTTCCACCTTTTTCCTTTTTGAAATCTTAATTTGTACCCTCTTTTAAATGCAAGCTACTAGTGCTCCCCGTTTTTCCTTGATAGTACATCTTACATGGAATGACACGATACCAACCACAGGCTCTTCCTTCCAAAACAAACCCATTTCTAAACCATTTCCTAATATAAATTGAATTTACTAAAACTTGGTACTAGCAATAACATTAAAAAAATACCAGCTTATGACATTGCATTGCATTATTGTTTATTTAAATTAAAGAAAGCTTATGTAATTTTCATGGTCTTGGCCTCCTTTAGGGTTCCATTTCATCTCTCCAAATGAGCTTTAACTAACTGTTATCTTTTGTGTTACTTTGTGTGTTGATGTTCAGGATAATGTCTGAAGAACATGGATATCAAAGGAATGGGAAGAAGTGCAGGGAGAAGTTTGAGAATCTATACAAATACTACAAGAAGACAAAGGAAGGAAAAGCAGGAAGGCAAGATGGGAAACACTACAGATTCTTTCGCCAACTTGAAGCCTTATATGGTGAAAACATTAACAACAACAATAACAACCAAGCCTCAGTTCCAGAAACCAATTTTGTTAGCAACACTCTTCATTTCCAAACAAGTCAAGAAATGCTAACTCATTCTCATAACAAGCATTGTGATAGTCTCAGCCTAACAAACTCAACTGAATTCGACACGTCATCATCTGAAGACAACGAACAAGTCACTAAGGAAAATGACTCAATAATGGAGAAAAGGAGAAAGAGGAATATGAGTGGAAGGAACTGGAAGGTAAAGATAAAAGACTTCATTGATATTCAAATGAGGAAGCTTGTGGAAAAGCAAGAAGAGTGGTTAGAAAAACTCACAAAGACATTGGAACAGAAGGAAAGGGAGAGGGTTATAAGAGAAGAAGAGTGGAGAAAACAAGAAGCAGAAAGGTTAGAAAAAGAACACAGATTTTGGGCTAAAGAAAGAGCATGGATTGAAGCAAGAGATGCTGCTTTAATGGAAGCTTTACAAAAATTAACAGGAAGTGAGATAAAGACTGATCAAATTCAATCTCATGAAGATGGGAGTGGAATACTGAATGCTAATAAGGATGTAAACAAGAAGCGAAAGGAAGAGTCTAGAAGTTGTTTTTACTTTGATAACCAAGGAGGTTCTTATTGTTGTGATATGAATGATCAAAGGGAAGAGAGAGGTGTGAGGCTGCAAAGGAATGATGGTTCTTCACCTTCTAATTCTAATGCTGTTGTGGCTGATAACTGTTTTCATCCTTTCTTGATGAGTGATCAGGGAGGAAATTTGTGGGAGAATTATAGCTTAAAGGTTAATAAGCCAAATCAAAATCAGTGAGTGAAATTAATAGGGTTGACTCGTAAGAGGCACAAAAATTTCACACCCTTTTATTATGTTTAAGCAAGAGCTAACTGAGGCTTTTTATGTATACTGACTAATGATTGGTGATCAATATTTTTATATCTAAGGGAATTAATGTGGCAGACATATATCCAACAAATATCATTAATGAAGTGCTGGGGTATGACACTAATTCAGGTCACTTTGCCGCTATTGTATTATATGTTGCATCTTCAATGAAGTTTATAGTTGCCATGGCCTTTCTTCTCTATTTTCTTGCCTCAATCTTTAGTTAATTAAACAAAAGTGCTTTCATTATTATGTTAGTGAAAGGTTGTTACATAAATATGCATCATAAAGAAAAAGAAGAAAAAACCATTTCACAGCTAGCAGCAAAGTTTCTGTAATTTTGCCCAATAAGGAATGAGGCAAGATTTCAACCATGACACCTTTCAAGCCTCATTACAGTAGCTGTACCCAAGTGATAGCTAGCTGGTTGGAAATGAATTTTTCTATTTACATGGTCAGCTACATTCTGGCAATAGCTAACGTCAATGTATATATTCCGTCACAGAACATCTTGTACTGATCAGCTTGATAGGTCACCAAACACTATTGGCTGGTTTTTGTACTGAACAGAAGGATCAATAAATGCCATCCATCAAAGTAACGTTGCACCATACGAATTCTCCGTCGATACTATACACACTACTTTTATTATATACATTTTTTATTGTGTTATTGGCTCTTTTATTAAGTTACATTTCAATTATTTATTTAATTGTATTTTACTAATTGTATTTAATTAGTTTGTTATTATCTTTTAGAGTTTGTTTAGAAGATAAATAGTAGTTAGAGAAGATAAATGGTACATTAGTATTATTTAAACTCAGCTCTATTAAATTTTTGCTGTACGTTCAATTTCACTCATCAATCAATAAAAAGAGACTTTCACTCTCAGCTCGCTGTTTCATATATAATTGACGTCACACTTTTAATATGGTATCAGGTGAAGAAAAAAAATCAGAAGCTGATATAACTTCCGCGTTCCTCTCTTCTCGGTGATTCCTCCATTGTCTTCTCGCGATTTTCCTCTTCCGGTTTGCGATTCATGAACAATGGTGCTCATCGTGCTATTAGAAGAAATTTCTTGATTTTTCTTCCACATGTTCTTGGAGATTCTTTGCGTTCATCATTCTTCATTTGTTCTTTGATTTGCTTGGTTGTTGTTCAACTCATCTCTGCCATGACAAATCCTCCACAGAATTACGATGACGCATTCTACCTCCATCCTTCGGATAATCTCGGTCTTGTGTTGGTATCTCAACATCTTCTTAAGGACAAATTCAGTCACTTCTTGCGTGTGTTCAAGAAATTCATTGAAGCTTCTTCCTCGATCTTCACTCGAGCCAGCTTCATCATTCACGAAATTTTTTGAAGCTTCTTCCTCGATCTTCCATCGATCCAGCTTCATCACCATTACTGACTTATGTTGGTTATGACTCACAAATATCCATGCCTAAGCCTATTCTAGATTTCTTATTGGGCCAAGATCTCTATTATTCCATCTATTTTTTCATACTCCAGTTGTCCAGTCCTGTGTGCGAAGTGGTGTGTTGAGATCCTTGTTATTTCACTTGTATCAGTCAATGCTTCAGATGTCTAGTCCTGAGCGTGAAGGGTGTGTTGAAGTCCTACATCGACTAGAGATATGGCATAAGCAATCTTATTAGCTTGTGATTTCATAAAACCAAATGATTTTCAAGGGTATATTTGATATGCAAAACAATTTCAAGACCCCTGTTCTCAGAACTCATTGGCAAGATGGGAATGCTTGACATCTATTCTCCATCTTGAGGGGGGTATTAAGTTACACTTCAATTATTTATTTAATTGCATTTTACTAATTGTATTTAATTAGTTTGTTATTATCTTTTAGAGTTTGTTTAGAAGATAAATGGTAGTTAGAAAAGATAAATAGTACATTAGTATTATTTAAACTCAGCTCTAAAATTAGATATTTCATCTTATAATTTATTCTTTTTTAAAAATTGGACATATATGCTGTGAGGATTCGAAAGAAGATGGTGAGACCTATTCTCTCCTCTTTTGCTAGCGACACTTGGGTGAGACCTAATCTTGTTGGAGTAAAATTTTCGAAGGTACACTACAACCACTTGAGCCTATCGCAATGCTTGAAAATCGTTGCGTAGTGCCCAAAAACCGTTTTCTTTGCTTTCGGCAACAATTTTGAAACCATGGTTTTCGCAAACGTTGCCTATACTTTAGACAACGGTTTTTCGTAACCAAAGGCAACGCCAACACAATCTGCTGCCTGAGAACTAAAGACAACAGCTTTTCCTCTAATTTATGACAATTGTATAAAATTGTTGCAGATATTGGCAACAGTAGAAAACTATTTCCTAATATAGATAAAACTCTTGTCAATCATCATCAAATACAACACTTCAAAACTATTGCCATAGAAAGTAAAAATTAGAAAAGACTAGAGAGGTCCATTTCATTCCTTCCTAACAAAAAATAAATGTGTGATATCACTCAAATTTAATTACAAAACCAATTAATTACACTAAATAACAAAAACAAGTACTATCTAAAACTCTGATTACACTAAATTCTTGAACTCTTAAAACATTGAAGATTACAATTCTCAATAAAATGGGAAAAAGTTCAATACAAAGGCAAGGGAACAATGTAAGTACGTAGTAAACAACAAAGATTGTCATTCTACCTTTCAAGCAAAGTCGCGCAAACCCAGCCAAGCCACTTGTTTGATAAATTCATATAGATTTTCAAATGTATGTTGATTTTAAAAAAAAAATTAAACTAATCAAAGAGCATGTTGAAGAATTTATCAATCACTTAGATCAGTATATTAGTCTAATTTTTCAGAATTCCAAACTCAAAGTCATCAAGAAATAAAAATTGAAAACACATAAATTGAGGAACAATTAAGGCCAAATAGTGAAAACGCCGAAATTGAGAAACTGAAAACTCGAAAATAATACCAATCATAAGATGTGGTGTCGTTGATGCGAAGATGAAAGAGAAGGCCTAGTTGCGTCTGAGTGGCTGCATGGTGACTCTGCGAATCTTGCTACTATGAAGTAGAAGGTTAATTGAAATTCAAATTGGAAATAGAAATTGAAATCTAAATTAAACAGCTGCCAGATTAGGGAAACTAGGGTTTATTGAAATTTAAAATCGAAATGGGAGAACAAGAGAACTCACCAACATATGAAGTTCACAAATCAAAAAATGCAGATCAGAAAGGATTGTATGAGTAGAGGGATCACTGACTACCTCACGAGCTGAGCAAACGCAAACGCATTTTTATAATCATTACCAAATCTCGTGAACTACCGTCTCTTTATCACTGGTTAAGATTTTTGGTGTGAAATCATTCAGCAGAAAGAAGGTTAGGGCAGAGGAATGGAAAATGTCAAATAAAAAACTATGCGGATTAGGGTTTAACACATTCTGGTTTTGGTTTAGAAGAGCAAAGAATGAAATTAGAGTTTTGGGGGTTAGGTGAAATCCAAAACACGGAGAGCTAAAGGTTAGCGCCTCTTTTAAAAAAGTAAATAAAAATACTGAAAGCTAAGAGTACAATTTTAAAGCGTTGTTTAAAAAATAAAATAAAAAAGTGTTGCCATTGACCTTTTGACAACGGTTTTTAAGCATTGCCGATAATAAGACTGGAAGAACTGTTTTTTAGGCGTTGTCGTAGCCTAAAAATGTTGTCGTTGTGTCATCTACGAAAGATTATGTATTGTTTTGTCAAATGAACTTGTGTTTATCGAAGGAAGGAACCCGGTCAACAAGGTTGTGGGTGCTAATGAGGGTTGTGGGTGCTAATGAGGGGGTGGATTGTTGATAGGGGAGCAGTAGGCGGACCTACACTATATTCAGGAGGTTCAGTTGAACCTCCTGGAAACAAAATGTTAGTACTAGTACTCTTATATAAAATTATTTTGAACCCCTCGAAATTTTAAATTTGCACTAGTATTCTTAAATTTGCACCCAAATTTTAATAAATCTGACTTATTAATCTCCGTAAGAGACTATTTATAAAACTTTGGGAAGTAATTTTACCGATATCACGTATTTTTACAGACTACTTCTTATTACATACTTTAGGACTAATAGATAATGACGGACAAACTTAGAGACTAATTTGATGATTTTCTCTTAAATATATATGCGAAGTTAGATAAATTGATTCTTTAATTTTAGTACATTGTAGGGAGACCTTGTTAAAAAACCTTTCAACTATGGTCTTTTTGATAAGTGTTGAGTTAGTTTTAAAACTTAAGGTGAATTAATTTTTTTGAAAGCAGTATGATGGGAATAAATGTTCGGGACAACTTCCTCTCTAATTCTATTGGAATTCTTCATCCTTTTTGCCACATTAGTCCTCAGAAGAGTTCTGATGCCAAATTGTTATGGTGAAAGTAAAATGATTCTATCCCTTCATTTATTACGAGCAAAGGACTCTTATAGGGTCATTGTTCACTAACAGAAATAACTACCTAAAGGTAGTTGTAACAAAAATAGAGAGCTATGCTCGAGGAGATGATTACATATTTATAGTTCACGATAAAATCTCGTGCAACCTCTCGATCCAACGACTATTTTCAAAGGCAAAGATCAAACCCTAATGAAGACATCAAAGAAACGTATTAAGATATAATTACCCCCACACTATCAAACAACCTAATTATTGATTATTTTAAGAAATGGATAACAGTAGCATGAGAGAGAGGCTTTTGTGCAGTCTAACATTTTTTGCATTTTAAGGGCTGATGTATACGTTACCGACACTACTACTACCGCTACAACGCGCTGGCTGACATCCATTGCGTATTACTTACACTCTTGGACAGGCAGTGTCCGTACGTGAGAAAGAGTAAAGAAGTTTCCTGCTAAAGGGAAACCATTCACAAGTCACAACAAAGAAGGGGGAATTGGGTTTGGGAGACATAACACAGCTTTCGTTTCTCCCACAGCCTTTTCCCCTCCTTTCGATCCTTGCTTAGTTTGTCTTCAAGCATAAAGACAGTTAAGTTAATTAGATAGTCAAAGAGAGCCAAAATCACATCACGTGTGCAATAATGGAAAGAAAGTGTGTGTAATGTGTATATAAATCACTAGCTGTATACCCGTGCATATGCACGGGCACCATCGTGTTTGTGTTCCGTATATAAATTGACTAAGTAAGAAATTAATTAGTTCGAATATATAAAAAAAATACATATAAACAAATATATTAAATTATAATTTTTTAATAACAACAACATATAATGTCTCTTGTTGGACTTCAAAAACAATATAAATTTATATATACACGCGTATAAAAGAAATTAGAGAAAATATTTTCTTGTTGGGACAGAAAAGGAGAATTATGATTTATAAAATTAGTCTTTAATGATAAATAATCTTATTAAATTGTTAGTCTTTAATTCATTTTTTTGAGAAAATGATCTATAACCCTTCGGTACATATTTTTCCGTCAAAGACTTTGATACTATATCGACAAACTCAATGGAAACCATTATATTATTCTCCGTCAAAACTCAAAAGTAAAATAATAACTGATTATTGGACTCTGTTTTGGTCTCGTTTTAAATTTGTGCAGTAAATTTTTAAATTTGTGCAGTAAATTATATTTATAGTGACAAATATTTTTCTCATGCTTCTTTATGTAGATAGTAAGAAGATAGATAGTAGTTTATAGTAGTATTTAAAAATTATAATTATCAATAACAAATATTTGTCACGTGTATTTTTTATATTTATCAGTTGTTTGAATAGTCATTAAGTATTCAAAAATTCTCATTTGTTTTAGTAGATTAGTAGAAGATAGTAGATAGTGATAGATGTATAATCATGCATTGTGATAGCAAGGATAGAATTGCACTTATATTGTAATAGTAAGGGCAGAATAGTCTCTGCACTGTACTCATATATAAACACTGTACCAGTTGTATCTGAAACAGAATATTCAATGAATAACAACTTCCCTTTTGATCTGTTATACTCTTTCTCTCTCGTTCCTTTATCCTCTAGCATGGTATCAATCGCGTTTTCTGGTCCTGGAGCCTGACTCGCTCTCTCTCTTCCGCTTCGTTGCTCCGTTCATCGCCTTCCATCACCATGACTACGCCGGAACCGTCGGTGGTTACGCCAACACCAAGCTCGCCTGCTCAGATTTTCCAATCGAATTCTTCATCCACTCATTTCATCATTGGACCAAAATTGTCCTTGAAATTGGATGACAAGAACTTCCTATTGTGGAATCAACAGGTTTCTGGTGTTGTCGCTACGTACAAGTTGCATCGGTTGCTCGTGAACCCTAAAATTCCGCCAAAATTCAATTCGGTTGATGATGAACGCAACAACAAGGTTTCTGAAGATTACGACAAGTGGATCGTTCAAGATCAAGCTCTGTTCACATGGATCCTCTCTACTCTAACCGATTCCGTTCTTCCCCGAGTGTTGCACTGCACGCATGCGTTCCAGGTTTGGGATACTATCCACAAACACTTTCTTGCTCATCTGAAGGCGAAGAATCGTCAATTGCGTTCTGAACTCAAAAGCACGAAGAAAGGACCGCGGAGCATTGCTGAGTATTTCGCTAGGGTTCGTGCGATCGCTAGCTCACTCGCGGCGGTAGGTGATGTCGTTTCTGAATCTGATCTGGTTGATGTTATCCTCGATGGTTTACCTGAGGAGTACAATTCGATTGTTCTTATGGCCTTCACCAAACCAGATGCGTTAGATCTTATGGAGCTTGAGTCACTTCTTCCTGTACAAGAAGCGCAACTGGACAAGTTCCGTCAAGAGCTTGCTACTCCGGCGGTCACTGCTAATCTAGCTCACACTTCAATTCGCGGTGGTCACTCTGGACGTTTCTCTGGCCGTGGTCGTGGCCGGTATTCTCGTGGCCGTGGTCGAGGCCGTGCTCGTGGAGGTCCTCCTCGACCTACATGTCAGGTTTGTGGTAAGCAGGGACACATTGCCATTGACTGCTGGCATCGATTCGATGAAAGCTACTGTGAAGCCCCTGCTCCATCTGCTGGTGTGGAAAACAAATCAACTACAGAAGCTTCGCACGATGAGAACAACTCCAACGCTACTGCTAATACTGTTGTTGCTTCACCTCAGGTGTACTCTGCTTTCACTAACTATGAGCCTTCTGCCAGTGCTTCTGTAGTGGTTCCAGAAGATCTCCAAGGACAAGGTTGGCATATGGATACTTGTGCTTCTATTAGCCTTACATCACACTCCACTTATTTACACCATAGCACCACTTACACTGGACCTGAGAGGGTCACTATGGGCAATGGACACCGTTCCTTAATCCAAGCCATAGGCTCCACCACATTACACACTACCACTAATTCTAAGTTATCCTTCAAACTTAACACTATCCTTCATGTACCTAATGCTACACGTAATTTAATTGCAGTAGGACAATTCTGTGCTGATAATAATGTCTTTGTTGAGTTTCACTCATCTGTATGCCTTGTTAAATGTCAGGTTTCTAAGCAAGTTTTACTTAGAGGTGTGCGTGGAGCTGATGGAGTCTTTTCTATCCCTAGTCTCTTTGTTGTACCTAAGGTGTATTCACCATCTGTTTCTGCTACTGTAAGTTCACCTGCATTATCACATGTTTCACCCACCACCACCACTCATAGTAATATTACTAGCTTTCCTATTTGGCATCACAGGTTAGGGCATTCAAATATATCTGCTGTTAAGTCTGTACTCAAACTCTGTAATACTGCTTTGTCTGTGAATGAAATGCATGTCTGTTGTGTGTAAATCCTGTGCTATTGGTAAATCACATCGCACACACTCACCTCTCACTGAAACCACTTATCACACACCTTTTGAGCTATTGTACACTGATCTTTGGGGCCCCTCACCCTCACCATCCACTGGAGGATACTCCTATTACATAACTTTTGTTGATGCCTGCACCAAGTTCACGTGGATTTACTTTCTTAAACGTAAATCAGATGCCCTTAGAGCTTTTCAACAATTCCATAAACTGGTAACCAACCACTTTAACTCCACAATCAAGGCCATACAATCTGATTCCGGGGGAGAGTTTAAAGCCTTTATACCTCACCTAAATGACCTTGGCATCCTTCAAGGTTTACATGCCCCTATACGTCTCATCAAAATGGAACCGTAGAACGCAAACATAGACAAATAGTGGAAATGGGACTCACTCTCCTTGCCCATGCCTCTGTCCCTCTTACCTTTTGGGACCATAGCTTCACTAATGCTGTTTTTCTCATCAACAGATTACCTACAAAAGCCCTGCCCACCTTCATCTCACCTTATCAAGCCTTGTACAAGAGCATCCCTGATTATAACACCTTCAGGTCATTTGGCTGCTCCTGTTTCCCCTTACTCACTCCATACAATAAACATAAACTTCAATTTCACAGCCAAGAGTGTGTGAACCTTGGTCCTTCTCCTCAGCACAAGGGTTATAAGTGTCTTAGCTCTAGTGGTCGTATCTATATCTCCAAAGATGTTACCTTTCATGAGTCTGTTTTTCCTTTTCACAAATTGTTTCTGTCTGGTTCATCAGCACAGCCTGTTCCTACTGACAGTGTAGCATCCAACCTTAGCCTCCCTTGTTTAGATCAACCTCCCCAACCTTCCCCAGCCACCACTGCTAATCCTGACTTACCACCAGTTGAGCCTGCACCTCCTACCTCATCAACAGAACCTACCTCTCCTCTTGCACCACAAACTGTCTTGCCTACTAGTTCACCAACTATGGAGCCACCTTCAATCCAAACTCATACCTCCCCTGTACCTGAGCCTCTCCCACCCCCACAACTGTTACCAAGACTCATCCAATGATAACCCGAGCCCAAACAGGTCACCTAAAGCCCAATGTGTTCATTGCTCATGTTGAACCAACCTCGGTCAAGCAAGCTTTAGCTAACCCCGATTGGTTAGCTGCTATGAAAGCTGAATTTGAGGCTCTTATGAGGAACAACACATGGACTCTCACCACCCTTCCTTCCAATAGAAAGGCAATAGGATGTAAGTGGGTGTTCAGAATCAAGGAGAACCCCGATGGCACAATCAATAAATACAAAGCTCGGTTAGTGGCTAAGGGTTATAATCAATTACCTGGCCAAGACTATGGAGAAACATTTTCTCCAGTGATCAAGCCTACCACTATTAGGATTGTTCTCACCCTTGCTCTCACCTATGGTTGGGAAATCCAACAAATAGATGTCAACAATGCTTTCATAAATGGAAGCCTTCAAGAAGAGATATTCATGACTCAACCTCCTGGGTTTGTAGCCATTGATAAATCTTTGGTGTGCAAGTTGAACAGGTCATTATATGGTTTAAAGCAAGCACCTCGTGCGTGGTATGAAAAACTCCAACACTCACTGCTAAAGTTTGGTTTCTGTCACAGTAAGTGTGATCACTCTCTGTTCTTGTATGCTCACAAAGGGGTTAAACTATTTGCACTTGTATATGTGGATGATATTCTGATCACAGGGACCAGCTCCACCCTTATTCATGTTCTCATTCCGAAATTGGAATCTGAGTTTGCTTTAAAGAAACTAGGCAGGCCAGAATATTTTCTGGGCTTGCAGGTTCATTACTTGCCCTCTGGTTCTATTTTACTGTCTCAAACAAAATATGTGCAGGACCTGTTGCAAAGGGCCAACATGCTTGGTTGCAGCCCTATGACAACACCCATGATGGCTAATGTTAAACTCAGCAAAGCAGGCACTGATTCCCTCACAGATCCATCTCAGTACCGCTCAATTGTGGGGGCCTTACAGTATGTTACCTTGACAAGACCTGATCTATCTTACTGTGTAAACAAGGTGTGTTAATTCTTGTCCAAACCACGTGATACTCACTGGCGTGCAGTGAAGAGGATACTTCGTTATCTGCAGGGAACGTCTCACTACGGGTTATTACTACAGCCTGCTTCCCGCGACAGTCCCTTTTCTCTGCGTGCTTACTGTGACTCAGACTGGGCCAGTGATCCCGATGATAGAAGAAGTACATCTGGTTCCTGTCTGTTCTTTGGGCCTAATTTGGTCTCCTGGGGCTCTAAGAAACAGACTCTAGTAGCACGTTCCAGTGCTGAAGCTGAATATCGTGGCATGGCCAACACTACTGCAGATTTAATCTGGGTTCAGTCACTGCTTACAGAACTCCAGGTTACCACACAGGCGCCTCTGCTACTCTGTGACAACATGAGTGCAGTCATGCTCACTCACAATCCTGTGTTGCATGCTCGCACCAAGCATTTGGAGCTTGACATTCACTTTGTGCGAGAGAAGGTTGCTGCTAAACAACTCACAGTGAAGCATATTTCTTGTGTGCATCAGATAGCAGATGCCATGACCAAGCCTCTGCCAGTAACTCAGTTCACAGATTTAAGGTTCAAGCTCAAAGTGTTACCTTGCTCAAGTCCACACTTGAACTTGAAGGGGGAGTGATAGATGTATAATCATGCATTGTGATAGCAAGGATAGAATTGCACTTATATTGTAATAGTAAGGGCAGAATAGTCTCTGCACTGTACTCATATATAAACACTGTACCCGTTGTATCTGAAACAGAATATTCAATGAATAACAACTTCCCTTTTGATCTGTTATACTCTTTCTCTCTCGTTCCTTTATCCTCTGGCAGATAGTAGAAGATAGATAGTAGATTTACAATAGTCTTTAAAAATTATAATTATCAATAAAAAATATTTATCTCATGTTCTTTTATATACAGGTGACAGTTATATGTCCTTTTATTTAGGTATCACTGACAAATATTTATCACGTATATTTTTTATTTTTATTAGTAGTTTGAATAGTTATTAAGTTTTCGTATTTTTTTCTAAGAGACTACAAAATTAGTTTGAAAATTTTTGGTAGTGGTTAAAAGATAGATAATAGATTGTTATTGAAAGTTGGCTCAGTTGGTAAGTAGTTGGCTCATTTTCCGCAATGGCATTGGTTCAATTCCCACTGCCGATGTGAGGACCTCTTTGGTGGGTGATCTGTAAGCGCGCCTACACCGACCCTGGTGAGTCGCAGAGCCCAACTCACCTAAATTTTAACTTACCAAAAAAAAATATAGGTAGTAGATTTATAGTCCATACCCTTTTCCCCCTTTCTCTCTCCTTTATCTATCACACATATTTTTTTTCATTTTCTCTCTCTCTCTCTTTGACATTCTCTTACTCTCTTTGGTGTCTTTTTTCTCTCTCTTTGACATTCTCCGACTCTCTCTTTTCCTCTCTCAATGTCTCTTCTCTCTCTCTCTCTCCCATTATTTTTGTGGAAAATGTCGTTTTCTATCTCTCATTCTTTCTCTCTTTTTTTCCTCTCACTTAGCATCTCTTTTCTCTCTCTCTCACATACTCTCTCTTTTTTTCTCTATACATCTCTCTCTCTCTCTCTCTCTCCTGCTACTTTTTAGGTTTTTTAAAAAGTTAGTAACGTTTTTGTTAGTTAGTTACCAAATTAACCCCAAAATGATGTTTTGATAATATTTATAGTTATGGGTAATTTTGAAAAAATAGTATAGTAGATAGATTGTTTTGCTAATAGTATAGTAGATAAGATACTAATATACTGTGTTTTCTCTGATGCTCGTGACTATATATTTACCCAGCTCAGCTCCAGCTTGCAGCTCATCAGCTCATGTACAGGTACTGATGTACCTCAAATTAAAAATGCGTACCCCCGAATGCAATGCAGATGGGAAATTCTGGCTTGGGCAAATTGCTTGTAATTATTGATTTTGGGCTGTAAAAGGTAAAAATTATACATCTCAATATTATCTACAATTGAAAATATATGCAATCGGGTTCTGACATGTAATGTAAGTGGCAGTGGGGGGAAAGAAAGTGCTTTAGGAATGCTTCCTTCAACATTAATGTCTTGTTTAGTAGGCTAGGCCAAAAATAACTACCCTATCATAGTCACTAGAAATAGCCCAAGACATAGATAAAGGGATGCATAATTTGTTGTAGCCTTGTAGGGATTCTATTCAGTGGTGCATAATTAACTGCATGCTAAGTGAGGAAAGAAAGAAGTGAAGAATCTGAAGTACACCGTAGCAGTTATTGACTCACGGTGTTTTTGGAACATATACAACAAAATGGGCTTTTAGGTGCAACATCGAGATATCCTGTTTTGGACCCAAAATTGGTTAAAAGCCCAATAAGGTAAGATACAAATTAGAGATTTTTTTTTACCCCCAACATATCACCATATACCCCACAGACCCTGCGAAAAGACAAAAATACCCTTAAAATTATTACAAATTTACAAAACATTTACCATTTTTCACTTGCATCCGTTTGACCAGAAAGTTTCTTGAGAGAATCCGATTTACCATGCATAGAGCTATTTCCGATTTGCCGTCGGATTTACCATCAGATCTACATACATCCGATCTTCCTCAGAATCAGCAGAAATAGTAAGTCGGATCTAGCTATATCCAATTTCCTCATCGTATCTACCTATATCCGATTTGTGCTTTATTTTTGTTTAAAAATTTGTTTTTTTTTCAGTGTCCAATAGGTATCGAGGGGAGTCCTCGGCTCAGGCCTCGCCATCTGCTCCCAGTACACGCACCCGCCACAGGATTGCGGGACATACGTCTACCCGACGTAGCCGACAGCAGCAGCATCAGCAGGTGGAGGAGGCCCCAGACTATCACTATGAGGAGGGCCAGCAGGGGAACCCTTTTGATGAGCATTCTATGTCTGAGGTGGAGGAGGTTTTGCGTACTACTTATCCTGCTGAGGAGTTGGGTCAGGTTGCTCCGGACTACTTACATTGGTATGTGAGAGCATCTATTCCTAGACTCTTACGGGTTGCATCACCACCACCACCACCAGTACAGCCAGCTGCACCACCAATACAGCCAGATTTGCTCGAGATTGTGGAGGAGGAGATTCAGAGGGGTCTTCGGAGCGGAGACATTAGGATGGGTAGTCAGACATACGCTCGGCTCACGCGGTTACTGGATATGCTACCGAGGCGTGACTAGGGGGTTTTGTGGGATTGTATGTTTGAACTATTTTTTATGACTTCATTATTAGTATTTCTTGTTTATTATATTTGTGGAGTTTCATTAAAATTTCGATTTCATTCATGCGATAAAAGATAAAACATAACCAACTACAATAACAACAGACAAATACATTTTCCTAAAATTCTGGTCCTTGAACACGACGTAAAATCTCATTTACACTCCGTTGAGTTTCCACGTACAGCTCCAACGGCTTATACCCCTGAAGCGTGTCATGGAAGTTTAACATGTTCGCCACGTCTTCGTCAGTCTTGATTGTCATGGACGAGAAGGAAAGGCGGCAATCGTCTCCAAGAAAGGGTTTGCGATAAGTGATACTAGTGACGTCACGGTCGTCACCAGTCACTTGAACTTTGGACCACACTTTATCCTTCAAACCTTCAAACCCCATGCTGCGGTGGATTCTGCATAACACCGGCTGAGGACTCCAGCAGTGGACACCATCTTCTCTCATCGTGATTTGGCCCCAATGATGTATACCGCAAAGCCTATTGTCATCTGAGCGTTGAGTGAGGCATATCTCCATTTTGGATAAGTGAAATAAGCAAGTGAGAGTGAAATTTTTGAGTGAAAAGAATGAGGTTGACAATGGGTATTTATAGAATTCGTCAATGATTATCAACCTTTGATATTGTCGGTGTAATCTACACCGTTGATCAACATTGGCAGTCAAATCCTACCCGTCGAATTTAGTACAAATCGGATTTACCTATCAGGGAGGTAAATCCGATTTGCATTTTAACAAAGCGGATATACCCCCACTGATAGGTATATCCGCTTTGTTAATTGCAAAGTGGATTTACCTATCAGGGAGATAAATCCGATTTGCATTTTAGCAAGGCGGACATATCCTCACCGGTAGGTATATCCGCTTTTATATTTTAACAAATCGGATCTACCTCACTAAAGGTAGATCCGATTTCCCCCCACTAATTCTAATCGGATATACGTAAATCTGCCTTTTATTTTTGTGAATCGGATCCACCTACCTTATATGTAGATCCGATTTAAGTCAGTTTAATCTAGGATATTTTCGTCTTAAAATCTCTTGTGGGGGTATATGGTGATATGATGTGGGTACCAAAAAACCCTACAAATTAAATTCCCGAAATCAGCCCAGCCAACAACTGAACATATAACCTAAGTAGCGCTTTTGATATTGAAGCAGGGGCATTTGGCCTTCTATAGCCACTATCTCTTTTTTACTTTACTGGATCTCATTTGAAAATTATGTGACTTGTTTATTAATAATATGATAATGTCTAATTATTTGTAGCACCAATTTAGTAAAATTTTTAGAATTATTGGGTTGGAGGGATTGAATGCTTATTAAAAAATAACATTAAAATATTATAAATAAGTTAAGTGTACAAGTAGACTCTGCTTAAACACCAAAATCATGGTTGCCTCTATTCAGTGGTAGCCCTGAGAATTAGCGGGAGGGGCGGCTGCCCTGGGCCCCATTTTTTGAGGGGCACCAAATTTTTATTTCTTACTTAATTTTTTTTGTTATAGATTTCTTACTAGTTTATATAGATATTAAGATAAAAAATATAAATTTAAAAGTAAATAATAGTTTTCTAATAAAAGTTTTAGAGGTTTTAACCTATTGATTAAAATCATGTTGTGTTGCATTAAGTTCTTTGAAGATATCTAATCGTTTTCCTAATGCCTACACCGCTTATAAAAATTGGTTTTAATGCACTTTTGACCTCCTTAATTTACTTGAAACACAATTTTAGTCCTTGAATTTCAAAATCTTGGTTTTTGCTCTCCCACTTTCATATATTGATGCAATTTTCGTTCTAACCCAGACTGTTAGGCTCTAAAAGTGGTTCTTTTAGGCCCAAAAGTAGTGATTTTTGACCCTAATTTTGAATTTGGAGAGAAAGTGCAAAAAGTTCTCACTTTAGAGGCTAAAAGCGCCGCCTTTGGGCCCAAAAATCAACACTTTTTGGGTAAAAAATTTGTGTTTGGACCAAAATTGCAATAATGCGTGAAATTTGGGACTAAAAACCCAAATTTTTAAATAAGGGGACTAAAATCCTATTTTAGGAAAAATAAGGGGAATAAAATTGCATTTAAGCCTAAAATTAAGTATTTATCTCACTCTTGCACCGCTAGATGAAGGATTTCTATATTGAATCTACAATTTGCTATGTCATAAGTTACATTAAACAATCTTGCTTTGATTCCTGTTAAAATATTTTTAAAACAACCTTAATTATAAATGATTTATCATTAATTTTTACTTCAAAAATTCTAAGAATATTACTTATAAGGTTATAAGGTCCCATTTTTTGGGTTTTCCTAGGGCAACAAAAACTAAGGAGTGGCATTGCCTCTATTGGGATGGTCTTATAGAGCTGAAACCCAAAGTGTTGGGGTTGATTGAAATTGAGTGTCTTGAAGAAGTAATTATGTCGATGGTTTTCGGCATGGAGAAATTCTTGAAGTGGTCTAGCTTCAAGTGAAGTATACTCTCTATGGTGGAGTATATATGATAGTTCATTTGAACTATGATTATCGCCATCGGTGAATACAATGAAGATGGAAGATGTCTTGTGTATCAATTACAATCATGGTGGAGATTGTTGGAGTTGATTGGAAATTGAGCATCTTGAAGTCCCAGATTGCCTAGTTTTGTGAAGAAAGACGGAGGCCAAGACTATATATAGAGGCTCAAGTTCTCATTTACAAAATGCATTAGTCAAAAACAATTTAAGTTTGTATTTGACTTGTTTTTCTCTTATACTAGTGCTTTAGAATATTGTGAAATGTAGTTAAATATTTTCTTTAAAGGATGTGGGATGTACTAGGGCAATGAGGTGCTTGAGAAAAATCTATGTTCTAATTGTGCTTATTTTATTTCTCTACGTTCTCTACGTTGACATGGAACCGAATTTCATCAGAGTGACAGGTATTTCCCAACGCACAGGTCGGGTTTGGCATTAGCTTTGGTTTTTTTTTTTTATTTTTGAAGCTAAAAAAGTAGGAAGGACCTTCCTTTGGCAAAAAAACCATTGTGGGGCAAAAAAAAATTATATACCAAAATAATACACATTGTGAGTTATATAGCAAAGTAGGACAACTTTTTTTTAGTACAGAAGTCGCCCCATGCAGCAACGACTTCAGTACTGTGTTTTTGTTACCAAAATAATACACATTGTGAGTTATTTTTTTGTTTTATTATATATTAAAATATAGATACCTAAATAAACTATAAATAAATTTATAAAAATGATTATACCTATTTATAATTTAATTACGTTAATATTTACGAAAAAAATTAAGAGATTAAAAATTGGAACATAATATAATATAGCAATAAGACTGAAATAAACAACAAAATTTGCAGAAATTCAAGAATAGAAAATAAAAAACGAAATGAGAGGAAAACATGATTGAAACTAATTCCACCAAACATTTTACGTTGGAGGGAATACCCGACGGATGATCTCATCGGCGGAAATTTTGGTTTCGACGTACAATTCGATAGGACTCCGAGTATGAGGTTGAAACATCTCATGGTCCTGAAACATCTCTCGAACATCGTCGTCGCTCTTGATAGTCATTACGCCCCACCGAATATGATTACGTTCGCCGATCCGGGGGAAGCGATAAACGATACGAGTGATTGTTTGCTCCTCACCCTCCAGCTGCGCCTTTTCCGTTAGTGTTTCATTCAGTTCGGCGAAGGTGATGTTGTTCTTAAGCCTGGAATAAATGGTGTTTGGACCACTAAAATACACACCATCTTCTTCCTTGTACATAACATGGTCCTGACAGTGAAGTGTACAGTAGTGGTTGATGACTCTTTCCGGTATGATTTGTTGTGGTGGGGGTGGTCGCAGAAGATGAATGATTTCTTCCGGAGTGCGTATTGTGTCCACGTACAGCTCCAAGATACTACGTCCCATTGGAATGTTAACATGAGATTTCATCATTGCGCGAACGTCGCCACCGCTTCGGATCTCCATGACAGAATACCCATATGTCCCGTCATCTCCACAATTGTACTTTCTGTAACGGATACGCTCCAAGTCTTTACGCCACAATTGTTCCGAGTTGAAGAACTTGCACGACCACAAAGTGGTAAACCTGCCCTGACATTCGTGGTGAATTTCAGAGCAAAAACGTGTGAGTGTGGGGAATTCCAGGCACTTCACTACCCTTGTTCACATGTCATCGCAGCATGCTCAAAATGCAATTACGACCACATGCAATTTGTGGATCCACCGTACACAATGGAGAATGTTTTCAATACTTACATTGTGGAGTTCCCACCCTTGCCAACTGAGACGTCATGACCTGATTTCAATGCTTTAGAACTACAACATGATCCAACTAAACGGAGAGATAAAAATGGTCGTCCACAGTCTACCCGTATTCGTACAGAGATGGATCAAAGAGAAAGGGGTACACGCACCAAAGGATGCGGAATTTGTATAAATGAGGGTCACAACAGAAACAACTGCCCTAACCGCAATTAATGTGTTGTAATATTTCGGATTAGTCTTTTAAATAACTATTGTAATTTTCGGTTGGTCTTTTAAATAAATTATTGTGTTGTAATATTTTTTTGTGACCCTTAAATTTAATTAGGAAATTTGGATTAAAAATATTAATTATCTAAATAAATTATTTTATTTAAATTAAATTAATTTACATTTTTATCATTTTAATATATAATAAAACACAAAAAAAAAACACAGTTTAGAAGTCGCCCTGAATTTTAAAAAAAATTTGTAAAACACAGTACTGAAGTAGCCGCCGCAGAGGGCGGCTTCTGTACTAAAAATTTTTTGCCCTACTTTGGTATATAACTTACAATGTGTATTATTTTGGTATATAATTTTTTTTTTTGCCCCACAATGGTTTTTTTGCCGCTTCCTTTCTCCATCTGCCAGCAATTTCTGTTCACGCTGTGTACAAGCTTCACCCTCGTGACCCTTTGTCCATATGTGTGTCTTTCTCTTGCTTTTCAACAACTTAATTACTGATATCATCCATCTCAGAGGGAATGCTTTTACTTTACTCCTTGCGTCACTTTGGAGTTACTCATCAATTAGTATTGAAATAACTAATGTAGTTATTATGTCAAGCCACACATACTCTCTCAGGTCTCTTTTATCAGTTTTATGGTACAGATTCTGAACCAAATACATCGATCTCTATTGACCACTTTTTACTTATAAAAGAGACCGTGACTAATAGATTATGGCACCAACGAATAAGCCACTCAAATTTCATACTATTAGACCAAATTTAGAGAAATGCCAAATCCTCAAGCATTTTTTGACGATTGGTCGCACGTCATTGCAATGGTGACATGCGGTGGCGGACTCTGGACCCGGGGTTAAAGGTGTCAAATTTTTTAAGGTCAGTGTTAAATGGGTGCAAAACTTGGTCTACTAGTATAATTTAAAATTTTCAGGGGTTCAAAATCAAAATTTTAAGAGATTTAAACTATTTATATAAAGTAATAAGTGCAATTTTTTTTTCAGGAGTTCAACTAAACCCCCTGGTAACAAGTCAGGTCCGCCACCGGTGACATGATTGGCTCAGTATCATGCCTTTTAAGTTTATTTAAATATTTAAATCAGTTTTTTAAGTTTTTTTTCAAATATTTTATGTTTCTATTTCAAATTAGTCCTCGATGTTTCAAATTTTTCCTTCATGTTTCTCTTTATGTTTCAACTTAGTCTTCCTTGTAGTACCAATTTAAACATAAAACGAAAACATATATCACCAATTTGATATGGATTTCCAATTTGAAACAAACAGAAACATCAAGAACTTAAATGAAAAAAAAATTGAACGGATTCAAATTTTAAATAAACTTAAAGAACCTCACACAGTTTTACGAATCAACAAAGAGTACAAAACCAAAGAAAGACTTAGTGATAAATAGTGTTCATAAGATTGAAGTGCCTTGTATATAATTTCAAAATCAAAACTATTTTTTTTTACATACTAAATCAAAACTCTAGTTTTGCCATGTACCCAAAACCCAAGCACAAAAGTTCAATGTCCAAACAACATCATACATACTAGTAGACTATTAAAATTGTACATAGCTTAAAGCAAATTGTTCTGTATAAAAAAGAAACAATCAATATTTTACAGCATAATATAGTTAAGAGGAGAATTATCTTTATAAATTATAATCTCCATCTATCCTTTCATAAAAGAAAAAACCTTATCATGTGTCATAGATTGAGAATAAATATCTCAGTAGATGTCAGTTTTTCAATCTTAGAAAAACAAAAAAACAGAGAAATTGAATTAGTCAGGATTCTTACAAGCACATATCAACAAAGAGAATCCAATTTTGTCCTCCTGCATCTTCTCTTTACATGTCTGCAAATTCTTCTCTTCCAACCACAATCTACTATCCAAACCACTTCTTGTTCTGAACAAAAACACAGCACAAGTAGAACCAGAATTATTATTACTAGGATTAAATAGCCAATCATGCACATCCCACATCATATCAACAACTAAACCATCAACAAATATCGTTTGATTCCCACGAAAATTCCACCTTAACCTCTTAACCTCAAACACTGTCTTCTTATCCATACACACACATAACACGTGGCTCTTCGATTTCAATCCTTTATTATCGTCCTCTTCAAAACCACACTTTATCAATATCTCATGAGAATTTCCCGTTTCACAAAATCTCGCCTTTGTTGCATAAACAGCTGTCCCAGAAAATCTTTCACTCCTAGAAACCATTGAAAAATCCGAAACCTTAAATTTCTCTTCCAAGTTCAATGATGCTAAATTATGATCTCCAAGTTGAAGTCCTATTTCTGAATCCACCAAAACGACGACGTAAAACCCATTAACCGGTTCTGGTCCTTCATCATAGTTAGCAATAGAAAGATCCCATAAGACTTTGACTTCAAAGTTTTGAAATTGAAACTTTTCATTGCCTTTGTTTTTTTTCAATTGCTTTGCAATTGAATTGAATTTGGAGTTTGTGATGTTTATGGTGAAGCCTTGACCTATGAGTTTTTTGGTCCAATTTATTGTGATGAGAAGTTGTTTTTGTGATTTCAGTTTGTAGATACAAGTAACTGAATCTTGAATTGAAGGGTTGTTGAGTTTTGGAGAGAGATAAGGTTGATTTGAATTTGAAGGTTTTGATGAACAATATAAATCAGATACCCTAATGGCATGTTCATTGTAACAAGATGTTATGCCTCTCATTATAAAAGAAAAAGGTTAGTTAATTGCTTAATCTTAACCTTTTTTTTTCAGAAATAAACCGACATGAAAAGGATGAAGACAATTTTGTGGTACGTGATTGATAGGAAGAGGAAAAGCTAAGGTTGAAGGTTATATTATTCTTGTGCTTGCATTTGCTGTGAGGAAAAGAATTAGCTAGCAGCGTGTGTGAGAGAGAGAGGGATTGAATTGAATTGAATTGAAGGTGACAAAAGACAAGGGCACTTTCCTTGTGTGAAATGTCCTCTCTGTTTTGTAGCATATATGTGTAGGGAGAGACATAATATAATGGAAAGAAAACGAAACCCATGATGATACTCGGCTCTGCATTCAATAACATTATTTTAACCTTATAATTAATTATAATTACTTACGGATGAAAACTCAAGAGATATAATATGGGTGAATGTTTAATTGTTTACGCTTCTTTTGCCATGACTAATTAAACGTTAATTATAATTAATCTGGTTTGACCCTTCCTATATAGTTGTACTATAAAAAATTATTTGTCAATTATATGTCTGATGTCTCTGTTAACTATGGATAGGATTCCATATAAAAAAGCTATGGATGCAATGTCAAACTTTAGATTTAGCTGAGGAGCTAATAGTTTGAACTCTTGGATATTTTCTTCAAATGATTTCAACGAGGAAGAAACTTTGTTGCTCAGTTATGAGTTCTCTAACCCCTCCAAAGAGTATTAGGTTAGGTGTGAGAGAGAGACGAGTACTAGTTCTAAGATTATTTAAAGGCGATGCATAAAGGTAAATGGAAAGAAAAATGCTTGGAAAATATGTGTTTGATTAATTGGTCGTGTCTTTTTACAGAATTTACAAGCTATACATACGTCTCTATCAATCACTAACACTTGTCTGCAGCTAACAATCGTTGGATCGACTAAGATCAACGTACAATAAGGCTTACTTGCCCTAAAATCTAGGAAAACCACTCCATAACGCCAATGGAAATTAGGTGGAAAACCCCCGCTTCCTATTTCTTAGGCATCTTGATCGCGTTCTTCTCATGTTAGTTTTGCCTCGACCATGGTATCCTCAGCTGCAAAATCTCTGGCAACTAAGCCCTCAAATATTAATCCATTGGCTGAGTTTCTTAGTCTTAGCAAGCAAAGTCATCCTCTTAGCAGTCTTAGCATAAGGATTGAATCTGAGCATAACATCCAGGTTCTTCCATATATTCTTCTTAAGAGCAGCCCTCTTTGCCTCTCTTGGCAAGGACTTTTCCCTTAGACTCCTAATTGTCCTCACAAAACACTTAATCTCGTCAGAGGGCCCTCAGCTGATGAGAATGTGTCATTTCAATCTCAGATTTAACATATCCAGCCTTCTTATCAGAAGGCTTATCTCCTTAATCATATTCTTCTAAGACTACCAACATCTCTTACGCGTGGTTGCTCTTCTTAGAAATAATATAAGAATATAGAGATAGTAGAAGAGAAACAAAATATTTCCATAGCTCTTACGTTCTGTTCTTGGTTAGAAACCAGAAAGAATCGGTTCATGTGAGTTCAGCTGAGAACTTTCCTCAGCTAAGGCCTCTTGGCCAAGGACTTGGCTATTTAAGGCGTTAACAATAGGATAACTCAAAGAATGCTTGAATAAGATGATATCGATCTCTTTAAGAGTTGTCTCAACTTCGAACCCGGTCTTTGAGAATGTCACATTAACACTTTGAGAGAAGTTTACCGCTTACGTGTTCAATAGAGAGTTTCTCGTGCACAAATGTTCTATTAATACCAAAAAAAATTATGAAAAAATAAATTTTTAAATGAGTAAGTTTTCGATTTAATCTCAAAGGTAAACTTTCTTTTTTATATTTCTGTAAAAATTTTGTTAGTAAAATAAACTATGACTGCTAAACTAGTTGTTGTGTCTTTTATTAGACGTTAAACGACCATTTGCCTTCACCTGATGCGTTAGACAACGGCTACCTTACATTTTGACGTTAACTCTAGTAGTTATAAATAGCTCATTGTTCAACCGTTGTAACTTTACTTTTACCCTCTGCAAACCTACTTGAAACTCTGCTGAATTCTCTAGCCAACTCCTAACTCCAATTCTTTTCTGCTCTCTAGCTCTCTCTTATTTCTTTGAGTCATTGAGTCTTTGTTTCTGCTTTTCTAATCATTTCTTCCAACTCTGACTCCCAAAACAAATAACACAACTATGGTGGCAAGGGTAGCCCTGTTGATTCTCCTAGGCGATCCATCTCTTCCATTTCTTGTGACTCCCCTGAACACCAATCAAGGGAAACCACTTCTTTACACTTTGTTCAAGAACTCAAGCGCGTCTTAGTTAACGTTCAAGACCGTGTAGCCATTCGTCCTTTTACCTCTGAAGTCTAAGAAGGTCTTGCCACGTCTTTTATGAAAACCTTTAAATTTGTGATTGGTTCACCATTGATGCCAAGGTTAACGAAAGTAGAGGTTGGCTTACACTACAAAAAAACTAGTCATTAGCGAGGGACAGTTCCCTCGCAAAATGACCTGAGTCCCTCACTAATGGTCATTTGCGAGGGACTTAGCGAGGGACTGGTTCCCTCGCTAATTCCCTCCTCGCAAATGGGATTAGCGAGGGAAGTTGGATCCCTCGCTAATTAGCGAGGGACTATGCCGTCGCTAGTTCCCTCGCTAATGACTGCAGCTTTTCAGGTGATGGGACTCAGTTGCAAGGGTTGGTAAATGCGCAGGAATTAGCGACGGCTTTTGCCCTCGCTAATTCCCTCGCTAATGACTTGCAGTTTTCAAAAAAAAATGACACGTGTCCAGTGCTGAATGGCTTGTTTTTTTATATATATTAATTAATGAATATTATATTATTAATTTTGTGGTGATGTGTGGTGGTGGTGGTGGTGGCGTGGTGGTGGTGTGGTGGTGGTGGTGGCGTGGTGGTGGTGATGGGTGGTTTAGAGTAGAGAGAAGGAGAAGAGTAAGGGAGAGAGAGAGAGAGAGAGAGAGAAAGAGAGAAGAGTGAGAGTGGTGGTGGTGGGGTGGTGGGTTGGTGGTGGTGAAGAGTAAGAGAGAATGAGTGAGAGTGGTAGGAGGTATGTGGTGGTGGTGGTGTTGGAAGAGTGAAGAGAGAAGAAGAGTGTGAGAGGAGGTGGTGATGATGGTGGTGGTGGTGGTGTTGGAAGAGTGAAGAGAGAAGAAGGGTGTGAGAGGAAGTGGAAGGGGGAAGAGGAAGGGAAGAGGAATGGTGAAGAGTGAGTGAGTGAGAGTGGTAGGAGGTATGTGGTGGTGGTGATGTTGGAAGAGTGAAGAGAGAAGAAGAGTGTGAGAGGAGGTGGTGATGATGGTGGTGGTGGTGGTGTTGGAAGAGTGAAGAGAGAAGAAGGGTGTGAGAGGAAGTGGAAGGGGGAAGAGGAATGGTGAAGAGTGAGTGAGTGAGTGAGTGAGTGAGTGAGAAAGAAGAGTGAGGGTGTAAACGGATATAAAGGAAAAAAGAAAAAAATTTGCGAGGGAATTAGCGAGGGAACTGTCTCATCATCTGAAAAGTTAACGTTAGCGAGGGAATTAGCGAGGGAACTGTCCCTCGCTAATTTCTGCACCTTTACCAACCCCTGCGTTGAGTCCCATCATCTGAAAAAGTAAAATTTAGCGAGGGAATTAGCGAGGGCAGTCATTAGCGAGGGACAGTTCCCTCGCTAATTCCCTCGCTAATGACAAAAAAATTGACAGCTCTATGCCCTCGCTAATGACTGTTTTTGCGAGGGACAACAAGTCCCTCGCTAATGTCCGTCGCTAATCAGTGTTTTTTTGTAGTGTTAGGCCCACACCTCCCTAGATCACGTGGGTCGGAAGAATGGCCTCAGCCAAGTCTGGCCTTTGGAAAACCTGGGGGATATATGACATTATCACGCTCTCTGCCATTGGCATCGCTCCCCATTTCAACCTCCTTTAGCCACTCATGGGTTTCTGGTCAACCTCCATCAACGCCTTCATTTTCCTCTGGGGAATGGTAAATCCTACCCTTCTTGATGTAGCAGCCATCCTTGGCCTCCCACTTGGGGGAAATTCTTGAATGTGCATTCTTATACCCATATGAAGACTGCTGACCTCAACTACGTATATGTTGTCTATTCTACTTTCATCACAAAGAACGTCGAGAAATCAAGCCCCATTACTGATGTTGAACACGCGGTGTTCCTTATGTACTTCTTCAGCTAGTATTTTTATGGCACAACCTCCGTAGTTGTGATTCAAGAACTCCAACCCTTTATCACTATGCAGGTCACCAACAGAGCCCATTCTTGGGGTTCTTTATTCCTAACCAGCCTCTACAAAGGTATGCATACTCTCCTTGAACAGATTTGAGAATACAGATGCATCGACAAAATCCAAGGTCCCTTGTGGTTTCTACAATTATGGGCCCAGCTTTGCTTTAAGAACTTCACCCTCGCAGACACCTCGACCAACCCCTTACCTGTCGAGGCAAGAGTCTTGGCCCCTCCGTTGATAGCAACGCCTATTAAGCTGATGACACCATTAGACGTCCTCAAGGTATTATACCACCTGACTCCCAACGAAACAGATTGGTGTCCGTCATGCAGAGGGGAATTAACCCAAAGTGGGCCATTGACTCGTCAGAACCTAAAAAACTTTGACAAAGGAGACGATAGGATAACTCAAAGAATGCTTGAATGAGGCGAGTGGTTTCAAGTTCGAAGACGATCTCTGAGAATGTCACGTTAAAACTTTGTGAGAGAAGTTTACCACTTGCGTGTTCAATAGATAGCTTCTTGTGCACAAATGTGATGGATCGTATTTTTTCTCTAAAAAAAAAATTTTAAATGAGTAAATTTTCGATTTAATCTCAAAGATAAACTTTCCTTTTTTTATTTCCGTAAAAAATTTATTAGTAATAACCTCTAAAATTTTGTAAAATATAACTCAATATTTGTCATAAAATGGACTACGTACCTACAAAAACTATAGGAATTAGTTGGGCTAATTTCATAAACTTTAAAAACTCTTTGTCATTTCACATACTTAATTTTAACACATTATAAAATATTATTTTATGTGAAAAGCAAGATGTTCATAGGGCGAAGGAGGGTATACTATTTTCATTTGCTCGACATGTGGGTTGGGATGAATGTGACAGGGACTGTAACAACGAGATAACGAAGGGGACTGAGAAATGGAGATGAACTTGAAACGATGATGAGAGTGATAGTTGGACCCACGAATTAAAGTCAAGCTTGTGATACACCTACTTGGAGTTGGAACCAAGACGACTATGATTAAAGTTTGCTTCAAAACCTCTTTATTATATCCGAGTTAGTTATTACTATAAGTTACAAAAAGCTTATCCTTTCCGTTTTTTAAAATAAAGACAATAAAAATAGGGTAGGATAAATTTGAACTTTTCATATACTTGCTTTTATAATGCTTATTTAAAGTGATATTTTCAGTTACGTGGGAAGCACCAATTCAACTTGCTAATTAAGGGAAGTTTAAAGGTCTAACTAATTTGGTGGTACGTCTCTTTTCAGTTTTCTAGCCCCAGTTTCGGATATGCATAATAAGTATATATCGGATACAAATAATAACTTTGGCCATGATTTTTAACAACATCATATAATGAATAATAACATTATTTTATCGGTGCTGCCTCTTTTGTTTTGAGCAGGATGAGTCGATTTCTCATCTATTTTTCTTGTGTAGGTGTTTTGGATTACTTTGACTTGCTATTCAGGATTGGTCGGGCTTGGGGATTTCAAATACTCTAGTAGGTGTCAAGCATTTTTGGGTTCATGGCTAGCAATTGGAATCGAAAAAAGCGTGTATATTGAAGTATTTGATATGGATGACGGTCACTTGGTGTATATGGTTACATAGGAACCATATTCTTTTCAGAGATCAAAATTTTAATCCGCAGGTGGTTGTTAACCATGTTAAGTCTATAACATGGACATGGTTCATAAGCATAGAAGGTCGCAATTTCACTCTTAAGTTCTCTGATTGGTGAGTAATCCTTTTGTTTGTATGAAGTCAGTGTAACTGACTTTTAGTCTCATTCTTTCTGGGGTACTCTTTTTCCTCATTAAGTATTTTTCTCATGAGGTTTTGGCTCACAGGTTTTAATGAGACCCCTTGTATGTGTAACGGTTGGAGTGCCCACTTGCACCCTTTTTTATAACTTTTGCTTATAAAAAAAATTAAAAGATCATCATTCACTTAATTTGGGGAAAGAGAAAGGATCCATGATACACGGTCTTCACACATCTACCACTTTGACGGAGGTGGTGATAGATAGATTTTTAGTGTGACTGACAAAGGTGTTGGATATCTCAAGTGTGAGATAGTCCTACATCGTCAAATAATTAACAAAATAAAGATAATATAACATATTATATGCATTAACCTATCACCTAGGATTTTATATAGGAGCAAATATGATTTAAGAATCTTATTATACACCATTAAAAAATACATAACAAAAATAAAAATAAATTGAATAACCCAACAAAAGAGGACAATATGAATTAACAACTAATCCTCATTTCCTCTAACTACAAGGACCTACCATGAAGGGAGGCACCGTGACAAAATTGCCATGTAAAAATTAAAATGTAAATATATTCAACTTCCAAATCCATCTCTAATAATTCTTCCAATGTTGATCTAAATTATCATGAAACATCTTGCAGCGGAATGGATTCTCTCAAGTGGAAAACTCTCAAAATTTCTCAAGTGGTTAAATCTCCACCTCTCTCTCTCTCTCTCTCTCTCTCTCTCTCTCTCTCTCTCTCTCTCTCTCTCTCTCTCTCTCTCTCTTCTTTTTGATGTTAAATACACTCTCTCTCATATTTCTAATGAAAGACTTAGATTCCACATGAGAGAAAAGTCATTGGAGGGGATCCCCTTCCGATAGTAGCACTCCATGCATAGTAAACGCCTCTCGAGCAAAGTTGCCAAATCCAAATTTTGCGGTCCCTTCGTTTTTCCTTTTTGTCTTTCTTTCACTATAAGAATTTCGGCGATTTCCGGCGGATTTTCATTACCGGTGGAAATTACCGGCGGAAAATCCGCCGGTAATTCGTCCGCAGGTAACGGCTACCGGCGGAAATTACCGGCGGAAAATCCGCCGGTAATCACCCAAAATCCGCCGGTAATTATTTTCTTTAAAAAAAAATTATTTTAAAAAATCCGTCGGTAATTCTGAAAAATCCGCCGGTAATTAATTATTTTTTAAAAAAAAATTTTTTAAATTAGTTAATTTAAAAAATTAATATTATTTAATTTTTTTAATTTATATCTTTTTTAAATTCGTTTATTTTAATTTATTTCTTATTTAATTTATTTCTTTTTTTAAAATTCGTTTATTTAAAAAATTTATATTATTTTAATTATTTGAGAAAAATGAAGTGTATGTATGTGAGGGGATTTGAGAAGAGATTGAATGAGAAGGAAGAAGAAAGAGGAAACAGATTTGAGAAGAAATTGAGAAAAATAAAGTGTATAAATGTGTGAAGATTTTGAGAAGAGATTGAGAAAAATGAAGTGTATGTATGTTAGAAGATTTGAGAAGAGATTGAATGAGAAGGAAGAAGAAAGAGGAAATAAAGATTTGAGAGAAAGAAGAAAGAGAGATATGTAGAGAAATAAAGATTGGAGAGTATGAGAAAGAAATAAAGAGTGAAATGAGAGAATGAGAAGAGTGTAGGAGAAAGTTTTATTTATAGGAGAAGTGAGAAGGAAGAAGTGAGAAGTGAGAAGGAAGAATAAATTTTGTTTTTTTTTTTCTGTATACCGGCGGATTTTTGTTGTTTATCGGCGGATTTTTTGACAGGTTATTACCGGCGGATTTATGATGCGTACCAGCGGATTATAATTTTTAAATTTAAATATTACCGGCGGATTTGTGATGTTTACCGGCGGATTTTTTGACAGGTTGTTACCGGCAGATTTTTGTTGCTTACCGGCGGATTTTTGATGCTTACCGGCGGATTTTTTTTAAAAAAATTTCGTGTGGAAACGGTCCGCCGGTAATAGCACCGAAACCGCCGGTATTTTACCAGTCGAAATTAAATCCGCCGGTAATGGCTAAAATCCGCCGGTAATTTACTGGGGGATTTTTTCCGCCGGTAATGGCTAAAATCCGCCGGTAATTTTCCGGCGGTCGAAATCCGCTGAAAATTGCCCGCCGGAAATGCACGAATTTCTGGTAGTGTTTCATCCCTTGTTTTAAATTTTCTCTTCTTTCCATTTTCTTTCAATACCCTCTTCTTTATATATTCACAGCACTCCTCGCTACAATTATGATTCACAAAAGTCGCTTAGGATAAGAGTTTGGAAAACAATTGTGAAATAGAAAGTAAAGAAATTGGGTGGTCCAACCTGACTTAATTAATGAGCCAAAACACAAAATCGAGTTGGGCTGGACCAGCCTAATTTTCTATTGAATGCTTTTGAAGCCTAGTCGGCCTAGCTAGTTCAATTTTTAACAAATAAATAGCTGGGTGAAGATTTTCATACCCCCCAATTTTCATTTAATCCCCAAATACCCTTCAAAATTTATACTATTTCTGGAATCATCTACAAAAACATAAATCCAGAAGTCAAAAAAAATATTTTCTGGGTTCTTGACATAAATCCGGAATTAAAAAAATACATTCCGGATTTATATCAAAAACATAAATCCGGAATTAAAAAAAATACATTCCGGATTTATCTCAAAACATAAACTCGGAAGTCTTTTTATTGTGTTTCATCACTTTTAGTGACGGTTTCTGTCCGTAGGTAAAAGTCAATTTTTTTTAAAACTGTTCCAAAACTTAATATTCAATTCCTGATATGTTTTTTGACATAAATCTGGTATGTTATTTTTTTAATTCCGGATTTATGTCAAAAAAAACATAAATTCAAAAGTCAAAAATACATTTGGGATTCATGTCAAAAAAATATGAAGCTGTGTCTTCTGCTAAAATAGTATAATTAAATTTCAACTTGTATGCTGTTATCTGTGAATTAACGTATTTAAAATTCATTTGGGATTCATGGCTGGCCTTTTAAATTTTAAATGATAATTTGAATTCACGTATATATGAAGCTGTGTCTTCTGCTAAAATAGTATAATTATCTTACTTTTTATCTGAACTCAATTACTTACGGTAAGCTAATGTAGTGTACGCATGCTGTGAGGGATAAAAATGGAAAGAACATTCGTTTCTCTATAATATACTTGGAAGTTGCTTCATGCCAATGGTCAATGGATGCAGCTGAACCTGAACGAAAGCATTTATTCTTTTGCATAACTTACAGGTTTTATTGCCTCACAAAATATGGCACGTGTCTTCAAACACAACAATTGGACACAACACAAGGCGCAAAGATTCCAGGCTCCAGCAACAAGCTTACCTAACATAAGTGTAAAATGACGAAATTCTGTGAACCCCCAGTTAATAGATCAAGTAGACACGGAATATAGTACGTTTGATACACGTAAAGAGAAGTGACTTAGATTTGTGTAATGACAGGAAGGACGCAAGAGAGAACAAGATCGGGAAGAAGGATAAGAGAAGACTCCTCACCACTTGATTAGTTTCCAGTGTGTTAATCTTTAACGGGGCAATGATTAATGGAGTGTATTAGATTGAGATTTTAAAAAACTTGCATAATGGAGGGATAGACTCCTTAGTAAGTTAGGGTCTGTAGCAAATGAATCAAGTGTCTTCCTTCGTGTGAGGAATTCTTTAAGTAGAGTATTTTTAACGGATGAGAGCTTCCATCACAAAAATGATCGGCGCCTTGCAATTAAGGTCGCCTAGGTTAAGCTTTAGTCCTAGGAGGACGAGCTCGGTCTTCGTCATATGCGCAGGTTGGGCCTCATCGATTGGGTCGGATGTGCTTGGTAAGATGGATCCAAGCTACTTGGGCCTTTTAACGACGACTTGTGGATAAGGGCTATTGAACCCATTAACAAGCGACTTGGCTATGTCAGTTGGGCCAGATGTGTTGGACATGATGGATTTGGGCTACTTTAACCCATAAAGGGCGTCTTGGCGATGCTAGTACAACACGGATCCGAGTTACTAAAAGCCTCTCATGGGGGACTTAGTTGTTGCGGTATATTGCACCCAGGGAGAATTTAGTTACAGCCCCTCATGGGGGACATAGTTGTTCTGGTACATTGCCACTCACGGTCGACCTAGTTTATCCAGTACTTAGTTACATCCCATTCAAGGGTACTTAGTTACATCCCATTCAAGGGTACTTAGTTGTTCCAGTATGTAGCCTTTATGGGCGACTTGATCGTTCTTGTTATGGTTGCAATTAGCTCCTACCTATTGTAGTGTCAATCTCCTTTGAAAACCCGTTGTTGGAACTCGATCAACCTCTGTTACGACGAGATAAGACCCGAGCTCTCATAGGTAGCCCGACCTCAGAAGAATGAGAAAAGAAACTGCAGCACGCGCCGAGTCTCTGGGGCAGTCTGAGTCGAGATGAAACTCTAATTTCGTCCAGACGTGCCTAGCAAGTAACAACTCCATTATGAGCGGATATCTCGTTACGACCACATTAACTGCACATGCAGTAACATCCGCTTAAAGAAGCGGAGACCTCCAACGGCTAGGGTTTGCCTCTGGGCTCCTAGGGTTTCTGGACAGTATCTATATAAATAGGGGTCCTCACCCCTCAGGTTTGCTATGCTTTTCAGCTTGACTAAACTCTGATATTGCTCTTTTCTTATCTTAAGCCCTAATACTGACTTAGGCAATTAGAGTGTCTTTGTAAGGACACCTCCCAGCGTGGAGACGCGAAGCCATCAACACTGCACGTGGAGGAGAGTCACCGTTGTGCAGATTCCAGCATAAATAGTTCCAGTACATTTCCCTCATGGGCGACTTAGTTATCTGCGCCTTACGGGTGACTTGGCTATGTCAATACGATATTCAATCAAAGTAAACTAATTTAATAAGTCTTGTGATATTAGAACAATTGGTATTTAGAGTAGCGAGCCCAAAACCCTAGGTTATAGGATATAAGAAAATTTTCATTATCAAGATTGGTTGGCCCATAGGAATGTTGAAACATTTCTTTTCAAATATCCTCATTTGATTCAATAAACTTAAGAAACTAGTATATTTAACTCCAAATTTATTTAAGAATAAATCCACAATTTAGTTTTTAACTTTACAATCTCTCTCCATCTCTCCTATTTAGCCATAAATTACATGAAATAATTAGTAATCCCTAAAGTTTGTGATATCTGTCAAATTAATTCCTAAATTTTTTTATATATAAGGAGTGGTGAAGACTAATAAGACATATTTAGAGATTGATTTGACGCATTTAAAAAAATTTAGGGACTATTTATAACTTTATATACTTCATAGATCAACTGTCAAAGGTGAAAGAGTTGAGGCGTTTGAGTGCAAATTTTCAAACATAGCAGGACAAGTGAAAAAAATTATTTTTCAGGAGTGCACTTGCACCCCCTGAACAACAAGTAGATCAGCCACCCGATATTTTATAAACAGTGTACCCAAATCTAGTTGTATTTAATCAAGACTTTATACGAGTTACAAAAAGTCCAGTGATTTTGAAAAACTCTATAATTTTGATCGATTGTTTTCTGATGAGAACTGAATTAAAGCGTATAAGTTGAGATTTTAAAAGACTATTTCAACATAAAGAAGTCTTATTAATTAAAAAAAAACTATGTAATAGTATATGTCCAGAAACTAGTTTAAAATATATTAAAAATACATTAGAATACATATCAATGACTTCTAATAATCAATTTTTGTGAAATTTTTCTAATCATCCTAATTACGGGCCGAGTTGCAGCCCCAGGTAGTCCCCACTCCCACTACTTAAGTTCTTTGAATCCAAATTAGTTATTGAAATTAATTGATATGTGTTTTGGGAACTAATTTTCAGAAACAACAAAAATGTATGGAAAAATGCGTTGAGGGGTGTATGGAAGAAGTGGTATTTCAGTTAGTGTTTGAGAAAAATGTTGAGGGGTGCAAGTACAAATTACCAAATATTTTTGCTTCCTTTGAACTTTGGGCCAGACCAAAGGGCCCATGAGGCTCATTTTGGTGGATTTTAGTAGGGGCTTTCTACCCGCAAATCCTGTTTTCACCTGCACCTTTTATATTGAAACGAAAATTCTAAACTACCTTGGAGCCATTCCTCCCTATGCAAACATTTTTATGTTTTTTTATTCACGAAAAATTCTCTTTATTATGCGCATTTTCTTAAAAGCTAAAAATTTATCTTCTGAAAAGCTCTCCAAAACTAGTTTAGAATGGTAAAAAACATTTTGCTTACGAGAAACAAGTTTCTATAAATAAAATAAAAAATAGTGGGCTACAGGCTATGCAGCTATGCTTAAGGGTGGGAATAGGCTAGGCCGACCAACAAGGACAACGGCACAGCCTACCTTGGGCTCAGACTAGGCTAAACTTGTTTTTAAATAGATAAAGCTAAGGCTTCTGAAAACTCTATGTAGTTAAAAAAACTAAGGTCTTTGAAAAAGTCTTTTAGGCCTATCACGCCGATCTACTTAAATAAATATAAATAACAATTTTTTTTACCAAAAAATAATAATTTTTATTACAAGTATTATTATATTAAACTGTATACTTTTTGTTAAATCAGAAATATTTTAACATTTTCTGTAATTTAAAAAAACTGTCCTACATCAATTTTTGACATATTCAAATGGATAATTAAAGAATAGAATTTAAATAGATCTCAAAATCAAACTTAATTTCATTGACATATTAGCTTGTAGTGGCAGAGCTAGCAAAAATTTTATGAGGAGGTTAATTATAAAAGTTTGCTTGCATTTTTTGCCTCCCAACTTTTCTTTGATTGGCGGGTTTGGTCATTTTATTTTACTTTTGCCCTTCTAATTGGTAATTTTTGTCCCAAGGATCTTTTCATTGCACTTTTAGCCTAAAAAATCATGGATTATACAATTTTAGTCTTCCATTTTCCCAAAATTTAAGATTTTTGGGACCAAAAGTGCAAATAGTTCATGAGTTTGAGAACAAAAATTGCATAATTAAGAAAATTAGGGATCTAAGTTGTTAAAAGCAAAATAGAGGGACCAAAATCACCATATTTGTTTGGGATAATAATGGACTAATTGACTTAAACTAGTGGACTTGTTGTTGTTCTTGTATCTCCTTAGACAAATAAACTTAGTTGGGTTAGCCAATTAATATATTACTAGCGTAGCTAAATATAAAATATACCTACTTATTCAATACATATATAATTTTTGGGGTAGCGAAGACTGCCCCATATTTACACTATACCAACCGCCCCTGCTAACTTGTTAGTCTATTTGCAAAAGCTTACACCACTCACGACTTGTCATCTTTCAAAAAGATCAGGACATACCTTAAAAGTGTGTCTTTGACAGGCTACATGCCACGCTCAAACCTAATATTTTCTAAGTAGATCGGGCTCAGGGCCTTGCAAAGCAAAGTTCTCTAGCCTATTCTCCTTGCTAGCTATGTTGAGGGTGCAGTGTGGCATTTGGGGGCATGAAAATTGGTTTTTGTGCCTGTGTGCACCCCCCCCCCCATTTGTACATATGCTATGTACAACTGCCCAAGCGTCAAGCTTTTGCCTCCCCAACATCTGTAATTGGATTTCTATGGAGGTTAGAAAGGATATCTCAAACCAAGAAAGAATTGCGTCTATTTTCTTCTCTCGTTGAGTGATCTGGAAGACCAGAAATCAAATTGTTTTTCAAAAGGAAAAACCCCAATCCCCTTGGGGCTCTTCATCACATTAAATCCCTTTACTCTGAATTTGCCTCTAGGTGTAGTCCTAGTAGACCTACTAATGTGTTTGCTAAGAGGTGGAGACCTTCTCTTTCACCTATGGTGAAGATTAACTCTGACGTTGCGTTTAATCAAGCTTCAGGAAAGCGTCATTCTAGGATTATTTGTGGGGATAAACGAGGTGCCGTTATAGCTGCAACTTCTTCGCGTCTCTATGCTTCCTCTATTAGGTTTTAATCACAAAAACCCAAAATACCCTTAGGTTCCAACGACTAGTTTAATTACAAAATAGCTGTTGAGGAATAACTAAAAGTTGTTACAACAAATCAATTACAACAATATAACTAACAGTTTGTTAAAAAGCAACAAACTGATCCTATGGCTATATATATATATATATATATATATATATATATACATTTGTACAGATAATCTTTACACACAAGTAATAAGAAAATTTACTTTGCATTTTACAAAAGTCTTCAAGTCTTCTCTCCTCTTTCCCTTCTTTGTATTCCGAGTTTCTAAGTTTCTGTGAGTATCTCTGAGAGTGTTGTTCAGGTGAAGTGTGCCTTGCAATCAAGAGAAGAAAAAATACAAGTTTTTGTTCCATGATACAACCAGAAAAGTGAGGCAAAAGAGAAATTGGAAGAGAGAAGAGTTACCTTTGTGGGACTGTATTCTTGAAGGCTTCAAGTGTTGAAGAATTTTGCATTTCTCAGCAACCAGAGAGTGCTTACAGCAGAAGAAAAATCACAAACAGTTAGGGTTTGTGATTTAATTTTGTAAAAGAAAAGAAAGGTGAAATAGGAGCATTATTTTACCTGTTGATGTTAGCTGAGTGTTCGTATGAGTTGTTCTTGGTGATAGAACACCTGGAAATCACCAAACAGCACATATTAGGGTTTTTTGTGAAGAAAATCAACAACCAAAAACATCAATCAAAAGTAACAGTGTGGTTACCTTAGTTTCGTGGTGCGATTCAAAACCCAGCTTCAAATACCACTGAAAGGCATAACTCAAACTAGGGTTTCTGAAAATTCTCTGAAATCAAACACAAAACAACCAAGGGGTTTTGTGTTAGGTGTGTTTAGCAGTGAAGAACCATCAATATTGAAGCAATTGCACACTTCAATCGTTGATTTCTCTGCTGGTTTTTAAAACCCTAACAGAGCTTCGTTGAGAAGAATAGGAGAATCGCAGCGGGAGAAGAAAGAAAAGAGAGAGAGAAAAATTAGAAAAATGAACTGAAACCGGTTTACCTATTTTTTATATCAAACGGATCGGGTTGGATCCGTTTCCATTGTGAAAGTCCGCGCGTTTGAATAGTGAAGATCCATTGGTTGCCGCTTGGATCTTTTTGGATCCATCTGAATAAGCAACTGTTTTTGTTGGGCCTGTCGTCCTGTGTGAATCTGCTTCTTGCACACCCAGAATTACTATTTTTGGCAACCTGCAGTGAAAATCAATATATGGTTAATAAATTTAACAACCTCGCCTATTGCTAAAACCTTGAGTCTTCATGAAGCCATGCCCTTCGGGCTTAATCTCCAACTCTAATATGTGATCTTCGGGTCTGATAGCCAAATTTGGATAGCAGCTTGCAAAGGAGGGAAATCAAAGGTATAATTGACGATATCAAATGGCCTAAATTGAGCTTTATGAATTGTGCTTTTACCTAGGTATCTCGAGAGGGAAACATTGTTGCGCATATGAGTGCTTCTCTTGCTTCGTCAGGGTCGCTTGTGGGTAATTGGGCTCCCTCCCTTCCATTGTTGCTTCGTCGTGCCATCGTTGTTGATTGTGGCGGTTGATTTTCCCACTTGTTTTGGTGAAGCTCTAATCGAGGGTTTGCCCTAGTTTTAGGATTTGCTTTTGTTTCTCTTTAGATATAGATTTGAATTGTGCTTAGATTCAGTTTGTACGCCTCTGTTCACTTTATCCCTGTCTTGTACTTTCAGTTTGACTAGTTTGGGGCATTGTTTACTGGTGTTTTTAGCAAACAATCACTAGTTTTAAATAATGTGTTTGTGAGATCAAACTAGAAAATTTCTCGTGACAATTTCCTTCGTACTTTTGTGTTTAAAGAAAACAGATAGTTTAAAGAACAGACTTATGAATAAAATGAAACAGCAATTACTAGAAGAATAAAGAGAAAAGTAGATAATTGCATTGAAATGTAAAAGATTGGTACACAAACACGTACAGTGAATCTGTTCACTCGTTTTCGCTATCGTCTGCAAGTTTTCAGAATTCTGTGTTTATGTTGTGACCCCTTTCTCTCTACGAGAAATTTCTATTTATAATGAAAGAAAAAACAATAACCGCTCAGCGGTTACAACTGCTATTTCGACTGGATAAGATTTAGGTAACTGCTCCATCTTTCGACCACAGCACTATTTAGATAACTGCTCCATCTTCCGACCACGACATTGCTATCCTTTTCTACCAGCGATCTTTGATTTGACCTGTTATCTGAATGTTGCTCAACTTCCTGTCGAAACGGCTAACTTCAGCTTTACAATTTTCGCTAAGTTACGTGTTATGCTGATTCTCCCTATGCACAGCTTCTTGTTGTCGAAATATCAAGTTTTCTTCCTGACTGCAACTAGTCAAACCTTGCTGACATGTAAATGTCCGCACTTTCGACAGAAACACTGTCTTGTCTTCGACTAAACTTTTTGACGTCTTTCTTGTCGAAATCTTTGTCTTTAAACTCTTGATTTCATCAAGCCTTAGACATAGTCGAAATTACTCTTTATAACGCCTTTCTTAATGCCAAATATTAGCATCTCTTCTTTATTAATGACAAGTCATCAATATTGACTGCATTTAATTGAGCCTGTCGAAAATGTAGGTTAACAGGCATGTTTGCCTTGGGTTGACCGCTTCATGTATTTCCTTACCAGACCTTCCCTTTTGAGCTAGGCTCAGTTGCTGTTGGGCTTGTTGGTTTGTATTGATTTGTGTTTTACCCGGCCCACTAATTTATCAATGCAGCTTTTGAAAGAAAAAAAAAACCGCCGACCTTTTTGACAAAGTAAAGTAAAAAGCCTGGATATTTGGCTGAAGAACGGTGGGGTGGTTACCATCGGGAAGTCTTGAATTTTGTCATCATAAGTTGTGGGCTCTCTCTCTCTCTCTCTCTCTCTCTCTCGCAAGTGACAGCTTTTCCATTAGTTTTCCATCTTTTTTCTTCCTAGGTGGGTTTGCAATATTATGTGTATAATTCTGTTTTGCTACTGTAATTTTGTAATTAGGTTTTGAAATGTAAAAATTAGGGCTTCACAAATTTAAGTCAATATGACCGTTGTAAGAAAGCAGTAGTAAAGCTGGAAATCAGTTACAAGTTGTTATAGTGGTTAAGGGTTTGTTGAGAGAAACTCAACAAACTTGGTAAAACCCTATATATACTGTAAAGCATACACAGAAATGAATGAATGAATGAATGAAGTAATACTGTGAATACTGTGTGAAATCAGAAAAAGAAAATACAATACAAAGTTTATGTTCCCTTGCATCCTCGTTTTCCTTTCATCTGCGTTCTTCGTTCATTTCTCATCTTCGTTCCCTTTTGAGTTCGCATCGAACACCATTCACTTCTCACCATCTTCGTTCTCTCAGTTGCTGTGTTCTAATTTGCATGATCAAAGTTCTGCAACCTGCAAGACAGAGAAGAAATCAGAAGAAAGAAACGTTGGGTTTCGTTGTTTTCTAGAGAGAAGGCAGAGAAAAAGAAAGAGAACGAAGATAGAGAGAGAGAGAGAAAGAGAATTACGTCTGAGGCACAGGAAATTAGGGTTCAGTGTTTAACCCTCTCTGCGTTTACAGTTTGGATCGGGTCATGGATTCTCCACACGAACGTCAGGTTATAACTTACATAGGTGAATCGGACCAAGACCTATCTTACACCAACACAGTACCTGAAAAAAGAGACAATTGGGTCAGTTTTGTTTTTTAACATTCTGGCCTATTTCTTTACTATCTACACCACCACAATTTCATATAATACACCAACCTACAACATATAATTATTTGACTGAGATTAATGTGTCCAATTTTGAAACAGTTCTTTTTTCGTTCAAAACACATCTATTCTAAAATAATGACAAGGCGGCAGCCTGAAAATGCAACGCAAAATTAAATACATTTACTACTTTGAATTGGGTATCTCCGTATCTGATCATGTAGATGGTGCTTCCATGCATAAGTACACTGTAGACACTGGTTTCATCCAGCACTCCAAAGTCCAAATTGCCCACCAGTTTCCCCAGTGCAGTTGGTGATGGTGAGAATACAACAAATTAAAGTGACGGTCCCATATTCGCATTTGGTCCAACTTTTCACCCAATGCACTTTGTTTTGTTATGGGCTAACAAAAAGCGGCGAGAAGGGTCACAACACGTGCGCGCGCATGCAGTTACACCAAACCACTATCCATCCATCATCATCCAAACTCCAAAATGGTGATAATAATTAATTAATTCAAAAGATCAATGTCAACCCAACCAGGAGAGCAAATGCGTCACCCCTTGCGTCATTCCCATCATTTCTTTATTCTCCATTCCCATTACTGCACGCACATCTCGATGGATCTAAAACTTGCGGATCCAAGATTCCTATACGGGCCGGGTGAAGCACCATTCTCCTCCACATTCATCATCCCTTTTCTTCTTTTCAATCTCATCACCCAAATCCCCACCCCAATAATCACAACAACAAAAACAACAATCCCAACTAAAACTGAAACCACAATTCCAACCCTATTCCTTTTCCCTTTCCCTGCACCTTTCCTCACCTTAAAATAACCCACCTTAGACTCATCTCCGCTACCCAACATGCTTCGAATCGGATACTCCAAAACGTAACAAACACCCGTGGCGTTACTATACATTGCTCCCCAACAGCTACAATTCTTCTCGCACAACCCTTCGCACTCTACCAAAGACGACGTCGTTACGTGCCCAAGTAGTTCCTTATGCGGTGCCTCCACACCGTTCCTTCTCAAAACCCTGTAACTATTCTCTCCAGTACTAATTCCTTTCCCACACAAGTTTCCTGCAGTTTCATCATCTTTTTCTCCGGTTATACACCCACCCGGTTCGAACCGGGTTTTGGTATCCAAACAAGAGCAACCAGACCCATCCGGGGTGCACAAACCGTACGAACCGCATGGATTTGGAAGGTCGCAAGTTTCGGTAATAGCTTGGAAATTAAGTAACCAGCTTGACTTCGTAACGTCCCAGTAATATCCTTTGAGATTCCCGTCCGGTTCTAACCGGACCACAAGAAACGACGACGTTTGTTGGAAAGTGTTGAATTTCTGAACGTCGATGGGCTTGGTGCTTGTTTGGTACATGCCGAGATAACCCTCGTTGCTGACACGTGCGTATATTGGTCCTTGTCCTTCTATTATTTCAGCTTTTGCTTCCAGTGGCGTGCGTTTCCAGTATAGTAACTGCTTCGAGTTCGACAACGACTCTCGTTGTTCTTCGATGTAATTTGCGTATAATCCCATGAAAGTGTCGCTTAATTGTAACGAGTAGAGGTTGTTGGAAGACACCAACGACATGGTGGCGGTGAGGTTCTGGCCCTCGACGAGGGTATTTGTGGGAAAGTGAAAACTTTCCCATAACGGAGCAGTGTCTTTGTCTTTGTTTTGCACTTGTAAGTTGGAGGTGTTGAGGAGCACCACGCGGTTGCCGTTTGTGGCGGTTGACCACGACGTGCGAGTTTGTGGGTCCCATAGCACGAGGCTACCGTTGAAGAAGAGGCGCGTGGTGTCGGACCATGAAGCGGAGCGAGTTGGGTTAGCGATCCAGAATAGCTCGGAGGAAGGGACGTGGACAACGGCTAGTTGGAGGTCGTTTTGATTGTGGCGGAGGAACCCGAGTGAGAAGTTGCCGGTGGGGTCGGTTAGAAGAGGTTGAAACGAGGTTGCTGTTGAGAGTGGAACTGCGGAGAAGTCTTTGAGAAGCTCTTGTGGAAGAAAAGTGGTTGCGAAACAGGTGATTGTAGTATGGAGAGAAAGAACGAGAATGATTGTGAACTGGAGCATCTGATGAGTTGCAAACATGTTGAACGTCGTGGTTCGGTTTTCACAGCATAAGGAGCAACTAGAGTCGACAGTGCGAGATTTATAAGCTTAATTTCCATGTAATATATATTGATTTGGAATTAAATATCTCAACTCAACGTAAGATATTCAAGTAGGAAAAATGCAATACGGATCGGTTGGTATGTTGTACTCTATTAGTTTAACTTCGAACGTGACAATTTGGTATTTATAAAAAAATATACAATTTGTAGCATAAACAAAAATATTTCTTCAAATTTATTTGGTCAAACATACATTTTGTCGGTATGCACCCCAGAGCTTGATGAGATGGTAGGTGTTCCAGTTTAATCAAGGTCTTGGTTTGAATTCAGTATTGGACACGCAGCAGTGTTAAATCTCTTAAGGGAGAGCTTTGCCACCCATTGTGGTCCTACCCGGCTCGAGGGATTAGTCTCTACAGTTGAGCGCAGATGATACCCGGTTTATAAAAAAAAAATATAGTTGAACGATTATTAAGATTGGGTAACTCCATCATAAGTTGATTTTAGTTGAAAATAGTAAAATCACTTTTATGAGCAAATGTAAAAAAATTATACGCCCCACATTATTTGATTTTATTTAAAGAAAAAGTGAAAAACTAAACCATAAGGCTTTTGTTCTTGTCCATGGTCGATTCCTACATCACTTTTGCTTAAAATAAATTATCAATAGATCCTTATATTTATGTATATATCATTGGTAATACAACTTGTTTAGATGCATGGGTATATAAAGATCCGTTTTATTCTTGTTTGAAATTTTTTGGAAGAGTTATTCTTGTTCGAATGATAATGAGTTTTTTTTACTATTGTATGAAGAACTTATATATTTTTATGAATAATGTACATGGTTTAAGAAATTCCAAATCAGAGCGAGCCTTCAATATTAGGTTATTAGGATTCGCATTTTATTCTTGTGATATATGATTGAGTTCTTGAATGGATGTTCCCCTTAATTTGAAGGAGTCCTAAATATGAATTTAGGAGAGGCTTAAATATATGTTTGGCCAAAATGGACATCATCTGTAAAAAAAACCCTGTAAAAAAAATAAATTAAAATGACCATTGCAAATATTAAGCGTTTACAGTTAAGCCCCTCTGTTAACTTTTCATCCAAAAAAACTTATGTGGCTAACGGAGATTACGTCAGCATGACATCATCAATGATTAACAGAGAAAAATTAACAGAGAAAGATTGAAATGATTCTGTTCTACTTTAGACTGTTCCAAAAAAATGGAATAATTAATAGAGAAAGATTGACACGATTCAAAAACGATAATCTTTCTCTGTTAATCATTGATAATCACTACAAGAATAAGGCGCATTTCGTGCCAAACTTTCCGACGAAATATACTCCGTGGTAAATTGCGACGGATTTGCGACGGATCGTTCGTCGCAACCAATCAAGATAAATGCGCTACAATTCCCACTCAACATTTCCGACCAAAATATATGTCGTCGCAAATTTCCGATGGACACTTCCGTCTGAAACCATTAAATATCCGTCGGAAACCATCAGACACGAATTAAAACAAAACTAAAACGCTCGAAGGCTCATTTCACTCTTCTTCACAAAACCCTCGAAGGCTCTTCTCTCACTCCCTCCTCAAACCAGCGCCTCTCCTCCACCACTCCATGGTTCCTCAAACCAGTGTTCTCTCCTTCATCTTCTCCCTCTCTCAATGCCTCTCCTCTCCTCTCCTCTCTCAGCGCCTCTCCCCCTCTCCTCTCTTAGCAACAAAAGTGCCTCTCCTCTCTCAGCGCCTCTCCCCTAATCTCTTTCTTAAAGGTAAGTGTTTTTCTTTTACTTTACTTCTATTTGATAGAAAACGCTCAATTTTTGGTTGAATCAAAAACCCTAACTTCCTCTTTGCTGATTTGCTTTAATCAAAAACCCTAACTCTCTTCTATTTGTTGTTGTGAATCAATAAATAAACAGAACTGGTTGATGGATTCAATGTGTTCAGATCTTCAGGAAGAAGCATAATATTCTTGTCTCTGGCTACAATGTGCCGTCACCACTTCAAAGCTTTGAAGAGTTGAAAACAAGGTTATTTTTCATAATAATGTTATTCTGGAAACCACCTTGGATTCTGTTTGTTATTTATTCTGCTCATTATATGTTTAGAAGATCATGAAGTTTAGATTCTTAATGATTGTATTACAGATACAAATGTTCTAGAAATTTATTGCGGAATCTGGCAGAACTTTTAAAGAACCAACACCAATCCAATGACAGGCTATTCCAATACTCTTACAAGTATGGATTGTATTGGATATTTTGGTTTTTAGAAAATTGCTCTTCAATTTCCATGTTTATGTTGTCCCCCCGATATAGATATTATCGCAATATTGTTTTTAGTTTACTGATATTTTCCTTCACTGGTCTTAAATAGGATCGTGAATGTTTTGCTTGTGCCCCGACTGGCTCTGGAAAAACCATTGCATTTGTGTGTCCCATGCTCATGAAGCTTAAGGTATTGCTTGTATTTTGCTGGCTGTGTTTGTTTCTCTCAATTGTTGCTTCCATATGAATGTCTGTTTGGATCCATTTATTTAATGTGAAAACAAATAGGCACTTAATGCAAGTGTTAGTTTAGTGGCACAAAAGTATTTCTCAAAGAGCATAGTTTCATATAAGGCAGGGGAATCCAATGTCCGTTTTATATTCCTCCTAATCCAGGTGTTACGTAATTTAATGATTAATTTGACAGTGTGTAACAAATAAAATGGTACAGTGCAGCTGTTACTGCAGTTGGTGTAGGTTGCTTTACAGTCAGCTCCTTAATGCTTTAAGCATTACAATTTTTTTTTAGATTGAAATATATAAGAAATTTTGCATGATACGTTTGGTTGTATCTTACATTGTCATGGCATGTATTTTTCCATTTAAACCCACTTTCTGTTTTTGGTTGTTTCTCCATAAGCTTAATGTTTGATTTATGCATTGTAAACTAGGTAGGATAAATAAGCAAATTGGGTAGAGGAAGCTTTTGTTTTCCTTACAAACAGAATTGCAAGTTTTTATGTTTAGTGTTCTAGATTAGTCAAATCTAAGATTGATGTAAAGATGAGGGATGGTTGTGGAAAAGACCAATGAATGGTCCAATTGAGATTTATGGTCATTTTTCTACATCATTGCTTGAGACATTGAATGTGTCACTTCTGAGAACTATCAAAAGAGTAAAATGTACTTCATTGCATGATTAGTTTATCTGAACTCTGTATTTTGATACTACACAAGATTACTTTGTCTGTGCATATGAAAATGTATGAGCTTGGTTTCAAATGTATTTCTCTAGGACATGTATCTGTCATGTTCAAATTTGTGTCTATGCAAGATTACTCTCGTTTGACAGTTCCATTTTAAGTCTTTTGTTATTGGTTTTTAGTAGTGAGTCAATCTCTTTGTGTGCTTCTTTAGTTATAGCATGCTTTGATATGTAATGGGTGTGTCTTTGTTTAGGTTTCTTTTAAGCCTTATTATGCTATTGTATTAGAACATAGTTATATATGTTTCTGAGAGTTGATCTTATTAATTTTGCATATGGGTTTGGTACTTGCATGATGGTCTATATATGATTCTTTTGTCTTTCTATAGTAGCTTGAGAATCATGGTTGGTTGGTTATTTCAGGGAAAATGTCGGACTCCTTGGCTTGACCCCAGTTGGAAGTCGCAGAGTTGTTCAGATTTATGCTGATTTTATGACCATCCCATGGGGCCATATCTATTGGTAAGATGCATAATTGTGTTGTTTTTCCCTATGATTTTAATTCGTCATAAGTTGTATGTTTCAAATCTTGATATTCAGCATAATATTTTTCTTTTGGCTTGCTCTAAGAATAGAGTAATTTCTATCTACTATATTTATACAAATTCACCACATATGATTTTACCAATACCCCCATTCTATCTAAAAGACACCTCAAATTTTTTATATTTATACAAATTCACCACATATGATTTTACCAATACCCCCATTCTATCTAAAAGACACCTCAAATTTTTTAGGGTAAAAATGTCATTACACTCTATTTCTTCTTTTTTTCCTTTTTATCCTTACACTCTCTTTCTTACTTTTCACTTTTCTCTTATCTTTCTTTCTTTTTTCTCTTTCTTCTTACACTCTCTTTCCTCATTTTCACTTTTCTTTTACACTTTCTTTCTTCCTTTTTTTTTTTCTTTTTACTTTACTTTTCACATAAATAATTATTTTCTTTCTCTTATCACTTCACTTTAATTCTTTTAACTAAATTTCTAAATTTATACAAACATTACTTTAATTAAAAATTTTGAAGACTACTACTATAAACCTACTATCTAAAAAATAAGAAGACTTAATGACTATTTAAATTATAGATTTATACAAATTCACCACATATGATTTTACCAATACCATCATTCTATCTAAAAGACACCTCAAATTTTTGAGGGTAAAAATGTCATTACACTCTATTTCTTGTTTTTTTCCTTTTTATCCTTACACTCTCTTTCTTACTTTTCACTTTTCTCTTACACTCTCTTTCTTCCTTTTTTCTCTTTCTTCTTACACTCTCTTTCCTCATTTTCACTTTTCTTTTACACTCTTTTTCTTCCTTTTTTTCTTTTTACTTTACTTTTCACATAAATAATTATTTTCTTTCTCTTATCACTTCACTTTAATTCTTTTAACTAAATTTCTAAATTTATACAAACACTACTTTAATTAAAAATTTTGAAGACTACTACTATAAACCTACTATCTAAAAAACAAGAAAGACTTAATGACTATTTAAATTAGTAATTAATATTTAAAACAAATATCTCTTATTGATAATATAATATCTAACTTTTATTATCTACTATAATCTACTAATCAACTAAAATAATCAATTGAAACTACGAGATAACTGCACTGATAAATAAAAAACACGGGATAACTGCAGTGATATATAAAAAAACACGGGATTAATATTTACCATTGATATTTATAATTTTTTTTGACAATTTATAATTAATATTTGCCATTGATAATTATAATTTTGAAAAATACTATAAAACTACTATCTAAAAAAACACGTGATAACTGCAATAATCTACTATAATCTACTAATCAACTCAAATAATCTAATATAAAAATACAAGATAACTGCAATAATCTACTAATCAACTCAAATAATCAAATGAAACTATGATATAACTGCAATGATATATAAAAACACACGGGATAACTACACAAATATATAAAAAGACAAAGGATTAATATTTGTCATTGATAATTAAATTTTTGGAAGACTACTATAAACCTACTATCTAAAAAACAATAATATTTAATGACTATTTAAACTACTGATTAATATTTAAAATAAATATTTCTTATTGATAATCTACTATCTCTCTTTTACTATTTACTATAATCTATTAATCAAATAAAATAATTAATTGAAACTACGAGATAACTGCACTGATATATAAAAAAACACGAGATTAATATTTGTCATTGATAATTAAATTTTTTGAAACCTACTACTACAAACCTACTATCTAAAAAATAAGCAGGCTTAATGACTATTTAAATTACTAATTAATATTTAAAACAATTATTTCTTATTGATAATCTCCTATCTAACAAATTTACTATCTACTATAATCTACTATATATCAACTAAAATAATTAATTGAAACTACCAGATAACTGCATGGATATATAAAAAACACGGGGATAACTGCAGTGATATATAAAAAAACACGGGATTAATATTTGCCATTGATAATTATAGTTTTTGAAAACTACTATCTAAAAAAACAAGAAGGCTTAATGACTATTTAAACTGATTAATATTTAAAACACACGCGGCAAATATTTGTCACTAATACTTAAAAAAGGACAAATAATTGTTACTGATATATAAAAAAACACGGGATAAATATTTGTTATTGATAATCTACTATCTATCTTTCACTATCTACATATAATCTACTAATCAACTCAAATAATCAATTGAAACTATGAGATAACTGCACTGATACATAAAAAAAAACACTGGACAACTGCACTGATATATAAAAAAATACGGGGATAATTGCAATGATATATATAAAAACACGGGATAGTTGCACTGATATATAAAAAAAACATGGGATAACAACACTGATATATAAAAAAAACACTGCACTGATATATAAAAACACATGGGATAAATGCACATATTGTTTTTAAATGATACTTTTACATTTTTAGTTTTAATATTTATCAATTTTTTATTTGAAACTCCTTTTTTATCTACTTTAAATTTTTCTTTATTTTCAAGGGGTAATGTTCAGGCTTGTTATCACTAATTCTTTGTCCTGACTTTTAGGTATTGCTCAGGAAAGTGAATCATATTGATCAGAGAAGTCATCTCTAAGGAAGCAAATAAAGCTGAAATGCTAATGGCAGAATCTCAATCCTGGTTGAAATCAAGTTATGGTTAGGCATCAACAGATCCAAGTTATGAACAGAGCCAAATGACAGAAGTCTGAATAGAGCGGTCGTATGAATTAGGTTCTTAGTTGAACTTTTGGTAATACTCTGAATTAGTGAGGCTTGCATGAAATGGCATATTTTGAATTGGCATTCATCTGTATAAGATATACTTTTTATACAATGTTCTTGTAATTATCAATGACATGTTATTATTGACATATTTAGTTATGTACTTTTCTTAATTAGTTTTTTTTCTTAATTATAATCTTTACTGTGAAGTTACTATGTATAGATATAACTATTAAATAGTATTTTGGATGTATAATTTTATTTTTTTTTTATTTTTTTTTTAAATTTCCGACGGATTTGCGACAAAAAGGTGTCAGAGTTTGCGACGTCTTTGCCACGGATATTTGCGACGGATTTCCGACGACTTTGCGACGAAAAAATCTGTCGAAAATGATTTACGACGAGCGATTTTGCGACAGGGTTTTGTCCGTCGGAAAGTTCGTCGGAAACGTCAATTTTGCGAAGAAAATCGCAGAATTTGCGACGAAAATCGCTGAATTTGCGACAAAAATCGCCGTCGGAAATCGTCGATTTTCTTGTAGTGGATGTCATGCTGATGTCATCTCTGTTAGCCACGTCAGTTTTTTTGGATGGAAAGTTAACAGATGGGCTTAACTGTAAACGCTTAATATTTGCAATGGTCATTTTAAAACTTTTTTTTACAGGGGCCTAAATGGATATATGGCCATATTTGCAGGGGCCAAACATATATTTAAGTCTTTAGGATATGAAGTGTGAAATTTGGTGTTTCAACGTAAATTTGAATCATTTATTCTTATGTTTGGCGAAAGATATAGGTTGACCTGGATGATTGATGTTTTATGTACTTAAAATAGCTTAGAACATGAGCTCATAATCCCGCTGGTTCAATGGGTCAATTGAGCTATAGGTTCTGGAGTTGGTTTGGCTTCCCAAATCCTGAGAAACCACACGGGTGTTCGAGTGGCCAAATTATGAATATTTGCTCTACTTCGAGATACATTGTTAATCCAAGTAGGTTCCCAGGAAAGAGAGGTGAGTCACAATGGACACTCTTAATTAAGTATCAAGTCTTTCCTAGCCAGAACTTTCCCCAAACAACACTGGTTTCAAGAACAAGCCGAAGAGATTACTGGGATGAGTCGCGGACTAGGTCGCTCTCTTTAAGACGTTTCGTGGCACTGCTCCAAGGTGCAAGCAGGCTATCAACCACAACGTCCCCAAGATAAAACAGCTCAGTCGAAACTGCTACGAAAGTTCACTGCACCGTGAAAATTCGCTCTAAGATATACACCCTCAATATGGTTATGAAAAACCACCATTTAGAAACTAAGCTTGGAAATGCTTCAAGCTTTCTAAAAAAAAGAAATTTTTGGTTATGAAAAACCACTCTTTAGAAACTAAGCTTGGAAATGCTTCAAGCTTTCTAGAGAAGAAAGAAATTTAGGGAGAAGAGAGAAAACTTGAGGAATGATTTATCGTCAAGTGGTGTATTTTGCAAATGAGGAGAAGCTCTCCTTTTATAGGCAATAGGCAGATTTAGCCGTTGGAAAATAATTAAGAGCCAACGGCTCTATGGAAGACAAAACTGTTGCGAAATTTAATAAAAAAACTGTTACAGTTTGACTCAGTCAACATGACCGTTAAAGTCAAACCGTCAAATGGTCAACAAAAAAAATATATTTTTTTTTCGAATAAAATAATATACACCACAAAGCCAAAGCCAAAGCCCAAGCCCGGCCCGGCCGAATGGACAACGGCGGCGTGCGCGTGTGTCATGGTCACTTTGTGTGAGTGCTCTCCCATCCACAAAATTGGGTACCCCTTGGGGCCCAACCCAATGGATGAGATTCCCACTTATAAACACTCTCATAGTGTTTATTCCATCCAATGTGGGACTTTTTCAATTCACACAATTCATCAAAGTTCCAACAATCCCCCACTTGAATTTAAAAAGAAGTTTTAGAAGTAGTGTTAAACGCTTCCAAAAGACTGTGCATAAACAGGAGTGTCTTACGACTTGAACATTTGCATGGCGGTTAAGATTTAGATTCAACAAGAGTGACTCGTAGTCTTGAACTCTATCTCTAACATCAAAACCACACACAACCTTCTCCATGGGTGTATTCTTATAAGTCTGCACTTTTATGGCTCTGCACGTCTATCCCAGTTTAGTGAACGCTCTAGGAATCCTGCCAACGATTCCATAGGAAGCGGCTCCAATTCCACATTCACAAAGGTGGGTCTATCAAGGGTACTCCTGTAGCTAGGTACTCCACTCCACATAGAGTATAGATCTCATTAAGAGTTTCTATTACCTCAACCTTACGTCGCTTCAGGAATCATGCTTCTTTACTTATAATACCATGTTCATCTCGTATCACTTCACAACTTGTTATTACCCATTGAACCTAATTCTTGGGATCTCCAGTCTTTTAGGTCGGGTTACCATCGTGAGTGACTCATGATTCTAAAGGCAGTAGTCCCATCGTTTGAGATGTATTTTGGACTTTCTCCCTAGCTAATCATTTCGTCAAAGGATCACCTAAGTTTTGATCAGTGGGTACATGATCCACTCTCACAGCTCCTTTTGAGAGACATTCTCTCACAATGCTGTGCTTACGACGTATTTGTCGTCTTTTGCCGTTGAAATAACGGTTCTCTATTTTTGCAATAGCCACGGTACTATCGCAGTGGATCAACACAGCTGGCGTCAGTTTTTCCCATAAAGGGATCTCTTCTAGTAAGCATCTCAACCAGCTAGCTTCTTCACTAGCGGTTGCCAATGCTATCATTTCAGACTCCATAGTGGACTGAGCCAATATGGCCTGTTTCTTAGATTTCCAAGAGACAGCGCCACCAGCTATAATAAATATATAGCCACTAGTTGCTTTGGAATCATCTGATAGAGTATTCCAATCTGCATCATTGTATCCTTCAAGTACAGCTGCAAATATCTGATAATGTAGTCCGAGATTCATGGTCTTTTTAAGGTATCTCATGACTCTCTCGATCGCGTGCCAATGCTCTATACTAGGTCGACTAGTAAACCTGCATAGCAATCCCACAACATAGGCAATGTCGAGTCTAGTACAATCAGTGGCATACCTTAGGCTGCCAATGATGCTCGCATATTCCGTTTGTCTGATACTGTCACCAGTATTCTTAAAAAGTTTGACACTCGGATCATATGGTGTACAAGCAGGTTTACAATCAAAATAATTGTATTTCTTTAAGATCTTATCAATATAATGAGATTGATCCAAAGAAATTCCTTTTTCGGACCTAGTGATCTTAATACCAAGTATTACACTTGCTTCTCCAAGGTCTTTCATATCAAAGCTGTTGCACAACAGTGATTTCACTTTATTTACAGCATGAATGTTTGATCCAAATATGAGTAAGTCGTCTACATAGAGACATATGATTGTGCAAATGTCATTTTCGGTTTTGTAATAAATGTATTTGTCACTTTCATTCACTTTAAACCCATTCGATATTATCAAATTATCAAACTTCTCATGTCATTGTTTAGGAGCTTGTTTGAGACCGTACAGAGACTTATCCAACTTACAGACCTTGTGTTCTTACCCGTGAATTACAAAACCTTCAGGTTGCTCCATATAGATTTTTTCTTCCAATTCACCATTTAGAAAAACAGTTTTGACATCCATTTGGTGTACTATCAAATTGTAAATAGCGGCCAACGAAATTAGTACACTTATGGATGTAATTCTAGTAATAGGTGAATATGTGTCAAAGAAATCTATATTCTCTCTTTGTCTAAAACCTTTAGCTACAAGTCGGACCTTGTATTTATCAACAGTGTCATCGAGTTTTAGTTTCTTTTTCAAAATCCATTTACATCCAATTGGTTTGCAGCCAAGAGGCAAGTCCACTAAGTGCCATGTCTTGTTAGACTCTAGAGAATTCATCTCGTCATTGATGGCTTCTTGCCACAAATCGGCATCCAAAGAAGACTATGCATCTTGAATGCTAGTTGGATCCTCTTCTAACGTATAGACCATATAATCAGGTCCATAGTCTTTAGCAACACGTGCTCTCCTACCTCTTCAAGGTTCTATTTCCCTTTGTTCGCTGTTTTCAACGTTCCTAGGCACAGAAACTTGACTAGTTCCGGTGCCCCTACTATTTCTATATTTAAAAGGGAATTCATTTTCATAAAAGTCAACATCATTTGACTCTACGATCACTTTAGCTTTAAGGTCATAAAACCTGTAAGCTTTACTGTTTACTGCATACTCGATGAATACACATTCATAGGCTCTACTGGCGAGTTTAACTCTTTTTGGGTCTGGAATCCTGACATAAAAGCCAGGCAACCCCAGATTCGAAACTAAGACACATTTGGTTGTCTTTTCTTTATGATTTCATAGGGAGAAATTTTGCTCTTAGACTTTGGAAGTCTATACAGTACATAACATATAGTTAACAAAATTTCCCCCCACCAGTGAGATGCAGCACCAGAATAGAGCATAATAGCAACTACCAATTCGGTAAAAATTCTATTCTTTATTTCTGCTTTACCATTCATTTCGGGAGAATATGGTGCAGTCGTTACATGTATAATTCCATTAAATTAATGGGAATCATACTCCGTTCCTCAATTGCTATAAAAGCTCTTAACCTTTCTATTTAATTGATTTTCAAAATCTGTAATGGAAAACTTTGAATATGTCAAACACTTACTTTTATTTTTTTCACAAAGTATACTACAATGTAGTCAAATCAATTATAAATAAAAGTCGTAAACTATCGTTTTCCATTTTTGGTTAACATTCTATCTTATTCGCATATATTTGAGTGAGTCAAAACTAATACTCAGATTTTCTTACTGATTTATGCGAAGTCCTGAAAATTCTTGCTTGACTACAAAAATCACAATTTTTTCTTTAAATCATTTAAGAAAATAACTTTTGAAAAAAGCTATCCGGCTTTTATAGAAAAGAATGTGTTTGTTTACACGTCAAAGTCAAAGACGTGTAAAAGTTTAGTATAGTGAACAAACTTCTGATAGATGAAGTAAACAATGCGTTTAAAAAAATATCATTGTTTAAAAAAAATTTACCAGACTCAATATAGTTTTCTTATTTTCAGCAACGGTGTATGTTTAAAACATAGCATGATCACGGCGAGCGAAGCCCGTAACCATCCACAGACTTTCGCATTCACCAACAATGTTGATTTCAGAAGTTTATAGCAACAAATTGCTATTCAATCAGGTTAGCCTGTAAGGCAGAGCTTGAAATGTTCCTGCACTTGCGTGTCATATGACCTGATCTCTTGCAATTGAAATAATTAAATGATTAGAATATGGGAAATTTGGGGATCCCATTCCAGTTGTTGTTCTTTTGAGTCTGATTATAGTTTTAATTTTGAAATGTTTTCTAGAAAATTATATTGCAATTTTCAATATTATATATTGCAATATATCGTGAAACACATAACTTCTCAAAAAACAAATATTATTGCTATTAAGAACAAAAGCAATTCCACGATATAAAATCATTAACCGTTAAGTGTTAACCACTAACAGCAACAAAAGATGTGAGTAAAAAATAATTTCAAAAAATATGAATTAAAAAAATTCATTCTTATCGAGATGATTATTCTCTTTCCGTAGAATTAAAAATTATAGAGATAATCATTCTCTTTCTATTATTAGACCGTATAGAGAAAACAATTCTCTTTCTATTGATAAATAGTATAGAGAAAATTATTCTCTTTCTATAGAAATATTCTTTTTCAGAGCATCACGGACATCCCTGGCGGACTTACAGGTACTGTAATAATCATAAAGATCATTAGTTAGTTCGTTCAGAATAAAACTCTTACAGAGATAGTCATGCTCCTTCCATAGGAGTATTTCATTTGCTGTTTTAGTCTGTTCAGCTGTTTCAGTGGAACCAGCACCAGTAATTTCTTCGATTGTCATGGCTGAATTAGAAACGTCTTAAAAATGTTAATCCGAGTAGGTTCCCAGGAAAGAGAGGTGGGTCACAATGGACACTCTTAAGTACCAAGTCTTTCCTAGCCAGAACTTTCCCCAAACAACACTGGTTTCAAGAACAAGCCGAAGAGATTACTGGAATGAGTTGCAGACTAAGTCGCTCTCTTTAAGACGTTTCGTGGCACTGCTCCAAGGTGCAAGCAGGCTATCAACCACAATGTCCCCAGGATAAAACAGCCCAGTCGAAACTGCTACGATAGTTCAATGCACCGTGAAAATTCGCTCTAAGGTATACACCCTCAATATGGTTATGAAAAACCACTCTTTAGAAACTAAGCTTGGAAATGCTTCAAGCTTTCTAAAGAAGAAAGAAACTTTTGGTTATGAAAAACCACTCTTTAGAAACTAAGCTTGGAAATGCTTTAAGCTTTCTAGAGAAGAAAGAAATTTAGGGAGAAGAGAGAAAACTTGATGAATGATTTATCGTCAAGTGGTGTATTTTGCAAATGAGGAGAAGCTCTCCTTTTATAGGCATTAGGGAGATGTAGCCGTTGGAAAATAATTAAGAGCCAACGGCTCAAGACAAAACCGTTGCGAAATTTAATAAAAAAAAAAACCGTTACGGTTTGACTCGGTCAACATGGCCGTTAAAGTCAAACCATCAAATGGTCAACAAAAAAAACTATATATTTTTTCGAATAAAATAATATACAATCCAGGGCCCATACCCTCCCCGCGGCAGCGCGCGTGGTGGTCACTTTGTGTGAGTCCTCTCCCATCCACAAAATTAGATACCTCTTAGGGCCCAACCCAATGGATGATATTCCCACTTATAAACACTCTCATAGTGTTTATTCCATCAAATGTGGGATTTTTCAATTCACACAATTCATCAAAGTTCCAACATACATAAAGGACCAAACAGTCATTTGAGAGGTCATTTTTTATGCTTGATTGTTGTCTATCCTTAACGAGCGTGTAGGTGGCCACTTTTGGTGTTTTGTTTTTGTCACACGATTTTCTTATCAAATTGTCTATCATATTTGGTTAGGGTGCTTGACACAACATGTTTCATTAGTAACCTTTGTGGCGTAGAACAAAGTTGATCAAATTTGCATAGATGTTATGTCAAATTATTCGTGCAAAATTCACTCAGCCCAAAGCAGAATATTGTACTTGGTACCGTGTTTTGAATCTTCAGTTCGCCGATTCAAATTTTGAGTGAGCTAATCAAAGCAATAAGTCAGCAAGTTGACCTATCTTGTGGTCCACAAGATAGGTGTGGACATTACTCGTACAGAAAAATTGAATGTTTGTGCAAAGTGTATATAGGTGTGAATATATATCGACCTAACAGGAGGTTAATATTTTGTCAGGTTGCATTCACACATGTATATAGGTGGTAAACACATTATTGTAAGACTTATTGTGAATGGTAAATATATCCAAATAGGGATTTATTGTTTATCAACATTAATTGGTTGTCTTTGATCGTTACAACAAAACACCACCTGTAATTAATGTCCACAAAGACTTTTTTTTTGATAAAAAATCCACAAAGACTTTATATCAATATATAGTTAGTTATCTCTTAACCATTTGGTCATGGGTTCGATGCATAGCCGGTGCGTATGAAAAATATTTGTTGGGAGAGGTCAACCCCTTAAATGGATCTCTGATACCTCGAAGGATTAGTCTCCACAATCGCCGTGGATGATACATTGGTTTACTAAAAAAAAATATATAGTGCATTATCTATTTTGGTGAGTATGATTTGTTTTTTGTTGTCTTAATTAATGCTAAATATGGCTTACGTATTTACTAATCTGATTTGGTGGTCACTTGGGTTGGCATGAAGACATTCTTGTTTCACCTCCCTAAGAAAATTGTTAAGTCAAAACAATATATGGAAGATGATTTCCACATGAACATACGGTAAATGGTAGGATTAAATATGTTTTAGGCCCCTGCAAATATAGGGTGTTTTGGTTTAAGCCCCTGCAAAAAAAAAATTGTAAAAAGCCCTTGCAAAATGAAATATTTTGTTATAAGCCCTTCTCAACATATCCAGCAATCATAGCATTCCATGTTATAGGCTAACACTTTAGTCATAGAAGGGCTTATAACAAAATATGTCATTTTGCAATGGCTTTTAACAAAAAAAAAATTGCAGGGGCTTAAACCAAAACTTCCTATATTTGCAGGGGCCTAAAACATATTTAAGCCTAAATGGTATAATGGAAGATGATTTTATTAATACTAATTAAACATCGGAAGTTCTAATTCGGAAGTTCTAATTTGGAAAATAAGTTGAAACTTGACCCATTTCTTGAAACCATCATTTTGTATTTTCTTCACTTCTCATTTTTTGTCACATCTCTTAATTTTCTCTTTTTTTTTGTATTTTCTTCACTTTTCATCTTTTTCTTTTTCAAAATCCAAAAAAAATGCAAGTCAACACAAAAATACTATATCCGTCCCAAACCAAAAAGTCAGAAGAATTGATGGAGCACTTTAATTGAGATGATATATTTCAAAAACGCAATTGATGAGCTAGGGCAAGTTGTCCCATTGTTGAAAGTAGCTGCCACTCCCTTTATAGCCCACTTGAGGCACCAGGTATCCCTGGATGACGTAGAAAGAAACCCATTTTGACATCTAGAATCTGAATGGTTTTTTTGGTATAGTAAAAAAAAGACTACAATGCATGAGGAAAGTCAAACCTACTTAACAGCCTAAAAGCAGTTTTCTTCAAGACGCCATCTTGCGACCCCAAACTAACTGACCATCCCTTCACTATAAAGATCATCAACAAACATCTGAGAATTCTTTGAAGTCTTGGTGTTGACTGTTGAGCATCACTCTTTAAGTTCTAATTCTGAGTTTTAAGAGTTAATAATAAAAGCTCTTGCAGTCAAAGGTGCACTGGGAAACAAAGACGCACATGTGAGCTCAGAGATTAAGTGCACTGGACAGATCAAGAACAGGCCATGAAGTGATTGAAATCGAGGATACTCGGAGCTCACATAGTTTCTGCGTTTAAAATCGTATTTGATATTTATAGACTAAATCGAAAAAAAAATAATTTAATGCAAACGCAAAATATGCTATCGAACTCGTAATTAACAAGCAAAACTCTTAAACAATGGAAAGGTCATATGTGTATGGTTACTTTTGGCTTGAAAATACAGCTGATAATTGTCGCTATATCAAATTAGCGTTTTAACAACTGAACTGACCGGTTCAACCTTAATATAGCCTTTATTTTATCCAAATAGCAGAATACAGTCCTTAGCCGAATCAACAATCTAAATAAAGCAATCGTTAGCAACTTAGCATGAAGTAGCATAATGAGCCGTTTTTGTTTATATAGCGGAGAAATTGAGACGGAAAAATAAAATGGTTAGGAATCAAAATGGCTATTTTTAGTAACACGTATAACGTTATCCGACATTTGAACGTATACGGCCTTTGGTGCGTATACTATCCCGGTCTCCAGAATCGTTAGAAGCGCAATTCCGCTTCATCATGGTAAAATAACGTTCTCATCAATCATATCAACCATCATGTTTAGCTGCAAAAAACTATCTCGCATTTATCTATTTTGAATACTACGCAATTTCTCTTTTTTTTTATCTCAAGTACAAGAAAAAGAAACAAAAAGGAGCACAAAAATTGTCTGACTGCTTTAGAGAGCAGTTAGAGGCAGCGAATTTAAGGGATGACAAGGGCGATCAAGTTTTAGTATGCAAAGAGCCTGGGCACCCTTGGTAAGCCTCTGACTATACCATAGCTCCAATGCTATAGGGGTGAAGTATTAATCTTGCTCCTGCATAAATAGAACAGGTCCAATCAATCACTAACAAAAATTTGAACAGACACCTTCAAATAGACTAATTCAAGCTTTAAAGATCAACTGGAAGATATCCATTCAATTCACTATGAAGCTTACTGTATTAGCGACACTGGATATTGAGTGCTCTGATAAGCATCTGGCATGAATGATGGGGCCCACGTTTCTACTTTCCATCTCACTATTGCTATCCGAGTTGTTCATGTAAACAGCCCCCTTGAACATCCACTGGTCTGTTTCCTGACAGTACGCGTCTTCAAATAGCTCACCGCACAATACGCACAAGCACTGATTTTCATCTGCTACAACCATTGTGTCCAATTGACTGCCGTCTGTTTCTTTATCATATACATCTACAGAATCAGTAAACTCAGACTCAGATTGATGTTCCTCCTTGCCAGCAATCCAGTCATTTGACTTTGGATACCATTTTCTTGATGCCCCAGCCATGTCATTTTCTTCTCTTTCTCTTGTCGCATGCCACTCCAAGTGTCTATCAAACTGTTCTTGGTGTTTAAGCCTGGTACCACATGTTTTGCAATGATGTGGGAGTTCATCCAATAATCCTCTGATTACATGTGGATGCATTTCTCGAATTACATCAGGTTTAAAATCAAAACCAATGAGATTTATGATTTCTGTGCTAGTTGATTGAGACTGGGCAAGTGGGGATTTTCCAGCATCATATACCTCATCTCTGGAAGAGGGTCCTGGGACAGCTGCGGAAACAGGAACTGAAATAACTGGCAAAGAACAACTGGCAGTAATGCTTTCATTTTGTTCTTCAGATTGCTCCGGCATCTCACTTGCTACTACACTTGCTGACTCTGTTTCTGCAGATATCAAACCTTTTGCAACTAATGAACTTAAAAGGTTTGAAATTGGATTTAAGGTATTCTTATTGGTGGTATTTGAGCTTGGAGCTGAGGCACTACGAACTTTAGAGGAAGCAGGTTGTTGAGTAGAATCCTTTTGTGGCTGTCCAACCTTTCCTTGAGGTATTTTTGGCAGACTAGATGAAGAAATTAATGTGGTGGGGGAAGGACCACCTGACCGAGTAGGCTTAACTCCTGATTGAGATGGAAGATTACTTGCATCCAGACTACAGGTAACTGATTTGTTCGGGATGATTCCGCTCTTCACAGATGTAGCTCGAAGACTATTTGTGTTTGACTTTTCTGATGTTCCTTTGGCTAAAGAAATTTTAGACTGGGGTGGTTCCTTACTTTTAACACTAACTTCAGCTGGAGAAGGGCCCAGCTTCTTTTGCTGAAGGCTTGGCTGAAAAGAATTTACTGAAGATATGGGACCCTGCATGTGCTTTCCGAGTGATTTTCGCAAGTTACCATCCTGTGCAACTGGACGAAAAGCGGGTGAGGGATCTCTAATATGTTGACTTTGTAGACGTCCCAAATATTGAGATGTTTTAAGAGTATCGGGAAAATCATGCTCAGGCAAATTTCGCATTGAATGAGGGTGGTGTAATGTTGCTGACACTGAAGGTGACTGTTGTCGCAAAGGCGACTGTCCAGAAGGGGATTCAACTCCCTCGGACTCAAATTGCTGTTGTCCTGTAATTTTGGCCATTTCGATTGTTGTGTGTGGCATAAAAGATCGATTCCCCATCTTAGCAGCTGAAGAATTTATATTGCTACTAGGAGAGGAAACAAATCTTTCTGACTGACCTGGCTTAAGATTCACTTTATCACTTGAGTGCTGCTTCTGCAATTCCCATGATAATGATGAATGACCACCAAATGCTGGTAGTTGTTTCTTAACATTGGATATTTCTCTACCAACCTGTGCTCCCATCGGGTGTGTGACTTGGAGAAGATCTTCACTTTCCTGCATGCAAAAAAGAAAATCAGTCAAGTAGGTCAGATAAAATATGTATGCATAATGTGGAATTAAGGGACGAAACTTGGGAACATTTTTTTTATTTATAACACAAGAGAATAATAGGTTTAATTGTTAGTAATTTCATAAATTAGTGTTTAATTGTTGAAAACCTGGGATATCTTATGCCAAATAGAAATAGGGTTTTATGGCTTTCTATTATTATTATTAGGATCTTTAGAATATAAACTAGTGATTGTTTTAGTTAACAAAATTAGGCTATAATTTATCTCAGGGAATCAGCACTGTATAGAAGCATTATCATAGAATTCTCAACTTCTAAACAACGTTGCTTGGCCCCAGTTCTGTTCTACTTCAATCAAATACAAAAGTTTTGCTAGGGGCCAATTAGACTTTACAAATTTTGTTAGGCATGTTGTAGTTCCCATCAAGCACAATACACCTTGCTTTAATATGATTTTTTTTATGTCCCCAAACTTTCAGGTTAGGGATTGATACTCACAATTAGATGAAACTTACACACAAGTGACAAAACGATGTTCTAAGTGTGCCAAAAGTAACACTCTAAACCTCTTGTGGAGCCTTCTGATCAAAATCAGACAGGCTGAATTGGTCTTCTTAACTATTGTCGTAAAATTACTTGCAGTGCAGGTGCTTCACAAATTTGCAAGAGTGAATTTCTTATTTGAAGGACATGGGACACATTCCAAAGAACATCATGTTAAATCAAAGATGAAGGTAGCCCATTTCATATATTGGGAGAAAATTGAAATCGGATGAATAAATTGAGGTACCAAATGACCCTTTATCTTAGCAAGCTTACCAAGTTTTCATCATCGTCCATCCATGGGTCTGTGCTCAAATTGCTAGGGACATTGGGTCCATGATCAGTCAAACCGGAGTTCATCTCATCCCACATGAACTCTTCCTCCTCAGAATTTTTCCAGTTACTTGGCATCACACTGCTCCTATTGTTGGTTATTGTTTGTGTTGGCTGACGATGTGTATCCAAATTCAATGACTTCGGTGCTTCATGATTTGACAAACTATGCTTGAGACCGTAACCATTTCTTTGCCCGGATATGGTTGCTGCAGGACCACCAATGAGCCTACTTCCAGCTCTTCCAACTCCTGATCCCAAATTACTTGAAATACTAGAATTATATTCAGTGCCTCCGTAAGATCCCCCAGTACTCTTTTCAGGAACAGAATCGTTGAATGCATCTCTGTGAGTTTGCTGATTATTCTGCAATATACATCATCACATTAAAATATGACAATTAACAAAATGAATAGCATAAAGAGGAAAAAAATAATGATTTACATACATGCATGTTAACCCTAGGATCCAACCATGGTCGTGCAGAAGGTCTATCTGGCCTCTCTGAGTCCTCATTTGCATTTAAAAGAGCGCCAGTCATATCATTAACTACTCCTTTAGTCTTCAGAGGACAAAAAAGGACATGACAAAAGAATTAAATACTCAGAGCTGGGTACTAAGAAAGACATATATAACTACTGGAAGCTATGAGAAAATATCTATGCTATAACTTATCAAATTTTAGAGGCATTCGATGTATGGTATGGAATGGCAGTTGATTCATGAAAAGTATTGTGGATCTGAAGGCCTTAATTGAAATCTAAAATATGCAAATAAAAATATTGTGAAGTATTCAAATTTCAAAATAGTACATTTTAAGTAAAGTCTATCAACATGATTAGTATGTGTGCATCGTATGCCAGACCATGAACAGAACCACAAAACCCAGAAGACATCAAGCACAAAATTGCGAGAGTTCGTGATTAAGGGGGATAAAGAGTTTATGGGATAGTTCCCGTGAGAATATGAGAATATCTTATCCCGAGTATTTTGAAGTATCTCATATGATTAGGTTCTAAGCAATTTTAGTTATTATTATGATTAGTTTCCTGATTCAATTAGGAGAAGGAGTCTTCTGTCTTCTATCCCTATAAATAGGGGTTAGTGGTGAATCAACTTTATATCAAGTTATCATCAATCAATCATACTCATATTCTTTACTCTTTATTCTCTTGTTTGCCTTTCTATCTAAAACCCAAAACTTCAACAGTTCCATTCAAAAATAATTGAATACACTAATTGCAAGAATACTACTGTATTGTGTTTTGATAAGCAATAATCAGACTCAAAATTGGGTGAAAATGATATGTCTTCCAGCCCTGTTTCATCATCCAAGGAACACATGACTGCAAATACCAATTCATAAATAAAAAATTTGTAATCTTGTCCGATCTTGACCTATTCCAATCAAATCCAACATTTCAATTACTTTGAGGATTAGTTTTAGGAAAAATCAGTTCACTTACCCTGATGGACTGCTGAAGACGCTGCCTTTCTAAATACTTAGGATTCACATGGATGCTATGAGGTGGGCGTTGTGACTGAGAATCACTTCTAAGTGTAGTAGATGCAGAAGCTGAACCATTGACTGCAGGAGTCAAGCCAAGTTCCTTCTCGATTATCTGAAGGGTCTGAGGAGGAAAGACTCCTCTCCAAGTTCCAAAAAGATGCCTCATACTTGAATGGACAGCAGGATCAACCTGTCTGTATGCCTTGCAGAATACCTAAAATGTAAAGGAGTAATTGGCAAGTACCTAGTTAAAAATAGGTGTATAAAATTAGAAAATAATCACAGAAAAAATGCAAAGGAAAAACTGCTTCCATTTTAACAGTTAGATTATTCATCTTTATGGAAATGCAAGAATTATGACAATATTATTAAACATGTAACAAACTCAAATTGAAATAGGTTAGTGTAAAAATTGATGATTGTGCAATCTGATTCTGAAGGATTCATCATAATAGACCATAATAAGTGCATCGAAACGGAGGTACAAAGGTCAACGAAAGATAAAGATAATAGATATCTCACCTCAGGTAGCCTGACGGCAAAGTATTTTATGTAATCCCGCCCAATATTCTTCACAATACTGTCTAAGAGATAAAGCGATGGCAGCTTTTGGTCACTGGGAACCTGGAAAGTTATTAACACACTTCAATGAAACATGACCTTTCATATAACAAATACAAAAACAAGGGAAGAGCCAGAAGTAAGATTGCTCTGACCAATGTAAATGAGAAAAAAAACTGAAATCAATAAACTTAACTTAAAATAAAAGTTAGTATTAAATTTCACCAAAAGTGGAATTCGGCACTGGGATTGGAAACTATCATATTTCCCCATGTACTGCATAGACACACACAGAGACAAACAAACAAACATTTTGAAAGAGTCTTTTAATCCCCTTCTCATACATAGTGGAGAAAAGACTGGGAGAATCGTTGAGCACCACTTTCCATCTACGCTTTGTGAGTCACATATGGAATAATTACAGTATCATACTTTACAGTATCATACTTGAAACGGACCGAATTGTCATCAACTCATCATCTAGCAAAGGGATTTTATTTCTTTTCGTAAATACAATTGGAAAATTAAATATATTTTTCTTTATTTTCAGATGCAGGCAGAGAGTACAATTTAAGGACCTCTAGCACAGAAAACCTCAACAGTACCAACGAAATGAAATGAAATTGGATGAATCACAATTGTCTTCCTTTTTAACTAGCATTCACCATTATATCATAATAAAATCTTTATAATAGTACAAACAAGTGAATCAACACTAATCCAACTTATCAACATGACAAGCAATAACACCTCTCCCTCACCATCACATCAGAAAGATCAAATCAAAGTGCCCATTATCAACCAACCACAAACCAGAAAAGATAATTGAAACCCAA
>CM076854.1:158374665-158434519 GCA_039519185.1 Astragalus membranaceus | reverse complement strand
TAATCTCCAACTCTAATATGTGATCTTCGGGTCTGATAGCCAAATTTGGATAGCAGCTTGCAAAGGAGGGAAATCAAAGGTATAATTGACGATATCAAATGGCCTAAATTGAGCTTTATGAATTGTGCTTTTACCTAGGTATCTCGAGAGGGAAACATTGTTGCGCATATGAGTGCTTCTCTTGCTTCGTCAGGGTCGCTTGTGGGTAATTGAGCTCCCTCCCTTCCATTGTTGCTTCGTCGTGCCATCGTTGTTGATTGTGGCGGTTGATTTTCCCTCTTGTTTTGGTGAAGCTCTAATCGAGGGTTTGCCCTAGTTTTAGGATTTGCTTTTGTTTCTCTTTAGATATAGATTTGAATTGTGCTTAGATTCAGTTTGTACGCCTCTGTTCACTTTATCCCTGTCTTGTACTTTCAGTTTGACTAGTTTGGGGCATGTTTGCCTTGGGTTGACCGCTTCATGTATTTCCTTACCAGACCTTCCCTTTTGAGCTAGGCTCAGTTGTTGTTGGGCTTGTTGGTTTGTATTGATTTGTGTTTTACCCGGCCCACTAATTTATCAGTGCAGCTTTTGAAAGAAAAAAAAAACCGCCGACCTTTTTGACAAAGTAAAGTAAAAAGCCTGGATATTTGGCTGAAGAACGGTGGGGTGGTTACCATCGGGAAGTCTTGAATTTTGTCATCATAAGTTGTGGGCTCTCTCTCTCTCTCTCTCTCTCGCAAGTGACAGCTTTTCCATTAGTTTTCCATCTTTTTTCTTCCTAGGTGGGTTTGCAATATTATGTGTATAATTCTGTTTTGCTACTGTAATTTTGTAATTAGGTTTTGAAATGTAAAAATTAGGGCTTCACAAATTTAAGTCAATATGACCGTTGTAAGAAAGCAGTAGTAAAGCTGGAAATCAGTTACAAGTTGTTATAGTGGTTAAGGGTTTGTTGAGAGAAACTCAACAAACTTGGTAAAACCCTATATATACTGTAAAGCATACACATAAATGAATGAATGAATGAATGAATGAATGAAGTAATACTGTGAATACTGTGTGAAATCAGAAAAAGAAAATACAATACAAAGTTTATGTTCCCTTGCATCCTCGTTTTCCTTTCATCTGCGTTCTTCGTTCATTTCTCATCTTCGTTCCCTTTTGAGTTCGCATCGAACACCATTCACTTCTCACCATCTTCGTTCTCTCAGTTGCTGTGTTCTAATTTGCATGATCAAAGTTCTGCAACCTGCAAGACACAGAAGAAATCAGAAGAAAGAAACGTTAGGTTTCGTTGTTTTCTAGAGAGAAGGCAGAGAAAAAGAAAGAGAACGAAGATAGAGAGAGAGAAAGAGAATTACGTCTGAGGCACAGGAAATTAGGGTTCAGTGTTTAACCCTCTCTGCGTTTACAGTTTGGATCGGGTCATGATCCATTAGCCACAAGCCCACAGTACCTGAAAAAAGAGACAATTGGGTCAGTTTTGTTTTTTAACATTCTGGCCTATTTCTTTACTATCTACACCACCACAATTTCATATAATACACCAACCTACAACATATAATTATTTGACTGAGGTTAATGTGTCCAATTTTGAAACAGTTCTTTTTTCGTTCAAAACACATCTATTCTAAAATAATGACAAGGCGGCAGCCTGAAAATGCAACGCAAAATTAAATACATTTACTACTTTGAATTGGGTATCTCCGTATCTGATCATGTAGATGGTGCTTCCATGCATAAGTACACTGTAGACACTGGTTTCATCCAGCACTCCAAAGTCCAAATTGCCCACCAGTTTCCCCAGTGCAGTTGGTGATGGTGAGAATACAACAAATTAAAGTGACGGTCCCATATTCGCATTTGGTCCAACTTTTCACCCAATGCACTTTGTTTTGTTATGGGCTAACAAAAAGCGGCGAGAAGGGTCACAACACGTGCGCGCGCATGCAGTTACACCAAACCACTATCCATCCATCATCATCCAAACTCCAAAATGGTGATAATAATTAATTAATTCAAAAGATCAATGTCAACCCAACCAGGAGAGCAAATGCGTCACCCCTTGCGTCATTCCCATCATTTCTTTATTCTCCATTCCCATTACTGCACGCACATCTCGATGGATCTAAAACTTGCGGATCCAAGATTCCTATACGGGCCGGGTGAAGCACCATTCTCCTCCACATTCATCATCCCTTTTCTTCTTTTCAATCTCATCACCCAAATCCCCACCCCAATAATCACAACAACAAAAACAACAATCCCAACTAAAACTGAAACCACAATTCCAACCCTATTCCTTTTCCCTTTCCCTGCACCTTTCCTCACCTTAAAATAACCCACCTTAGACTCATCTCCGCTACCCAACATGCTTCGAATCGGATACTCCAAAACGTAACAAACACCCGTGGCGTTACTATACATTGCTCCCCAACAGCTACAATTCTTCTCGCACAACCCTTCGCACTCTACCAAAGACGACGTCGTTACGTGCCCAAGTAGTTCCTTATGCGGTGCCTCCACACCGTTCCTTCTCAAAACCCTGTAACTATTCTCTCCAGTACTAATTCCTTTCCCACACAAGTTTCCTGCAGTTTCATCATCTTTTTCTCCGGTTATACACCCACCCGGTTCGAACCGGGTTTTGGTATCCAAACAAGAGCAACCAGACCCATCCGGGGTGCACAAACCGTACGAACCGCATGGATTTGGAAGGTCGCAAGTTTCGGTAATAGCTTGGAAATTAAGTAACCAGCTTGACTTCGTAACGTCCCAGTAATATCCTTTGAGATTCCCGTCCGGCTCTAACCGGACCACAAGAAACGACGACGTTTGTTGGAAAGTGTTGAATTTCTGAACGTCGATGGGCTTGGTGCTTGTTTGGTACATGCCGAGATAACCCTCGTTGCTGACACGTGCGTATATTGGTCCTTGTCCTTCTATTATTTCAGCTTTTGCTTCCAGTGGCGTGCGTTTCCAGTATAGTAACTGCTTCGAGTTCGACAACGACTCTCGTTGTTCTTCGATGTAATTTGCGTATAATCCCATGAAAGTGTCGCTTAATTGTAACGAGTAGAGGTTGTTGGAAGACACCAACGACATGGTGGCGGTGAGGTTCTGGCCCTCGACGAGGGTATTTGTGGGAAAGTGAAAACTTTCCCATAACGGAGCAGTGTCTTTGTCTTTGTTTTGCACTTGTAAGTTGGAGGTGTTGAGGAGCACCACGCGGTTGCCGTTTGTGGCGGTTGACCACGACGTGCGAGTTTGTGGGTCCCATAGCACGAGGCTACCGTTGAAGAAGAGGCGCGTGGTGTCGGACCATGAAGCGGAGCGAGTTGGGTTAGCGATCCAGAATAGCTCGGAGGAAGGGACGTGGACAACGGCTAGTTGGAGGTCGTTTTGATTGTGGCGGAGGAACCCGAGTGAGAAGTTGCCGGTGGGGTCGGTTAGAAGAGGTTGAAACGAGGTTGCTGTTGAGAGTGGAACTGCGGAGAAGTCTTTGAGAAGCTCTTGTGGAAGAAAAGTGGTTGCGAAACAGGTGATTGTAGTATGGAGAGAAAGAACGAGAATGATTGTGAACTGGAGCATCTGATGAGTTGCAAACATGTTGAACGTCGTGGTTCGGTTTTCACAGCATAAGGAGCAACTAGAGTCGACAGTGCGAGATTTATAAGCTTAATTTCCATGTAATATATATTGATTTGGAATTAAATATCTCAACTCAACGTAAGATATTCAAGTAGGAAAAATGCAATACGGATCGGTTGGTATGTTGTACTCTATTAGTTTAACTTCGAACGTGACAATTTGGTATTTATAAAAAAATATACAATTTGTAGCATAAACAAAAATATTTCTTCAAATTTATTTGGTCAAACATACATTTTGTCGGTATGCACCCCAGAGCTTGATGAGATGGTAGGTGTTCCAGTTTAATCAAGGTCTTGGTTTGAATTCAGTATTGGGCACGCAGCAGTGTTAAATCTCTTAAGGGAGAGCTTTGCCACCCATTGTGGTCCTACCCGGCTCGAGGGATTAGTCTCTACAGTTGAGCGCAGATGATACCCGGTTTATAAAAAAAAAAAAATATAGTTGAACGATTATTAAGATTGGGTAACTCCATCATAAGTTGATTTTAGTTGAAAATAGTAAAATCACTTTTATGAGCAAATGTAAAAAAATTATACGCCCCACATTATTTGATTTTATTTAAAGAAAAAGTGAAAAACTAAACCATAAGGCTTTTGTTCTTGTCCATGGTCGATTCCTACATCACTTTTGCTTAAAATAAATTATCAATAGATCCTTATATTTATGTATATATCATTGGTAATACAACTTGTTTAGATGCATGGGTATATAAAGATCCGTTTTATTCTTGTTTGAAATTTTTTGGAAGAGTTATTCTTGTTCGAATGATAATGAGTTTTTTTTACTATTGTATGAAGAACTTATATATTTTTATGAATAATGTACATGGTTTAAGAAATTCCAAATCAGAGCGAGCCTTCAATATTAGGTTATTAGGATTCGCATTTTATTCTTGTGATATATGATTGAGTTCTTGAATGGATGTTCCCCTTAATTTGAAGGAGTCCTAAATATGAATTTAGGAGAGGCTTAAATATATGTTTGGCCAAAATGGACATCATCTGTAAAAAAAACCCTGTAAAAAAAATAAATTAAAATGACCATTGCAAATATTAAGCGTTTACAGTTAAGCCCCTCTGTTAACTTTTCATCCAAAAAAACTTATGTGGCTAACGGAGATTACGTCAGCATGACATCATCAATGATTAACAGAGAAAAATTAACAGAGAAAGATTGAAATGATTCTGTTCTACTTTAGACTGTTCCAAAAAAATGGAATAATTAATAGAGAAAGATTGACACGATTCAAAAACGATAATCTTTCTCTGTTAATCATTGATAATCACTACAAGAATAAGGCGCATTTCGTGCCAAACTTTCCGACGAAATATACTCCGTGGTAAATTGCGACGGATTTGCGACGGATCGTTCGTCGCAACCAATCAAGATAAATGCGCTACAATTCCCGCTCAACATTTCCGACCAAAATATATGTCGTCGCAAATTTCCGATGGACACTTCCGTCTGAAACCATTAAATATCCGTCGGAAACCATCAGACACGAATTAAAACAAAACTAAAACGCTCGAAGGCTCATTTCACTCTTCTTCACAAAACCCTCGAAGGCTCTTCTCTCACTCCCTCCTCAAACCAGCGCCTCTCCTCCACCACTCCATGGTTCCTCAAACCAGTGTTCTCTCCTTCATCTTCTCCCTCTCTCAATGCCTCTCCTCTCCTCTCCTCTCTCAGCGCCTCTCCCCCTCTCCTCTCTTAGCAACAAAAGTGCCTCTCCTCTCTCAGCGCCTCTCCCCTAATCTCTTTCTTAAAGGTAAGTGTTTTTCTTTTACTTTACTTCTATTTGATAGAAAACGCTCAATTTTTGGTTGAATCAAAAACCCTAACTTCCTCTTTGCTGATTTGCTTTAATCAAAAACCCTAACTCTCTTCTATTTGTTGTTGTGAATCAATAAATAAACAGAACTGGTTGATGGATTCAATGTGTTCAGATCTTCAGGAAGAAGCATAATATTCTTGTCTCTGGCTACAATGTGCCGTCACCACTTCAAAGCTTTGAAGAGTTGAAAACAAGGTTATTTTTCATAATAATGTTATTCTGGAAACCACCTTGGATTCTGTTTGTTATTTATTCTGCTCATTATATGTTTAGAAGATCATGAAGTTTAGATTCTTAATGATTGTATTACAGATACAAATGTTCTAGAAATTTATTGCGGAATCTGGCAGAACTTTTAAAGAACCGACACCAATCCAATGACAGGCTATTCCAATACTCTTACAAGTATGGATTGTATTGGATATTTTGGTTTTTAGAAAATTGCTCTTCAATTTCCATGTTTATGTTGTCCCCCCGATATAGATATTATCGCAATATTGTTTTTAGTTTACTGATATTTTCCTTCACTGGTCTTAAATAGGATCGTGAATGTTTTGCTTGTGCCCCGACTGGCTCTGGAAAAACCATTGCATTTGTGTGTCCCATGCTCATGAAGCTTAAGGTATTGCTTGTATTTTGCTGGCTGTGTTTGTTTCTCTCAATTGTTGCTTCCATATGAATGTCTGTTTGGATCCATTTATTTAATGTGAAAACAAATAGGCACTTAATGCAAGTGTTAGTTTAGTGGCACAAAAGTATTTCTCAAAGAGCATAGTTTCATATAAGGCAGGGGAATCCAATGTCCGTTTTATATTCCTCCTAATCCAGGTGTTACGTAATTTAATGATTAATTTGACAGTGTGTAACAAATAAAATGGTACAGTGCAGCTGTTACTGCAGTTGGTGTAGGTTGCTTTACAGTCAGCTCCTTAATGCTTTAAGCATTACAATTTTTTTTTAGATTGAAATATATAAGAAATTTTGCATGATACGTTTGGTTGTATCTTACATTGTCATGGCATGTATTTTTCCATTTAAACCCACTTTCTGTTTTTGGTTGTTTCTCCATAAGCTTAATGTTTGATTTATGCATTGTAAACTAGGTAGGATAAATAAGCAAATTGGGTAGAGGAAGCTTTTGTTTTCCTTACAAACAGAATTGCAAGTTTTTATGTTTAGTGTTCTAGATTAGTCAAATCTAAGATTGATGTAAAGATGAGGGATGGTTGTGGAAAAGACCAATGAATGGTCCAATTGAGATTTATGGTCATTTTTCTACATCATTGCTTGAGACATTGAATGTGTCACTTCTGAGAACTATCAAAAGAGTAAAATGTACTTCATTGCATGATTAGTTTATCTGAACTCTGTATTTTGATACTACACAAGATTACTTTGTCTGTGCATATGAAAATGTATGAGCTTGGTTTCAAATGTATTTCTCTAGGACATGTATCTGTCATGTTCAAATTTGTGTCTATGCAAGATTACTCTCGTTTGACAGTTCCATTTTAAGTCTTTTGTTATTGGTTTTTAGTAGTGAGTCAATCTCTTTGTGTGCTTCTTTAGTTATAGCATGCTTTGATATGTAATGGGTGTGTCTTTGTTTAGGTTTCTTTTAAGCCTTATTATGCTATTGTATTAGAACATAGTTATATATGTTTCTGAGAGTTGATCTTATTAATTTTGCATATGGGTTTGGTACTTGCATGATGGTCTATATATGATTCTTTTGTCTTTCTATAGTAGCTTGAGAATCATGGTTGGTTGGTTATTTCAGGGAAAATGTCGGACTCCTTGGCTTGACCCCAGTTGGAAGTCGCAGAGTTGTTCAGATTTATGCTGATTTTATGACCATCCCATGGGGCCATATCTATTGGTAAGATGCATAATTGTGTTGTTTTTCCCTATGATTTTAATTCGTCATAAGTTGTATGTTTCAAATCTTGATATTCAGCATAATATTTTTCTTTTGGCTTGCTCTAAGAATAGAGTAATTTCTATCTACTATATTTATACAAATTCACCACATATGATTTTACCAATACCCCCATTCTATCTAAAAGACACCTCAAATTTTTTATATTTATACAAATTCACCACATATGATTTTACCAATACCCCCATTCTATCTAAAAGACACCTCAAATTTTTTAGGGTAAAAATGTCATTACACTCTATTTCTTCTTTTTTTCCTTTTTATCCTTACACTCTCTTTCTTACTTTTCACTTTTCTCTTATCTTTCTTTCTTTTTTCTCTTTCTTCTTACACTCTCTTTCCTCATTTCCACTTTTCTTTTACACTTTCTTTCTTCCTTTTTTTTTTCTTTTTACTTTACTTTTCACATAAATAATTATTTTCTTTCTCTTATCACTTCACTTTAATTCTTTTAACTAAATTTCTAAATTTATACAAACACTACTTTAATTAAAAATTTTGAAGACTACTACTATAAACCTACTATCTAAAAAATAAGAAGACTTAATGACTATTTAAATTATAGATTTATACAAATTCACCACATATGATTTTACCAATACCATCATTCTATCTAAAAGACACCTCAAATTTTTGAGGGTAAAAATGTCATTACACTCTATTTCTTGTTTTTTTCCTTTTTATCCTTACACTCTCTTTCTTACTTTTCACTTTTCTCTTACACTCTCTTTCTTCCTTTTTTCTCTTTCTTCTTACACTCTCTTTCCTCATTTTCACTTTTCTTTTACACTCTTTTTCTTCCTTTTTTTCTTTTTACTTTACTTTTCACATAAATAATTATTTTCTTTCTCTTATCACTTCACTTTAATTCTTTTAACTAAATTTCTAAATTTATACAAACACTACTTTAATTAAAAATTTTGAAGACTACTACTATAAACCTACTATCTAAAAAACAAGAAAGACTTAATGACTATTTAAATTAGTAATTAATATTTAAAACAAATATCTCTTATTGATAATATAATATCTAACTTTTATTATCTACTATAATCTACTAATCAACTAAAATAATCAATTGAAACTACGAGATAACTGCACTGATAAATAAAAAACACGGGATAACTGCAGTGATATATAAAAAAACACGGGATTAATATTTACCATTGATATTTATAATTTTTTTTGACAATTTATAATTAATATTTGCCATTGATAATTATAATTTTGAAAAATACTATAAAACTACTATCTAAAAAAACACGTGATAACTGCAATAATCTACTATAATCTACTAATCAACTCAAATAATCTAATATAAAAATACAAGATAACTGCAATAATCTACTAATCAACTCAAATAATCAAATGAAACTATGATATAACTGCAATGATATATAAAAACACACGGGATAACTACACAAATATATAAAAAGACAAAGGATTAATATTTGTCATTGATAATTAAATTTTTGGAAGACTACTATAAACCTACTATCTAAAAAACAATAATATTTAATGACTATTTAAACTACTGATTAATATTTAAAATAAATATTTCTTATTGATAATCTACTATCTCTCTTTTACTATTTACTATAATCTATTAATCAAATAAAATAATTAATTGAAACTACGAGATAACTGCACTGATATATAAAAAAACACGAGATTAATATTTGTCATTGATAATTAAATTTTTTGAAACCTACTACTACAAACCTACTATCTAAAAAATAAGTAGGCTTAATGACTATTTAAATTACTAATTAATATTTAAAACAATTATTTCTTATTGATAATCTCCTATCTAACAAATTTACTATCTACTATAATCTACTATATATCAACTAAAATAATTAATTGAAACTACCAGATAACTGCATGGATATATAAAAAACACGGGGATAACTGCAGTGATATATAAAAAAACACGGGATTAATATTTGCCATTGATAATTATAGTTTTTGAAAACTACTATCTAAAAAAACAAGAAGGCTTAATGACTATTTAAACTGATTAATATTTAAAACACACGCGGCAAATATTTGTCACTAATACTTAAAAAAGGACAAATAATTGTTACTGATATATAAAAAAACACGGGATAAATATTTGTTATTGATAATCTACTATCTATCTTTCACTATCTACATATAATCTACTAATCAACTCAAATAATCAATTGAAACTATGAGATAACTGCACTGATACATAAAAAAAAACACTGGACAACTGCACTGATATATAAAAAAATACGGGGATAATTGCAATGATATATATAAAAACACGGGATAGTTGCACTGATATATAAAAAAAACATGGGATAACAACACTGATATATAAAAAAAACACTGCACTGATATATAAAAACACATGGGATAAATGCACATATTGTTTTTAAATGATACTTTTACATTTTTAGTTTTAATATTTATCAATTTTTTATTTGAAACTCCTTTTTTATCTACTTTAAATTTTTCTTTATTTTCAAGGGGTAATGTTCAGGCTTGTTATCACTAATTCTTTGTCCTGACTTTTAGGTATTGCTCAGGAAAGTGAATCATATTGATCAGAGAAGTCATCTCTAAGGAAGCAAATAAAGCTGAAATGCTAATGGCAGAATCTCAATCCTGGTTGAAATCAAGTTATGGTTAGGCATCAACAGATCCAAGTTATGAACAGAGCCAAATGACAGAAGTCTGAATAGAGCGGTCGTATGAATTAGGTTCTTAGTTGAACTTTTGGTAATACTCTGAATTAGTGAGGCTTGCATGAAATGGCATATTTTGAATTGGCATTCATCTGTATAAGATATACTTTTTATACAATGTTCTTGTAATTATCAATGACATGTTATTATTGACATATTTAGTTATGTACTTTTCTTAATTAGTTTTTTTTCTTAATTATAATCTTTACTGTGAAGTTACTATGTATAGATATAACTATTAAATAGTATTTTGGATGTATAATTTTATTTTTTTTTTATTTTTTTTTTAAATTTCCGACGGATTTGCGACAAAAAGGTGTCAGAGTTTGCGACGTCTTTGCCACGGATATTTGCGACGGATTTCCGACGACTTTGCGACGAAAAAATCTGTCGAAAATGATTTACGACGAGCGATTTTGCGACAGGGTTTTGTCCGTCGGAAAGTTCGTCGGAAACGTCAATTTTGCGAAGAAAATCGCAGAATTTGCGATGAAAATCGCTGAATTTGCGACAAAAATCGCCGTCGGAAATCGTCGATTTTCTTGTAGTGGATGTCATGCTGATGTCATCTCTGTTAGCCACGTCAGTTTTTTTGGATGGAAAGTTAACAGATGGGCTTAACTGTAAACGCTTAATATTTGCAATGGTCATTTTAAAACTTTTTTTTACAGGGGCCTAAATGGATATATGACCATATTTGCAGGGGCCAAACATATATTTAAGTCTTTAGGATATGAAGTGTGAAATTTGGTGTTTCAACGTAAATTTGAATCATTTATTCTTATGTTTGGCGAAAGATATAGGTTGACCTGGATGATTGATGTTTTATGTACTTAAAATAGCTTAGAACATGAGCTCATAATCCCGCTGGTTCAATGGGTCAATTGAGCTATAGGTTCTGGAGTTGGTTTGGCTTCCCAAATCCTGAGAAACCACACGGGTGTTCGAGTGGCCAAATTATGAATATTTGCTCTACTTCGAGATACATTGTTAATCCAAGTAGGTTCTCAGGAAAGAGAGGTGAGTCACAATGGACACTCTTAATTAAGTATCAAGTCTTTCCTAGCCAAAACTTTCCCCAAACAACACTGGTTTCAAGAACAAGCCGAAGAGATTACTGGGATGAGTCGCGGACTAGGTCGCTCTCTTTAAGACGTTTCGTGGCACTGCTCCAAGGTGCAAGCAGGCTATCAACCACAACGTCCCCAAGATAAAACAGCTCAGTCGAAACTGCTACGAAAGTTCACTGCACCGTGAAAATTCGCTCTAAGATATACACCCTCAATATGGTTATGAAAAACCACCATTTAGAAACTAAGCTTGGAAATGCTTCAAGCTTTCTAAAAAAAAAGAAATTTTTGGTTATGAAAAACCACTCTTTAGAAACTAAGCTTGGAAATGCTTCAAGCTTTCTAGAGAAGAAAGAAATTTAGGGAGAAGAGAGAAAACTTGAGGAATGATTTATCGTCAAGTGGTGTATTTTGCAAATGAGGAGAAGCTCTCCTTTTATAGGCAATAGGCAGATTTAGCCGTTGGAAAATAATTAAGAGCCAACGGCTCTATGGAAGACAAAACTGTTGCGAAATTTAATAAAAAAACTGTTACAGTTTGACTCAGTCAACATGACCGTTAAAGTCAAACCGTCAAATGGTCAACAAAAAAAATATATTTTTTTTTCGAATAAAATAATATACACCACAAAGCCAAAGCCAAAGCCCAAGCCCGGCCCGGCCGAATGGACAACGGCGGCGTGCGCGTGTGTCATGGTCACTTTGTGTGAGTGCTCTCCCATCCACAAAATTGGGTACCCCTTGGGGCCCAACCCAATGGATGAGATTCCCACTTATAAACACTCTCATAGTGTTTATTCCATCCAATGTGGGACTTTTTCAATTCACACAATTCATCAAAGTTCCAACAATCCCCCACTTGAATTTAAAAAGAAGTTTTAGAAGTAGTGTTAAACGCTTCCAAAAGACTGTGCATAAACAGGAGTGTCTTACGACTTGAACATTTGCATGGCGGTTAAGATTTAGATTCAACAAGAGTGACTCGTAGTCTTGAACTCTATCTCTAACATCAAAACCACACACAACCTTCTCCATGGGTGTATTCTTATAAGTCTGCACTTTTATGGCTCTGCACGTCTATCCCAGTTTAGTGAACGCTCTAGGAATCCTGCCAACGATTCCATAGGAAGCGGCTCCAATTCCACATTCACAAAGGTGGGTCTATCAAGGGTACTCCTGTAGCTAGGTACTCCACTCCACATAGAGTATAGATCTCATTAAGAGTTTCTATTACCTCAACCTTACGTCGCTTCAGGAATCATGCTTCTTTACTTATAATACCATGTTCATCTCGTATCACTTCACAACTTGTTATTACCCATTGAACCTAATTCTTGGGATCTCCAGTCTTTTAGGTCGGGTTACCATCGTGAGTGACTCATGATTCTAAAGGCAGTAGTCCCATCGTTTGAGATGTATTTTGGACTTTCTCCCTAGCTAATCATTTCGTCAAAGGATCACCTAAGTTTTGATCAGTGGGTACATGATCCACTCTCACAGCTCCTTTTGAGAGACATTCTCTCACAATGCTGTGCTTACGACGTATTTGTCGTCTTTTGCCGTTGAAATAACGGTTCTCTATTTTTGCAATAGCCACGGTACTATCGCAGTGGATCAACACAGCTGGCGTCAGTTTTTCCCATAAAGGGATCTCTTCTAGTAAGCATCTCAACCAGCTAGCTTCTTCACTAGCGGTTGCCAATGCTATCATTTCAGACTCCATAGTGGACTGAGCCAATATGGCCTGTTTCTTAGATTTCCAAGAGACAGCGCCACCAGCTATAATAAATATATAGCCACTAGTTGCTTTGGAATCATCTGATAGAGTATTCCAATCTGCATCATTGTATCCTTCAAGTACAGCTGCAAATATCTGATAATGTAGTCCGAGATTCATGGTCTTTTTAAGGTATCTCATGACTCTCTCGATCGCGTGCCAATGCTCTATACTAGGTCGACTAGTAAACCTGCATAGCAATCCCACAACATAGGCAATGTCGAGTCTAGTACAATCAGTGGCATACCTTAGGCTGCCAATGATGCTCGCATATTCCGTTTGTCTGATACTGTCACCAGTATTCTTAAAAAGTTTGACACTCGGATCATATGGTGTACAAGCAGGTTTACAATCAAAATAATTGTATTTCTTTAAGATCTTATCAATATAATGAGATTGATCCAAAGAAATTCCTTTTTCGGACCTAGTGATCTTAATACCAAGTATTACACTTGCTTCTCCAAGGTCTTTCATATCAAAGCTGTTGCACAACAGTGATTTCACTTTATTTACAGCATGAATGTTTGATCCAAATATGAGTAAGTCGTCTACATAGAGACATATGATTGTGCAAATGTCATTTTCGGTTTTGTAATAAATGTATTTGTCACTTTCATTCACTTTAAACCCATTCGATATTATCAAATTATCAAACTTCTCATGTCATTGTTTAGGAGCTTGTTTGAGACCGTACAGAGACTTATCCAACTTACAGACCTTGTGTTCTTACCCGTGAATTACAAAACCTTCAGGTTGCTCCATATAGATTTTTTCTTCCAATTCACCATTTAGAAAAACAGTTTTGACATCCATTTGGTGTACTATCAAATTGTAAATAGCGGCCAACGAAATTAGTACACTTATGGATGTAATTCTAGTAATAGGTGAATATGTGTCAAAGAAATCTATATTCTCTCTTTGTCTAAAACCTTTAGCTACAAGTCGGACCTTGTATTTATCAACAGTGTCATCGAGTTTTAGTTTCTTTTTCAAAATCCATTTACATCCAATTGGTTTGCAGCCAAGAGGCAAGTCCACTAAGTGCCATGTCTTGTTAGACTCTAGAGAATTCATCTCGTCATTGATGGCTTCTTGCCACAAATCGGCATCCAAAGAAGACTATGCATCTTGAATGCTAGTTGGATCCTCTTCTAACGTATAGACCATATAATCAGGTCCATAGTCTTTAGCAACACGTGCTCTCCTACCTCTTCAAGGTTCTATTTCCCTTTGTTCGCTGTTTTCAACGTTCCTAGGCACAGAAACTTGACTAGTTCCGGTGCCCCTACTATTTCTATATTTAAAAGGGAATTCATTTTCATAAAAGTCAACATCATTTGACTCTACGATCACTTTAGCTTTAAGGTCATAAAACCTGTAAGCTTTACTGTTTACTGCATACTCGATGAATACACATTCATAGGCTCTACTGGCGAGTTTAACTCTTTTTGGGTCTGGAATCCTGACATAAAAGCCAGGCAACCCCAGATTCGAAACTAAGACACATTTGGTTGTCTTTTCTTTATGATTTCATAGGGAGAAATTTTGCTCTTAGACTTTGGAAGTCTATACAGTACATAACATATAGTTAACAAAATTTCCCCCCACCAGTGAGATGCAGCACCAGAATAGAGCATAATAGCAACTACCAATTCGGTAAAAATTCTATTCTTTATTTCTGCTTTACCATTCATTTCGGGAGAATATGGTGCAGTCGTTACATGTATAATTCCATTAAATTAATGGGAATCATACTCCGTTCCTCAATTGCTATAAAAGCTCTTAACCTTTCTACTTAATTGATTTTCAAAATCTGTAATGGAAAACTTTGAATATGTCAAACACTTACTTTTATTTTTTTCACAAAGTATACTACAATGTAGTCAAATCAATTATAAATAAAAGTCGTAAACTATCGTTTTCCATTTTTGGTTAACATTCTATCTTATTCGCATATATTTGAGTGAGTCAAAACTAATACTCAGATTTTCTTACTGATTTATGCGAAGTCCTGAAAATTCTTGCTTGACTACAAAAATCACAATTTTTTCTTTAAATCATTTAAGAAAATAACTTTTGAAAAAAGCTATCCGGCTTTTATAGAAAAGAATGTGTTTGTTTACACGTCAAAGTCAAAGACGTGTAAAAGTTTAGTATAGTGAACAAACTTCTGATAGATGAAGTAAACAATGCGTTTAAAAAAATATCATTGTTTAAAAAAAATTTACCAGACTCAATATAGTTTTCTTATTTTCAGCAACGGTGTATGTTTAAAACATAGCATGATCACGGCGAGCGAAGCCCGTAACCATCCACAGACTTTCGCATTCACCAACAATGTTGATTTCAGAAGTTTATAGCAACAAATTGCTATTCAATCAGGTTAGCCTGTAAGGCAGAGCTTGAAATGTTCCTGCACTTGCGTGTCATATGACCTGATCTCTTGCAATTGAAATAATTAAATGATTAGAATATGGGAAATTTGGGGATCCCATTCCAGTTGTTGTTCTTTTGAGTCTGATTATAGTTTTAATTTTGAAATGTTTTCTAGAAAATTATATTGCAATTTTCAATATTATATATTGCAATATATCGTGAAACACATAACTTCTCAAAAAACAAATATTATTGCTATTAAGAACAAAAGCAATTCCACGATATAAAATCATTAACCGTTAAGTGTTAACCACTAACAGCAACAAAAGATGTGAGTAAAAAATAATTTCAAAAAATATGAATTAAAAAAATTCATTCTTATCGAGATGATTATTCTCTTTCCGTAGAATTAAAAATTATAGAGATAATCATTCTCTTTCTATTATTAGACCGTATAGAGAAAACAATTCTCTTTCTATTGATAAATAGTATAGAGAAAATTATTCTCTTTCTATAGAAATATTCTTTTTCAGAGCATCACGGACATCCCTGGCGGACTTACAGGTACTGTAATAATCATAAAGATCATTAGTTAGTTCGTTCAGAATAAAACTCTTACAGAGATAGTCATGCTCCTTCCATAGGAGTATTTCATTTGCTGTTTTAGTCTGTTCAGCTGTTTCAGTGGAACCAGCACCAGTAATTTCTTCGATTGTCATGGCTGAATTAGAAACGTCTTAAAAATGTTAATCCGAGTAGGTTCCCAGGAAAGAGAGGTGGGTCACAATGGACACTCTTAAGTACCAAGTCTTTCCTAGCCAGAACTTTCCCCAAACAACACTGGTTTCAAGAACAAGCCGAAGAGATTACTGGAATGAGTTGCAGACTAAGTCGCTCTCTTTAAGACGTTTCGTGGCACTGCTCCAAGGTGCAAGCAGGCTATCAACCACAATGTCCCCAGGATAAAACAGCCCAGTCGAAACTGCTACGATAGTTCAATGCACCGTGAAAATTCGCTCTAAGGTATACACCCTCAATATGGTTATGAAAAACCACTCTTTAGAAACTAAGCTTGGAAATGCTTCAAGCTTTCTAAAGAAGAAAGAAACTTTTGGTTATGAAAAACCACTCTTTAGAAACTAAGCTTGGAAATGCTTTAAGCTTTCTAGAGAAGAAAGAAATTTAGGGAGAAGAGAGAAAACTTGATGAATGATTTATCGTCAAGTGGTGTATTTTGCAAATGAGGAGAAGCTCTCCTTTTATAGGCATTAGGGAGATGTAGCCGTTGGAAAATAATTAAGAGCCAACGGCTCAAGACAAAACCGTTGCGAAATTTAATAAAAAAAAAAACCGTTACGGTTTGACTCGGTCAACATGGCCGTTAAAGTCAAACCATCAAATGGTCAACAAAAAAAACTATATATTTTTTCGAATAAAATAATATACAATCCAGGGCCCATACCCTCCCCGCGGCAGCGCGCGTGGTGGTCACTTTGTGTGAGTCCTCTCCCATCCACAAAATTAGATACCTCTTAGGGCCCAACCCAATGGATGATATTCCCACTTATAAACACTCTCATAGTGTTTATTCCATCAAATGTGGGATTTTTCAATTCACACAATTCATCAAAGTTCCAACATACATAAAGGACCAAACAGTCATTTGAGAGGTCATTTTTTATGCTTGATTGTTGTCTATCCTTAACGAGCGTGTAGGTGGCCACTTTTGGTGTTTTGTTTTTGTCACACGATTTTCTTATCAAATTGTCTATCATATTTGGTTAGGGTGCTTGACACAACATGTTTCATTAGTAACCTTTGTGGCGTAGAACAAAGTTGATCAAATTTGCATAGATGTTATGTCAAATTATTCGTGCAAAATTCACTCAGCCCAAAGCAGAATATTGTACTTGGTACCGTGTTTTGAATCTTCAGTTCGCCGATTCAAATTTTGAGTGAGCTAATCAAAGCAATAAGTCAGCAAGTTAACCTATCTTGTGGTCCACAAGATAGGTGTGGACATTACTCGTACAGAAAAATTGAATGTTTGTGCAAAGTGTATATAGGTGTGAATATATATCGACCTAACAGGAGGTTAATATTTTGTCAGGTTGCATTCACACATGTATATAGGTGGTAAACACATTATTGTAAGACTTATTGTGAATGGTAAATATATCCAAATAGGGATTTATTGTTTATCAACATTAATTGGTTGTCTTTGATCGTTACAACAAAACACCACCTGTAATTAATGTCCACAAAGACTTTTTTTTTGATAAAAAATCCACAAAGACTTTATATCAATATATAGTTAGTTATCTCTTAACCATTTGGTCATGGGTTCGATGCATAGCCGGTGCGTATGAAAAATATTTGTTGGGAGAGGTCAACCCCTTAAATGGATCTCTGATACCTCGAAGGATTAGTCTCCACAATCGCCGTGGATGATACATTGGTTTACTAAAAAAAAATATATAGTGCATTATCTATTTTGGTGAGTATGATTTGTTTTTTGTTGTCTTAATTAATGCTAAATATGGCTTACGTATTTACTAATCTGATTTGGTGGTCACTTGGGTTGGCATGAAGACATTCTTGTTTCACCTCCCTAAGAAAATTGTTAAGTCAAAACAATATATGGAAGATGATTTCCACATGAACATACGGTAAATGGTAGGATTAAATATGTTTTAGGCCCCTGCAAATATAGGGTGTTTTGGTTTAAGCCCCTGCAAAAAAAAAATTGTAAAAAGCCCTTGCAAAATGAAATATTTTGTTATAAGCCCTTCTCAACATATCCAGCAATCATAGCATTCCATGTTATAGGCTAACACTTTAGTCATAGAAGGGCTTATAACAAAATATGTCATTTTGCAATGGCTTTTAACAAAAAAAAAATTGCAGGGGCTTAAACCAAAACTTCCTATATTTGCAGGGGCCTAAAACATATTTAAGCCTAAATGGTATAATGGAAGATGATTTTATTAATACTAATTAAACATCGGAAGTTCTAATTCGGAAGTTCTAATTTGGAAAATAAGTTGAAACTTGACCCATTTCTTGAAACCATCATTTTGTATTTTCTTCACTTCTCATTTTTTGTCACATCTCTTAATTTTCTCTTTTTTTTTGTATTTTCTTCACTTTTCATCTTTTTCTTTTTCAAAATCCAAAAAAAATGCAAGTCAACACAAAAATACTATATCCGTCCCAAACCAAAAAGTCAGAAGAATTGATGGAGCACTTTAATTGAGATGATATATTTCAAAAACGCAATTGATGAGCTAGGGCAAGTTGTCCCATTGTTGAAAGTAGCTGCCACTCCCTTTATAGCCCACTTGAGGCACCAGGTATCCCTGGATGACGTAGAAAGAAACCCATTTTGACATCTAGAATCTGAATGGTTTTTTTGGTATAGTAAAAAAAAGACTACAATGCATGAGGAAAGTCAAACCTACTTAACAGCCTAAAAGCAGTTTTCTTCAAGACGCCATCTTGCGACCCCAAACTAACTGACCATCCCTTCACTATAAAGATCATCAACAAACATCTGAGAATTCTTTGAAGTCTTGGTGTTGACTGTTGAGCATCACTCTTTAAGTTCTAATTCTGAGTTTTAAGAGTTAATAATAAAAGCTCTTGCAGTCAAAGGTGCACTGGGAAACAAAGACGCACATGTGAGCTCAGAGATTAAGTGCACTGGACAGATCAAGAACAGGCCATGAAGTGATTGAAATCGAGGATACTCGGAGCTCACATAGTTTCTGCGTTTAAAATCGTATTTGATATTTATAGACTAAATCGAAAAAAAAATAATTTAATGCAAACGCAAAATATGCTATCGAACTCGTAATTAACAAGCAAAACTCTTAAACAATGGAAAGGTCATATGTGTATGGTTACTTTTGGCTTGAAAATACAGCTGATAATTGTCGCTATATCAAATTAGCGTTTTAACAACTGAACTGACCGGTTCAACCTTAATATAGCCTTTATTTTATCCAAATAGCAGAATACAGTCCTTAGCCGAATCAACAATCTAAATAAAGCAATCGTTAGCAACTTAGCATGAAGTAGCATAATGAGCCGTTTTTGTTTATATAGCGGAGAAATTGAGACGGAAAAATAAAATGGTTAGGAATCAAAATGGCTATTTTTAGTAACACGTATAACGTTATCCGACATTTGAACGTATACGGCCTTTGGTGCGTATACTATCCCGGTCTCCAGAATCGTTAGAAGCGCAATTCCGCTTCATCATGGTAAAATAACGTTCTCATCAATCATATCAACCATCATGTTTAGCTGCAAAAAACTATCTCGCATTTATCTATTTTGAATACTACGCAATTTCTCTTTTTTTTTATCTCAAGTACAAGAAAAAGAAACAAAAAGGAGCACAAAAATTGTCTGACTGCTTTAGAGAGCAGTTAGAGGCAGCGAATTTAAGGGGTGACAAGGGCGATCAAGTTTTAGTATGCAAAGAGCCTGGGCACCCTTGGTAAGCCTCTGACTATACCATAGCTCCAATGCTATAGGGGTGAAGTATTAATCTTGCTCCTGCATAAATAGAACAGGTCCAATCAATCACTAACAAAAATTTGAACAGACACCTTCAAATAGACTAATTCAAGCTTTAAAGATCAACTGGAAGATATCCATTCAATTCACTATGAAGCTTACTGTATTAGCGACACTGGATATTGAGTGCTCTGATAAGCATCTGGCATGAATGATGGGGCCCACGTTTCTACTTTCCATCTCACTATTGCTATCCGAGTTGTTCATGTAAACAGCCCCCTTGAACATCCACTGGTCTGTTTCCTGACAGTACGCGTCTTCAAATAGCTCACCGCACAATACGCACAAGCACTGATTTTCATCTGCTACAACCATTGTGTCCAATTGACTGCCGTCTGTTTCTTTATCATATACATCTACAGAATCAGTAAACTCAGACTCAGATTGATGTTCCTCCTTGCCAGCAATCCAGTCATTTGACTTTGGATACCATTTTCTTGATGCCCCAGCCATGTAATTTTCTTCTCTTTCTCTTGTCGCATGCCACTCCAAGTGTCTATCAAACTGTTCTTGGTGTTTAAGCCTGGTACCACATGTTTTGCAATGATGTGGGAGTTCATCCAATAATCCTCTGATTACATGTGGATGCATTTCTCGAATTACATCAGGTTTAAAATCAAAACCAATGAGATTTATGATTTCTGTGCTAGTTGATTGAGACTGGGCAAGTGGGGATTTTCCAGCATCATATACCTCATCTCTGGAAGAGGGTCCTGGGACAGCTGCGGAAACAGGAACTGAAATAACTGGCAAAGAACAACTGGCAGTAATGCTTTCATTTTGTTCTTCAGATTGCTCCGGCATCTCACTTGCTACTACACTTGCTGACTCTGTTTCTGCAGATATCAAACCTTTTGCAACTAATGAACTTAAAAGGTTTGAAATTGGATTTAAGGTATTCTTATTGGTGGTATTTGAGCTTGGAGCTGAGGCACTACGAACTTTAGAGGAAGCAGGTTGTTGAGTAGAATCCTTTTGTGGCTGTCCAACCTTTCCTTGAGGTATTTTTGGCAGACTAGATGAAGAAATTAATGTGGTGGGGGAAGGACCACCTGACCGAGTAGGCTTAACTCCTGATTGAGATGGAAGATTACTTGCATCCAGACTACAGGTAACTGATTTGTTCGGGATGATTCCGCTCTTCACAGATGTAGCTCGAAGACTATTTGTGTTTGACTTTTCTGATGTTCCTTTGGCTAAAGAAATTTTAGACTGGGGTGGTTCCTTACTTTTAACACTAACTTCAGCTGGAGAAGGGCCCAGCTTCTTTTGCTGAAGGCTTGGCTGAAAAGAATTTACTGAAGATATGGGACCCTGCATGTGCTTTCCGAGTGATTTTCGCAAGTTACCATCCTGTGCAACTGGACGAAAAGCGGGTGAGGGATCTCTAATATGTTGACTTTGTAGACGTCCCAAATATTGAGATGTTTTAAGAGTATCGGGAAAATCATGCTCAGGCAAATTTCGCATTGAATGAGGGTGGTGTAATGTTGCTGACACTGAAGGTGACTGTTGTCGCAAAGGCGACTGTCCAGAAGGGGATTCAACTCCCTCGGACTCAAATTGCTGTTGTCCTGTAATTTTGGCCATTTCGATTGTTGTGTGTGGCATAAAAGATCGATTCCCCATCTTAGCAGCTGAAGAATTTATATTGCTACTAGGAGAGGAAACAAATCTTTCTGACTGACCTGGCTTAAGATTCACTTTATCACTTGAGTGCTGCTTCTGCAATTCCCATGATAATGATGAATGACCACCAAATGCTGGTAGTTGTTTCTTAACATTGGATATTTCTCTACCAACCTGTGCTCCCATCGGGTGTGTGACTTGGAGAAGATCTTCACTTTCCTGCATGCAAAAAAGAAAATCAGTCAAGTAGGTCAGATAAAATATGTATGCATAATGTGGAATTAAGGGACGAAACTTGGGAACATTTTTTTATTTATAACACAAGAGAATAATAGGTTTAATTGTTAGTAATTTCATAAATTAGTGTTTAATTGTTGAAATCCTGGGATATCTTATGCCAAATAGAAATAGGGTTTTATGGCTTTCTATTATTATTATTAGGATCTTTAGAATATAAACTAGTGATTGTTTTAGTTAACAAAATTAGGCTATAATTTATCTCAGGGAATCAGCACTGTATAGAAGCATTATCATAGAATTCTCAACTTCTAAACAACGTTGCTTGGCCCCAGTTCTGTTCTACTTCAATCAAATACAAAAGTTTTGCTAGGGCCAATTAGACTTTACAAATTTTGTTAGGCATGTTGTAGTTCCCATCAAGCACAATACACCTTGCTTTAATATGATTTTTTTTATGTCCCCAAACTTTCAGGTTAGGGATTGATACTCACAATTAGATGAAACTTACACACAAGTGACAAAACGATGTTCTAAGTGTGCCAAAAGTAACACTCTAAACCTCTTGTGGAGCCTTCTGATCAAAATCAGACAGGCTGAATTGGTCTTCTTAACTATTGTCGTAAAATTACTTGCAGTGCAGGTGCTTCACAAATTTGCAAGAGTGAATTTCTTATTTGAAGGACATGGGACACATTCCAAAGAACATCATGTTAAATCAAAGATGAAGGTAGCCCATTTCATATATTGGGAGAAAATTGAAATCGGATGAATAAATTGAGGTACCAAATGACCCTTTATCTTAGCAAGCTTACCAAGTTTTCATCATCGTCCATCCATGGGTCTGTGCTCAAATTGCTAGGGACATTGGGTCCATGATCAGTCAAACCGGAGTTCATCTCATCCCACATGAACTCTTCCTCCTCAGAATTTTTCCAGTTACTTGGCATCACACTGCTCCTATTGTTGGTTATTGTTTGTGTTGGCTGACGATGTGTATCCAAATTCAATGACTTCGGTGCTTCATGATTTGACAAACTATGCTTGAGACCGTAACCATTTCTTTGCCCGGATATGGTTGCTGCAGGACCACCAATGAGCCTACTTCCAGCTCTTCCAACTCCTGATCCCAAATTACTTGAAATACTAGAATTATATTCAGTGCCTCCGTAAGATCCCCCAGTACTCTTTTCAGGAACAGAATCGTTGAATGCATCTCTGTGAGTTTGCTGATTATTCTGCAATATACATCATCACATTAAAATATGACAATTAACAAAATGAATAGCATAAAGAGGAAAAAAATAATGATTTACATACATGCATGTTAACCCTAGGATCCAACCATGGTCGTGCAGAAGGTCTATCTGGCCTCTCTGAGTCCTCATTTGCATTTAAAAGAGCGCCAGTCATATCATTAACTACTCCTTTAGTCTTCAGAGGACAAAAAAGGACATGACAAAAGAATTAAATACTCAGAGCTGGGTACTAAGAAAGACATATATAACTACTGGAAGCTATGAGAAAATATCTATGCTATAACTTATCAAATTTTAGAGGCATTCGATGTATGGTATGGAATGGCAGTTGATTCATGAAAAGTATTGTGGATCTGAAGGCCTTAATTGAAATCTAAAATATGCAAATAAAAATATTGTGAAGTATTCAAATTTCAAAATAGTACATTTTAAGTAAAGTCTATCAACATGATTAGTATGTGTGCATCGTATGCCAGACCATGAACAGAACCACAAAACCCAGAAGACATCAAGCACAAAATTGCGAGAGTTCGTGATTAAGGGGGATAAAGAGTTTATGGGATAGTTCCCGTGAGAATATGAGAATATCTTATCCCGAGTATTTTGAAGTATCTCATATGATTAGGTTCTAAGCAATTTTAGTTATTATTATGATTAGTTTCCTGATTCAATTAGGAGAAGGAGTCTTCTGTCTTCTATCCCTATAAATAGGGGTTAGTGGTGAATCAACTTTATATCAAGTTATCATCAATCAATCATACTCATATTCTTTACTCTTTATTCTCTTGTTTGCCTTTCTATCTAAAACCCAAAACTTCAACAGTTCCATTCAAAAATAATTGAATACACTAATTGCAAGAATACTACTGTATTGTGTTTTGATAAGCAATAATCAGACTCAAAATTGGGTGAAAATGATATGTCTTCCAGCCCTGTTTCATCATCCAAGGAACACATGACTGCAAATACCAATTCATAAATAAAAAATTTGTAATCTTGTCCGATCTTGACCTATTCCAATCAAATCCAACATTTCAATTACTTTGAGGATTAGTTTTAGGAAAAATCAGTTCACTTACCCTGATGGACTGCTGAAGACGCTGCCTTTCTAAATACTTAGGATTCACATGGATGCTATGAGGTGGGCGTTGTGACTGAGAATCACTTCTAAGTGTAGTAGATGCAGAAGCTGAACCATTGACTGCAGGAGTCAAGCCAAGTTCCTTCTCGATTATCTGAAGGGTCTGAGGAGGAAAGACTCCTCTCCAAGTTCCAAAAAGATGCCTCATACTTGAATGGACAGCAGGATCAACCTGTCTGTATGCCTTGCAGAATACCTAAAATGTAAAGGAGTAATTGGCAAGTACCTAGTTAAAAATAGGTGTATAAAATTAGAAAATAATCACAGAAAAAATGCAAAGGAAAAACTGCTTCCATTTTAACAGTTAGATTATTCATCTTTATGGAAATGCAAGAATTATGACAATATTATTAAACATGTAACAAACTCAAATTGAAATAGGTTAGTGTAAAAATTGATGATTGTGCAATCTGATTCTGAAGGATTCATCATAATAGACCATAATAAGTGCATCGAAACGGAGGTACAAAGGTCAACGAAAGATAAAGATAATAGATATCTCACCTCAGGTAGCCTGACGGCAAAGTATTTTATGTAATCCCGCCCAATATTCTTCACAATACTGTCTAAGAGATAAAGCGATGGCAGCTTTTGGTCACTGGGAACCTGGAAAGTTATTAACACACTTCAATGAAACATGACCTTTCATATAACAAATACAAAAACAAGGGAAGAGCCAGAAGTAAGATTGCTCTGACCAATGTAAATGAGAAAAAAAACTGAAATCAATAAACTTAACTTAAAATAAAAGTTAGTATTAAATTTCACCAAAAGTGGAATTCGGCACTGGGATTGGAAACTATCATATTTCCCCATGTACTGCATAGACACACACAGAGACAAACAAACAAACATTTTGAAAGAGTCTTTTAATCCCCTTCTCATACATAGTGGAGAAAAGACTGGGAGAATCGTTGAGCACCACTTTCCATCTACGCTTTGTGAGTCACATATGGAATAATTACAGTATCATACTTTACAGTATCATACTTGAAACGGACCGAATTGTCATCAACTCATCATCTAGCAAAGGGATTTTATTTCTTTTCGTAAATACAATTGGAAAATTAAATATATTTTTCTTTATTTTCAGATGCAGGCAGAGAGTACAATTTAAGGACCTCTAGCACAGAAAACCTCAACAGTACCAACGAAATGAAATGAAATTGGATGAATCACAATTGTCTTCCTTTTTAACTAGCATTCACCATTATATCATAATAAAATCTTTATAATAGTACAAACAAGTGAATCAACACTAATCCAACTTATCAACATGACAAGCAATAACACCTCTCCCTCACCATCACATCAGAAAGATCAAATCAAAGTGCCCATTATCAACCAACCACAAACCAGAAAAGATAATTGAAACCCAGCAGAAACAACCGAACAGGGTGTGAGCTGAAGTTCACCTCAATAATATTAGAACAAACAGCGCCAGCGATTGACTTAGCAGCAGACAGATTCTCTCCAGCAATTATAGTCAAGTTGGTAATTATCGGCTTCGAGTTAAAAGTGAGCTCAGCAAGCGCGGTCTTATACTGAATCACGAGCTCTTGATGCGGCGGTGGCTGAGGGTGGTAAGCGCCGCCACTGCTTTCAGAGTCTCTATCGTTTGTTCGAAACCTCGCAGACGACAACGTCGTAACGACAGGTTGTCGCTGAGGAAACGGTCTTGCAGTGGGGTTCGAACCGCGGCCGAGCTCATCGATCAATCGGGGCTTCTTGGAGCCTGGTTCTCTCGATCTGTCCAACGATCTACGCGTGCTCTCCATGTCCATCAAAATCAAACACAGCGAATCTAAAACCCTAATTCTAACCCTAATGCACTTTTGAAACTAGATTTACGACATGGAAATAGCATCCCGGTTATTGCTTTTCACGAGGATTTTATTTCCGTGGTGGAGAAAACAAACAAATAAAATTGAACAGAAGTTTTTATTCAAAATTGTACAATGAGGATTGAGAAAAACCCTAATCCCAATTCGGGTGGATGAATGGGAAAAAATAATAATACAACAAAAATTAAAAGAGAGAGAAAGTGAGAAGAGGGATCGAGAGGGAGAGGGAGAGGGAGAGGGAGAGAGAGAGCGTAAAAGGGGCTTGAATGTAATAAGAACTGCGATTGGGAGTCTGAATGAACGCACGAGTGTGGAGTAAAATCGCTTCACACAATCAATGAACTGTGACCGTGAGACCTAGCTTGAATCTTAAAAAATGGGGGATTTTTTTTTATACGTTTTAGAAGCATTTTTTTGGCAAAATTAGACCAGAGGTATTTTAAGCTATTTAACCGTAATAAGTTAGTTCTTTAAGTTTTTTTTGTACCACTTATGTCATTTAAGTTACACTGTTAGTCATTTTTTCATTTTTCGTTACAAAAAACTCAAATTGGCACTAATAGAGCTTACGTGGCCATGACGGAGTCTACGTGTCATCTATATGATGACAATTTGGTCATTTAAAACTACTGTATGTAATAATTTGGTACTTTCAACTTAAAAATTAAAAAATGGTTCATCTTCTTTTTCATTTAAGTTAAAAGGACCAAATTATTACATGACGGTAATCTTAAATAACCAAATTGTTACGAGACAGATGATACATAGGCTCCGTCATGACCACGTCAGTTCTATTAGTGCCGACTTGGGTTTTTTGTAAAGAAAAATGAAAAAATGACTAACGGTGTACACATTGTGTAACTTAAAGGACCTAAGTGGTACGAAAAAAACTTAAATGACCAACTTGTTACAATTAAATGACCTCTAGTGTAATTTTGCCCATTTTTCTTTATGAAAATAAGTTTAATTAGAAGCATACATATGGATTGAATTTATTAAATAAAATAATACTATCAAATAAATTTAACGGTTAACTACTAAGACACTGAGAATATGAGATTAGGTTCAAACTTTTAATTAGATTTAAACCTTGTGTAAAAAAAATAGATTTAAACCTTTGATAGATCCTTCTTGCCATTCCCGCAGTGGACAACTCAGTATTGGCCAGTGCGAAATTTGATCCTAAACACGAACGGAGATTAGTCTTTCATTGAAAGCGTTGGGACACTCTTTGGGTAGCCAGCAATGGTCCATACAAAAAAAAACCTTTGATAGATCTAATAGTATGTTTCACTTAAATTGGGGCGTAAAAGTACAAATGTAGAAGTTAGATCTCCATGTTCACATGAATATTAAATGGATGTTTTTTAAGAAAAAATATTAAGAATTTAATTTATATACACAATACGTATATGCATGTTGTGCACTATCTACTAATCACATGGTGACACATCATTAAAAAAAATTAGTCAATTAGTAACAAACCACTTCATAAATTGTGATTGGTAGTGGTCGTAAAAGTTCATCAGATATTGTGTATCCAAATTAAACTCAAATATTAAATAGAGGTCATTCACGCAAATGTAATGCTTCGCGCGATAGTTAAGAAAATGGTTTCATATGCCTATGTGCATCTCCTACAAAAAGAAAGGATCGCGTTAAACTAGACATAATACATCACTCCTAGTCCATGCAATGGAGAAACAACTTGCTAAACTAGACATAATGGTGCCTTCCTTGAAGTTTGACAAAAAATGGTTACAATTATTTTTGTTGTAATTTAATTTGTTCTTGAACCCGTTGTTGGCCTCCTTGTTAACTTAGAATTTCGACAAGGCTTTTGAGTGGTTAGTTAATAGGGTTTGACTTTTCATTAAAGATCATTCATAATGCCTTTGGAAAAGAAAAGTGGCATTTAAGTCATCTCAGCATGTTTTCGACAGAAGAAGTCTTCACCAATTCGATGAGGAAGAGTTTTCGACAGGACAGTATATTCAGGACTTCGTCAAGCAGTTATTGGCAAACAGTTATGTCGAATTTCAAGACTACGGTTAATACAACGTAGGCAGTTGTGGCATCGAACGTGGCACGAAGTTCATCACTGGTTAATGAGACGTGGCCACGTGTCCATAGCAGTTTACATTTCAGTCATTATTTTCTGTATAAATAGGGGTTTCTACGTAGAAATCAAGGGTGCCAAATTATTATACCAAACACACAGTTCTGAAACTCTAACTTCCAAGTCACAGCGAAAACAGAGTAAAAGAATTATTGTACAACGTATGTGAATTTGTGCACCTTTCTCTTTACATTTAATGCAATTTATTGCTTTCAATACAAGTCATTTTATATTTCTGCGTTCCATTTTACTACTTCTTTTTCTTTGATTTGCATTTTCATGGTGAATTGTCTCCCTTTTTAAAATATATTTGTTGACAAACTGTGGTGTTTAAAGGCAATTGCTTTAGAGATTTCTGGTTTAATCTCACAAACATTTCTAATAAAACCAGTGATTGTTTGCTAAAAACACCAGCAAACAAATTGGCACGCCCGGTGGGACAGTTTGCCTTTAATACGTAATTTTTCTATGTTCTTGTATGTGTTCGTATTTGCATGCACTTAAGAAGTGGAAAAATGGTTCGTCCTACTAATAATGCGTCTAGTTCTAATCATGTGATTTCACAAGAACAGGGAACAATAGTAGACTCTGCAAACGTAAATGCAGGATTGGTTGTGGGAACAATATCCCCATCATCATCAACAACTGTTCCTTCAGTATCAATGACTAACGTTGGATTAACGCAGTCAAACATGGCATCTATACCTATGCATTTGCCATCACATATGGGACTTCATAATCCTTATATGGCAATAGGAAGCGGTTTAAATCCACATTTTCATAATGTAAGTTTTCCTGTATTTCCTTCTAGATCATATGGCATGCCTACTGGAATGCCACATATTTCGACCATGTCTCCCGTACATGTTTCTTCTGAAAGTGTAATGGGTCGAAATCCCACTGCATTAACCAATGAATCTTTGTTTGCCTTACGACAACAAGTTGATGAGAGCAATCATGATATGGTTAATATGTTAACCCAACAAATTGGTACAGTTTTTAATCCATTGATTCAAAATACTAACACTAGTTACCAAATGTTAGCCAATCAAATGGGCCGAATTGCAGATTTCTTTGGGACCCCAACGGTTAATAATAGGCAAATTCCCAATGTGGTGAGTAATATGCCTGGTAACCCTCAAAGAGCAGTTACGGTCGAAGCCCAGGCAGTTGTAGGCGAACAACAAGGGTTAGCAAATCATATCCCTGAAGTAGTTTTGGTAAACCGAAACCAGAACGCTGACGAGGTTGTTCGACAAGTACAACGAAATAATGTTGACGTTCATGATAATATAGCCACTTTAGTAGAAACTATAATGGCGCAAAATGGTCTTAACATAGGTTTGCATAGGACAAATTTCATATCACCATTGTGTGAATATGTGTTGCAAATTGAGTTACCAAGGGGCTGGAAAGTTCCTAAATATACTAAGTTTGGTGGTGACACAAAAGAGTCTACTGTCGAACATATTGCTCGTTATTTGACCGAGTCTGGGGATATAGCCCAAAATGAGAATTTGAAGATGAAATATTTCCCAAATTCTTTAACAAAAAATGCTTTTACTTGGTTTACTACATTACCCCCTGGTTCTATTTTCACATGGGGGCAATTAGAAAAAGCATTTCATGCGCAATTTTACATGGGCCAATCTAAGATTAGTATCAAAGAATTGGCCAGTGTTCAGCGCAAAATACCTGAAACTGTTGATGACTATTTGAATAGGTTTAGGCTACTGAAGGCTCGTTGTTTCACACAAGTGCCTGAACATGAACTCGTCGAAATGGCTGCTGGTGGCCTTGATTATTCGATCAGGAAGAAATTGGACACATCTCATCTAAGGGATATGGCCCAATTAGCTGACAGAGTTCGACAGGTGGAAAGGCTTAAAGAAGAAAAGTCTACGTCAAATAGGTTTCATAAAAAAGAAAAAGTGGCTTATGTCGAAGAAGAATTCGACACCACACTTAGTGATGTCGAAAGAGAGGAGATAGACATGGCTGAACTCAAGCCTGGTCCTCCTTATACTTGTAAATTACTAAGGCCTGCTAATGGAAAAAATCCTGTTGAGCCAAAAAATGACAGATTTGTGCCTAAGACATATACTTTTGATGTTACTAAATGTGATGAAATATTTGAGCTGTTAGTAAAAGATGGTCAAATATTGGTACCTAGTGGCTTAAAAGTACCAACTCTTGACCAGAGAAAGAAAAAGGGTTATTGTAAGTTCCATAATTTTTTGGGACATAACACTGACCGTTGTGTGCTTTTCAGGGATCTTGTGCAAAAAACAATCGAAGAAGGTAGATTAAAGTTTGAAGATAGAAAGATAAAAGCTCCAATGCAAGTTGTAGATGACCCTTTACCCAAAGCTGAAGCCATGTATACAGAACCTTTCGAAATGAGTATAAACATGGTAGGTGCTGAAATGAAAGATCCTCCAAAGAAACTTAAATCCTCCACCAAGAAATTGGAAGGTTTTATATATGCTGAAGGGAAGAGACAAGAGATAACCTTGAAAGAATATGATGGGAAGTTACATGCTGTGTTCCCAAAAGCTGAAGAGGAATTGATAGATTTCCTCAACAGATGTAAGTGGAACAATTCTGAGGTTATGCTATGTCCAAGGTGCAGTGCTGTTTTCGACAAAGAAGCAGCTAAAGCTGTTGAAGGGTACCAGGATCAGGAACAACGTAAGAGGAAATGGCTTGACAATAGGCCGTCCTTTGATTTTGGTAGCACTGAGCTTCCTGGTTACAAGGCCAATGTTACGACTAAGCCTTCATCTAGCAAGGCTAATGTTTCGACTAAGCCTTCGACAAGCCAAGAGCCAGGAAAGAAAGGATCCATAAAACTGTTTGGTAAATCCTTCGTTCCACAAACGAATTCCCCTGTTGGAAAATGGGTTCACAACAATGCACCCGCTCAAGTTGTCCATCAAGGTGATTCCAACAAGTATAATTATTGAAATAATTATAAAGGTAAGAATCCCATGACTAAAACCCAGTGGCGTCGTTTTCAGAGAAACCAGAAGAAGAAAGCTTCTTTAGACGTGAACAAGGTTCCTAGTCACTTTGGAATCAAAGTCCAGTTGGGTGATAAGAAGGTGGCTTCTAAGGTTGAAGCAAGTACCAATGCTGATGTTGCTAAGCCTACAAGTGGGGTAAATAAGGCAAAAAGTAAGGATGTTTCGATGGAAAAACCTAGAAGGCCTGCACTTGAAAGAATCTGCCCTCCATCTTCGACATCTAAAGGGAAAGAAGCTCAGTCCGACTTTGATGAGGACATAGGTTCTGGTTTTGATGATTCTGACGATGACTTCGATGTCGTCTGTAATGTGGTGTCAATATTGCCATTGGAATATGATGTCATAACTGTGCCTAATAGTGAGGAAGAAGATTTCACTGAAGATATGGCTTGTCACAAACCCATGTGTTACTATGTGATGAATGATGGCTGTGTCGAAGAGCAGATGGCTACTTTCGAGAGGCCAGATACGAGTATGCAGAATCACCTGAAGCCTTTATATATTCAGGCTAAGGTTAATGGTATTGGCATCAACAAAGTGTTAGTTGATGGAGGTGCTGCTGTGAATCTTATGCCTGAAGTGCTTATGAAGAAGATAGGCATATCCATCACTGACCTTAAGCCACACAATATTGTCTTAAGTAATTACGAAGGCAAAACTGGTTACTCTCTTGGAGCCATTGAAGTGGAATTGATTGTTGGAACTATCAAGAGGACCACTCTGTTCTTAGTAATTGCTTCCAAAGCAAACTTCAATATGTTACTTGGAAGAGAGTGGATACATGGAGTCGGTGCTGTGCCTTCAACAGTACATCAAAGACTAGTGATGTGGAAGGAAGATGGTCTTGTCGAATACATTGAAGCAGACCAAAGTTATTTTCGTGCTGACGTGAATCACATCACCAAGGAAAATTTTGAGAAAAGATTGGCGAACATTGCGCCATGTCCATCTTCTAATGAGGCATACATTCCTGCTGATAATGTATTTGCTTCAGTTAATTTGCATCCAAACTATGGTTTTGTTTGGGAAAGGCAAATAATAGGAGATGCTACTGCCCAACCTGAAGGGTGGTATTCTGATTCTTAAAATGTTTCCTATGTCAGTTCCTAATGCATGGAACAAGATTACGGCTTATATGGCCGAAAATAAGTTAAAAGCGGCTATGGAAGCCGAATTAAATCATCAAACAATGGCTGTCGAAGCCAAAGGTTCTGTAGACGAAAATGGCATTATTATGAATGAAAAGCTTGATTGCATTTATGATAATGAGCCATTAGGTTTTGAAAAGGATCCTAGAGATTCAACAAAGCGAATGCAAGCTCAAGATCCATTGGAGGAAGTAGATTTGGGAGATGGCTCAAAGAAGAGGCCAACTTTTGTAAGTGCATATCTGGATGTTGCATTGAAAAACCAAGTTATAACATTGCTAAGGGAGTTCAAAGATTGCTTTGCTTGGGACTATGACGAAATGTCTGGATTGAGTCGAGACATTGTGGAATTACAATTGCCAATTCGACCAGAGAAGAAGCCAGTGAAGCAGATGCCAAGAAGGTTTGCTCCTCAAATATTAACTAAAATTAAAGAGGAGATCGAAAGGTTGTTCAAGAACAAATTCATCAGAACTGCCAGGTATGTCGAATGGTTAGCTAATATAGTTCCTGTAATTAAGAAAAATGACACTCTTAGAGTTTGCATAGATTTTAGAGACTTGAATAATGCAACTCCCAAAGATGAATATGCAATACCTGTGGCAGAAATGTTGATAGATTCAGCAGCAGGATTTGAATACCTCAGCATGCTTGATGGTTATTCTGGGTATAATCAAATCTTTATTGCTGAAGAAGATGTATCGAAAACTGCATTTCGTTGCCCAGGAGCATTAGGTATTTATGAATGGGTAGTAATGCCATTTGGTTTAAAAAATGCTGGTGCTACATATCAGAGGGCAATGAATTGTATGTTTCATGATTTTATTGAAAATTTTATGCAAATATACATAGATGATGTGGTAGTTAAATCTTCCTCAGAAAATGGCCATTTAGACCATCTTCGACAATCTTTTGAAAGAATGAGGAAATATGGATTGAAAATGAATCCATTAAAATGTGCCTTCTGTGTGCGTGCAGGAGATTTCTTGGGTTTTGTGGTGCACAAAAAAGGCATTGAAATCAATCAGAATAAGACTAAAGCTATAATTGACACGAAGGCTCCTTCAACCAAAAAAGAACTTCAGTCATTGTTGGGAAAAATCAATTTCCTACGAAGATTCATATCAAATCTAAGTGGCAAAACTCAAGCATTTTTGCCATTGTTGAGATTGAAAAAAGAAGAAGTTTTCAAATGGGAATCAGTTCATCAAGCAGCCTTTGAAGAAATTAAGTCTTATTTGATGAAACCACCAATTCTAATGCCTATTATTAGAAACAAAGTGCTCAAATTGTATATAGCAGCATCTGAAAAAACAATAGGTAGCATGTTAGCTCAAGAGGATGATAATGGTGTCGAAAGAGCCATATATTACCTTAGTAGAGTCTTAATAGATGCTGAAACTAGGTACAGTTCTATAGAAAAGTTGTGCCTTTGCTTATATTTTTCATGCACAAAGTTAAAGCAATATATAAAGCCAGCTAATGTTTGTGTTTATTCGCATTCTGATATTATTAAGCACATGCTGTCGAAACCAATAATGCATAGTAGAATTGGTAAATGGGCTTTAGCTTTATCTGAATATGACTTAACTTATCAACCTTTAAAATCAATTAAAGGACAAGTGGTTGCTGATTTTATAGTGGACCACTCTGTTGTCGAAGAAACATTACATTTCGTAGACACATATCCTTGGAGGTTGTATTTTGATGGTTCGAGTCATAAAAAAGGAGTTGGGATTGGTGTTTTAATTATTTCACCAAATAACATTCCAACGAAGTACAAATGTAAAATTCGAAATCATTGCTCAAATAATGAAGCTGAGTATGAGGCTCTTATTATAGGCCTTGAAATTTTACTTGAGCTGGGGGCAAGATGTATTGAAATAAAAGGTGATTCAGAATTGGTTATCAAACAAATGACCAAAGAATATAAATGTATTAAAGAACACATTATTAAATACTTTATTATGGCCAATTCCTTATTAAAGAGATTTGACTCTGTTCATTTAGAACATTTACCACGAGTTGATAATCAAGTGGCGAATGATTTGGCCCAAATTGCATCAGGTTATAGAGTTTCACAACAAAGCCTTGAAGAATTAGTCGAAATAAAAGAGAAACTCGTGTCTGATGATATTTCTTCATCATTATTATCAACACCAAAAACTGGGGGGGCAACAAATACAGATGAGGAATGTATCGAACAACACCACATTGTTGATGAAGTTGTTTTAGCAGAAGTTTTTGCTATTGACAATATGGCCAATGATGATTGGCGAAAGCCCATTGTAGAATACTTGCAAAATCCCACAGGAAATACCAATAAAAAGGTAAAGTACAGAGCTTTAAGCTATGTGGTAATTGGAAACGAATTGTTTAAGAAAACTCCTGAAGGAGTATTATTGAAATGTCTTAGTGAAAATGAGGCATATTTAGCAGTTTCTGAGACACATAGTGGAGCTTGTGGTTCGCACCAAGTAGGCCATAAAATGAAATGGCTGTTATTTCGACAAGGAATATATTGGCCATCAATGTTGAAAGATTGCATAGAGTTTGCCAAAGGATGCCAAGAGTGTCAAAAACATGCTGGAATACAACATGTGCCTGCAAATGAATTGCATGCCATAGTGAAACCTTGGCCATTCAGAGGTTGGGCTCTGGATATAATTGGAGAAATAAAACCAACATCATCAAAAGGTCATAGGTATATATTAGTAGGAATTGATTATTTTACCAAATGGGTTGAGGCAGTACCTTTAACCAATGTTGACCAAGAAGCAGTAATACGGTTTATACGAAATCATATTATTTATAGGTATGGAATTCCAGAAACCATAACTACAGATCAGGGTTCTGTTTTCACTGGTAGAAAAATGGTGGAATTTGCTTCTGAAATTGGTTTTAAGTTATTAACTTCGACACCATATTATGCACAAGCCAATGGTCAAGTGGAAGCTCCCAATAAGATCATTATTAACTTGATTAAAAAGCATGTTGGGCAAAAACCCAGAAATTGGCATAACACTTTAGATCAAGTTTTATGGGCTTGTAGAAATTCACCCAAAGAATCTATCAATGCTACTCCATACAGGTTAACCTTTGGACACGATGCAGTATTGCCTGTTGAAATCTGTTTACAATCAACAAGAATTCAAAGACAGTATGAAATTCCTTTTGATCATTATTGGAATATGATGCTTGATGAGTTAGTTGATTTAGACGAAGAAAGGTTGTTAGCTTTGGAAATGCTTATTCGACAGAAGGAAAGAGTAGCTAAAGCTTATAACAAAAAGGTTAAGTTAAAAACCTTTAATTCAGGTGATTTAGTTTGGAAAGTGTTGTTACCTATGGATAAAAAAGATAGAGTCTTGGGTAAATGGTCACCTAGTTGGGAAGGTCCACTTCGTATTTTGCAATGTTTTTCTAATGGGGCATACGAAGTCGAAGAATTGGGTGACGAAAATAGAATCTTCAAAATAAATGGCAATTAAGTATTTAAAACAGTATAAGCCAACATTAAACGAAGTTAGAATCGAGCAAGGATAAAACCGTAAATTGGTTCAAAATGGTAATGTATTCAATCAAAATAATTACATAGCCATTAAAAGAAATTCTACACTATTACAAGTTACTAAAGGCTTTGAAGAGAATGCTTGAGCCTGTAGAGGATTCTGGTGCCCACAGCAATTGAAGACTCCAGAAAGCTTAACTCTTTGTCCAGTTGAGCAATAGTGGCTTGGTGTTTTTGAGCATCATCAAAATGTTGAAGAACCTCAGTAGCTGCCTTTTCAATCTTCGACTTAGGGGTCTCCATCCTTTGCTGCACTAAACTTTTTTGGAGTTTAGCATTTGCCAGTTTTGTTTGGAGAATTCTTATCTCTTCATCATAGTGCTGAATTTTTGAATCCCAGTTAGCAAGTTCTTGCTCATCCTTTGTTATTTGAACTTCCAATTCATCAATAGGGGTTTGAGAAACCTTGAAGGCATTAATTTTTTCTTGATGAAGTACAGCCTCTTGGTTTTTCAACCTGGAAATTTCAGAGCGTTTGCTCATGTGAAGTGCAAAAGTTTCAAAGACTGGCAAAAATTCGATCAGGAAAGCGAAAAGTTTTGCATTAGGCTCTGATTGTAGCAATTTTTGAACGATGTCCTTAATTGCAAAGCTTTCTGTGGGGTTCTCTTCAATCCTAGTAAAGAGATTGCCTTCCAAGACCTTAGCTTTTAATTGTTGAAGCAATTCTTCAGTAGATTCTTGAGTAACAGAGGTCAAGGAAGTAGTCGAAGCACTGGAGACCATGGCAGGAGAAGAGGAAGAAAGGCTCAGCAAATGTTTAAGAGCAGCCAAAGGATTTGTCGTCTTCATCAGCGAAAACTCCTGATCACTCATAGCGCTACTAGTTGATTCTTTGGTAGAAGCTTTTTCTTGAACCTCAATTTCAATTGTCTATTTGATTGAATCCTTAGCGCCTGCCACGTCTGGTGTTTGCTCGTTAGTTCGCTCAAGTTCTATTTCAACATTCGCGTTAGTAGCGTTGTTTGTTCCTTCGACGTCAACAATCATAGGAGAATTTTGGGTAGTTGGAGTTACTGTGGAGATTTCCTCAGGCGTTGATGGTGCAGGCAAAATGTGTTCAGTCGAAAGAACATTTGGAGCAGCTACAGATTCGACAACAGAAACTTCGACTGATGTGTGAAGTCTCTTAGGGGGAGGTCCATAAGATTGCTCTTGTGGTTCTTTGATCACAATCCCTTGAGCCCTTGCTTGGGATTCGGGTTGCATTCGTTTCCTTGACCGGTGAATAAGAGGCATGTTATCACCATCACTATCAGTATCCTGCGAAAGAGAAACACGAGTTTAAAACACAATTAAGTGTTAAAAGAGTCGAAGAAACTTGAAACAGAAATGAAGATATATTTGTTACCTCAGAACTGGAAACAAGTAGGCTTTTCCCCATTGCAAGAGGACTTGTTATTCCAGGTTTCTTCTGAAAGAGGAAAAAGAAATAAAGGTGATGAAACATGATCGAACTTTCTATTTAAAAAGTCTAGCTAATTAACAAAGATGTACCTCTATTTGGAGTAAGTTGGAAGTGGATTTAATCACAAGTTTCTTCTTTGTCTTGGGTGGTGTTCTTGCTGTTGGCTTGTTTTGCTTTGGTGCTGCTTTAGTGGGCTTTTTCTGTGAAACAGCAGCTGTTCATAATGCAAAGATTTTATCAGGCAAATGGTTTTAAAATTTTAACTAATGAAAAAATATGTTTCCAATTATCTGGGGATACTTGGGGATTTGTTCTTCTCAGCAATTTGAGAAGGAAAAGCTGAATACAAAATTTTTGAAATTTCTACATCAGTTTTTCCTTTAGAAGCTTTAGTATAATATCCTCCCCACCAATCTTGGAATGTCTTCGTGCAAGAAAAGCTTGGTTGAAATTTAGCAGGTTCAAAGAGCAAATCTTTGAAACGAAAATTCTTGAAGACTTGTTGATAAGCTTGCTCTGTTTCTGGAGTGTTGAACTCTCTCCTGTGCAAGCAGACCGGAGCCGGTCGAAGTTGGCATAGCTCAAATTGCCTTGAAAAATAGCTGGGAAAATATTTGCTAATGCGAAGATTGTTTTTATTGTTGCTTGGAGAGAGCCTGATCGAAAGAAGAGAAGGCGAAAGATAGGCTTGCCAGATTTGGTTTATTTCTTCAGCATTTTCTGTTGAGTTAGAGGGAAATTCGTTGATGAACCAAGATGGTCCAAAAGTGCATTTGACAAAAGGCGCCATAGCATCAACGAAAGTAGTGCACTTGTTGAAGATGTCGAAGTACATGGAAAACGCTTCTTCATAAGACAAGTTTTTCTCCCTATTCTTCAATTGTGCTAGTCGAACTCCTTCTGTTCTTCTAGTTGGTAAGGTTGGTCGAATTTCCTTAGGAATAAACAAGTTCAGCCTTGATTCAAAAGTGGCTAAGAGCCAAAGTTGCATAAGCCACATAGGACCAGCAACGAGCAATTTGTCAGTTGGTTCGCCTTCTTTCAATTCGAGGGCAGCACTATCAAGATGCTGATAGAGATTCCCTAAAACCAATTTCGCTAAATTGATATTCTTGGCCTTATGGAGTTGAATGGCCAAAGGAACGAAAACTTTTGCTACTTGGAGAGAACGGGAGCAAAAGACAAAACATGACAACCATAAGGTAAGAAAAGCTATATGTTCTAAATCAGATACTTCAGCATTCTCAGTATCATGATGATCAGTAATATAAGCACTAAAGGTAGGGTTGTTAAATGAGAAGCCATAGTCGTTGGTGGCCAGTTTAGGGTCAAAAGTTTCGCCCAGTGGTTTCAGGCCAGTAATGGCAGCCACATCCAACAGAGTGGGAGATAACATGCCACACTTCAGATGAAGGCTATGAGTGGATATATCCCAGAACTGTAATGCTGCTAGAATCATAGTGCTGTCGTATTTGGGTCCATATTTCGACAGTTGGATAATGTCGAAAATCCCCTGTTCTTGCCAAATGGTTTCCTTTTGTTTTTGAACTTTGTCAAGCCATGCGATGTAATCACTTTGTTCTACCTTAGGAGCAGATCTAAATACTCTGTTGGGGTTTTTCAGAAATTCCAAATGGAAAGGAGTTTCCTCAAAAATTCTGGGTTGAAGTTTTCGGTGACTAGGAAAAATCGCCTTAACTTCTTCGCTTTCTATGGGGTCAGGAAGAGGACCTAAATAAGCATGGGTAAAAGGTTTACCAGATGGAATAAGTATCTGATTAAACCAAGTTGGTGAAGGTTCTGCAACGAATCCTTCAAAGCCATGCACAGCAACTGTTTGTTTTTGAGGTTGAGCGCTGGAAGAAGCCATCTGTTGTAAATAACGAACAAAGAGGGTTGGATTCTTAGTAGAGATGTCGAAACGATGAAAAAGTTTGAAGCTTTCGTGAAAAGGCAAGGTTAACTGAGAAATTTTCAGAGTTTAAGGTTCAAAGGGAGCATGAGATTGAAGAAGATGAAGTGAAACGTATTTATACGTTAGAAGTGCAACGGTTACACAGTTACGACGTTTCGCACGTTTGAGATTCTGAAAGGACGTGGTCCACCAACCAAATGACGTGGCCCAATAAAACGGTTCGCTTTATCTGCGTAGGGTTATGATTATTGTTCCCTATCACCATTTAATGCAAAGTTGTTGGAGGTGACGTTTCGAAATTTTCAAAAATATTCTTTTTCTTCCTTAACACTTGTGTTGTCGAAAAAGATATTTTTGGGGGGCAATTTGTTAACCTAGAATTTTGACAAGGCTTTTGAGTGGTTAGTTAATAGGGTTTGACTTTTCATTAAAGATCATTCATAATGCCTTTGGAAAAGAAAAGTGGCATTTAAGTCATCTCAGCATGTTTTCGACAGAAGAAGTCTTCACCAATTCGATAAGGAAGAGTTTTCGACAGGACAGTATATTCAGGACTTCGTCAAGCAGTTATTGGCAAACAGTTATGTCGAATTTCAAGACTACGGTTAATACAACGTAGGCAGTTGTGGCATCGAACGTGGCACGAAGTTCATCACTGGTTAATGAGACGTGGCCACGTGTCCATAGCAGTTTACATTTCAGTCATTATTTTCTGTATAAATAGGGGTTTCTACGTAGAAATCAAGGGTGCCAAATTATTATACCAAACACACAGTTCTGAAACTCTAACTTCCAAGTCACAGCGAAAACAGAGTAAAAGAATTATTGTACAACGTATGTGAATTTGTGCACCTTTCTCTTTACATTTAATGCAATTTATTGCTTTCAATACAAGTCATTTTATATTTCTGCGTTCCATTTAACTACTTCTTTTTCTTTGATTTGCATTTTCATGGTGAATTGTCTCCCTTTTTAAAATATATTTGTTGACAAACTGTGGTGTTTAAAGGCAATTGCTTTAGAGATTTCTGGTTTAATCTCACAAACATTTCTAATAAAACCAGTGATTGTTTGCTAAAAACACCAGCAAACACTCCTCTAAGTGAAGTTTTTTGCTATGTTTTTATCACGCGACATAACTAATGAAAAGCATAGGAAAAATTGCTTATGAAAAAGTTAACAGTGGGTCTCTGTTATACGTTTAGCTTAAAGGTTTAGTGAGTTGAAAGTATGGATGCGGCAACTTATCTTTTGTTTTTTAAAAAATGAGATCCACGTCAGTTCGTGGAAAATTCGTTAACGGTTTGTTCGCTATGTATAGCAATACTCTATAAAAAATACCCAATTTCAAAGGCATTGAGTAAGAGCTTCAGGCCAACAAAGATAAATCGAAAACACATAGCACTTAATACATTTTCCCACCATCTTTCTCTACCTAAGATGTCTAAATTACTTATATCCCCAAAACTACACCCCCCCCCCCCCCCAAAACCCCCATGCCACCATTTCCTTCCCCATAACCTCTCCCAACCTCCAGTTCTATGTGACACTCTTAACCCCGTGTTTGAAATTTGTGTACATTTGATGGAAGGACATACTCAATCTTTTGGTAAAAATATTTGGTTTGCGGACAATATTTTTGAGAATTTTTAAAAACATTCAACACATAAATTAAGGACATCACAGGTCTATCCATAAACATTTTATTATTTTTTGGTAGAAAACGGGGGCAGAGCCCTAGAGAAAATAATGTTTCACTTTCATAAACATCCAAACATGAAAAATGTTTAATCAAATGTCATTACCACCAAAACATTCTCGATGTTGCGTGTGATTGGAGCTTGTAACTTAAGCCAATTTTACAATAATTGACATAAAGCACAAATTCATGAAATACAAAACACATGACAACTCGGAGTCAAACTCCTCGTCAAGACTCGGTCTCCACATTTGATGTACGCGCATTCATCAAAAGGAACACAAGCACGCAACTTAAATATTGAGGTAGTTAACTCTAACAGGTATCTCTTAGCCTAAGACGCAAAAATTAAAAATTGAGTGATGTCATACGCTAATTTTGTCCGGCTAATTTAAAGTTTACTAGGAAATCTAAAATATTGTGTGTCGTTCCCAGTCGCGTATAGGCGTGTTTCTTCTCATTGGTGCGCGTGTGCTTTTGTTAATAATGTACACATTTTTGTCCCTGTTGCGGACACGCGTTCGCGTCTCATCGTGTACGTATGTTTATCGTCGTTGTTGTCAATTTTGTTATAAAAATCCAATAAAAATCAGATTGTGAATAAATGCTTTTTTTTTTATAATCAGTTTTTTTTACCAAGTCAGCTTTTAGTAAACATGTTTAGACAAAATAAATAGATAATAGAGAAAACCATAAATAGAGCTGTCTTTATTGTTACATCCATATACATAAATAAAATTAATACAAGATTAGAATCAGAATTAATTAAATAAGAAAAATAAATAATAAAGTGTCATTAGCTTGCTTGTATTGACTTCTCCCCTTTTAGCCAAAGTTAAACATAGACTTACAAGCAACCCCACTACTCCACGCCACTGCTTGCTGATTGCTTTCAGCAGTGTACATTTCTCCTCACTGTTACACGCCACCCCCTCACTGCTCCGGTCCAAGCCTCTGTCTCCCACGCCTCTCCTGCGCCCATGCTTCTCTGCCCATACTCTGCAAACTCACTCTGCAAACTCGTCCTCTTTCACATCCAAACATCCAAGTTGCATTCTTGCTTTGCTAATAAGTTTCTCAGTAACAGCCGCAACTTTTGACAAAAAAAAGAGGAATCACACCACTATGGGCACCGCCCTCCCACGGCGGTGCTCCACCCCACCACCACCGCCATTCTCTCTCTCTCTCTCACCAACCCAAACACCCATTTTCATCTCCACACCACACAAAAAATACACTCAGTAAATCAAAAACAAAAGAGAGAAGAAACACATGAAAACCCACCATAATTTTCAACCTCCTCCATAACCACTGTTTTCACCTCGCTCCACCGCGAGTCACCGCCGCCGCCGTCGCAAACCACCGCAAACAACCACCCACACGGCTACCACCTCCCAAACAGCCGCCACCACCCACCACTGTCTTCTCTCTCTTCGCAAACCACCACAAACACCAACACCCTCTCTCTATTCGCCAACCACCACAAACCACCACAAACCACCACCACAAAGCCTCCCCATCTCACCACCACCATCACAAAAAAATGAAATAGAAAAAGTAAAGAAAAAATGGACATCACCTTCATCTTCCCCCTTTACATCACCATTTTTGCTCTCCATCTTTTATCCTTTTCTCTCTCTTCAAAAAAAAAAAAAAAACTCACTCCATCTATTTTCCAAACCTGCTGTTGCGGCTCCATGATGGTAGAAATTAGGGTTCCCTAATTGTGTGTGTTTCCTTTTATACTTCTTTATTCCCATTTATTTTTAAAAACAAATCAAATTAGAATCTCAGATCACTATTCGCACCCCTATTGTTTGATTACTACAGCGCCCCAGTTTTAAAGCCCAGTCGAAGGTTTGCATCCTATTGGCCCAGTCGCTGATCAGTCTAAAAAAGAGGAAATGGGGATTTATCTTTTCACACCTCCCAATTTCAACAATACAACCCTCTACTGCTTTATGCACCCCTCTTTTACAAAAACGCCCATTTTCCCTTCCTTTTATATTTTGCTACAAAACAAATATTTTCCACAAATCTATATTTTCCTATAATATAAATAAACTTCTTTTTGTCAAGAATAGAGGATTACGTCGACTGTAAAGTCAGATTAAATTGCATTTTAAGGCGAATGAGCTGTACGGCTCACGAACCTTAAAACCTCTATAAACAAAAACATATTTTTCTATCCAAGAACTACGTGTGATTTGATTCTCTACCAGGAGATACGTAGGAGCGGAGGGCGGCCGACCTCTGTCAATTGCATTAATAAAAAACCATTTTTTAGTCTTTTCTAAACATTTTCTTCCGTAGTTCTCAACAAAAGTACAAAAGCAATTGTTTTCATTAAGTCTTTTTCAATTCATTTCATAACAAAAGGGAAATAAATATTTTTCAAAGTTAATATGTTTTGCGCAACTAATCAGAGGTAACCTTTTAAAAAGGATGCTGTGTGGTGCTAATACCTTCCCCACGCATAATCGACTCCCGAACCCAAAATCTGGTTTCCAAGACCATTTTCATTTTCAAAGGGTTTTTTCAATGTTTTCTCTAATAATTAAACATTGATGGCGACTTCATTGAACTCGAGCGATCCACCGGATTTTTCGGTCGCTACAGCTGGCGATTTCACTGGGGACATTTTCGAGAGTCAAGCCTGACATGGTTAGTTGTGCTAAACTTTAACTTTTTCTATGTTTGTTTCCCTTTCACATAAATAGTTATTTATTTTATTCGTTGTAAATATTATTATTCTGCATCAACCTTAGGTTAGATGATCATGTTTTATTTTGTGAATATGGCATATATTTCGTCTATCTTACTGTTTAAATAACCTTATGTCTTGCTCCTATCACACACATCACGTACATCTTTGCACACACTTTTGAGTGGGGCCTTATACCCGGGTCTGAAAATAACCTAGGACGAGTGGAGATTATTAGTGACAGTCATTCTGGATTTTATCTGTCTGACTCTCATGAAAATCTCAGCCAGAGTACGCTCTTTCAAGGAATCCCACACCAGGTAGCTCGCTATCGTTGTGGATCATATCATGAAGGGGATTTAGCTCTGGAGACCTTTGTGAGGAAATGATTAGAGCCACCCGAAAGGATGATCACTAAAGTGACCCTAGATCATGTTGAAAATACCAATTTAGACATGGCTCATTTAGGACACTGGGGAGCATCTTCTTTATTTTATTTAGGCTAAAGTGCTTCCGGGGTCCCTTATCTTTATTTAAAGTAACGAATTAGTCCTTTATGTTTTTTTTGGCCCAAATAAGTCCTTTATCTTTCAAATTTTTAACACATAAATCCTTTTCCGTTAACAGTGCTGATTTATGTGTCAAAAAAAAAGATTTATGTGTTAAAAATTTGAAACATAAAGGACTGATTTGGGACAGAAAAGGGTTTATGTGTCAAAAATTTAAAACATAAAGGACTGATTTGGGACAAAAAAAAGATAAAGGACCAAATCGTTACTTTAAATAAAGATAAGGGACCCCGGGAGCACTTTAGCCTTTTATTTAATATTGTCTTTTCCCTTACAATAAAGAATTATTATTATGTAGTCATGTCATTGTACCCAATAACAATGCATTCATGCATCATGTTGCTCAAAGGCATTATTTTCTAAAAAAAAAAAACAAAAAGGCATGACATTATTCTTTTATTACTGCATCATTCGTGCATCTAATTCTAATTATTTTCTAGTTTTTTTTCTAGAAACATGTCTCATGCATTTTTTATATTCTTTCGCATATCAAAAATGTTCAAACATATCATTTTGCATGCATTTCAATGACCGTCGGGGAATTATAAAACTTTTTTAAAGAGAACAAGCATTTGAAAGTCAGACCACCTGGATCATACTTTAATAAAAAGCTCACAATTCCCCGACGAGATTAATAAAACCATACATTCGCATCTCATGCACACTCATTCATTCATATTCTAAAAAAAATCAGGGTAAAAAAAAAAAGCAAGTTGGTTCGCCAACACTCATGCATCTGTTAAAATCATGTCAAGCAAGATGGTTCGCCAACACTCATACATTCTTTTCTTCCCATGCATTAAAAAATCACTGCGAGTGTCATGCATTCTATTTCCTCGCACAAAAATAATTTTTAGCTCGCACTACCATTCCTTCATAATCATTCACAAAAATCATCATCACGTAGTGTAAGCATCACATCTTTTACGACATCATTATCATCAAATACGTCATTCCCCCCTGCATGCATCATTTACGAATAAAAATAAGTATCATTACTCTTGCATATCATCATAAGAAATATGTTTTAGCTAGCATTTTGCATTATCTACATGTTGCATCGCGTCTAACAGTAAACACAAAATCATTTAGAATAGATGGTCTTCTCAAGCGATCATTTCTTCAAGGATTTCGTACATTATCATTCATGCATCACATTTGGTTCCTAGAAAAAAATATAAGCACAAAAATTCTGTTCATACAACATTAGCATCGCATTTAGTATTCGCCGCCACTCATTCATAATCATTCACAAAAATCATCATCAAATAGTGTAGGCATCACATCATTCATACATCATTTCATTCATGGTGTAATCCTAGTTCAAATGCATCATTCCTCCATGCATGCATTATTTTCTAAAAAAGAGGGGTCATATCATCATTCTTGCATCATTCATCACCAAAAATATATTTCAGTTAGCAATAAACGACGATCTGCCTCACCTACATGGTACATCGTCTCCAAAAAGTAAAAAAAAAAATCGTTTAGAATAGCTAATCTTTCCAAGAAATCATTCCCTTCATGCATTGCACGCACTTGCGTTTTCATCATACATATCCATCATCATGTGCATTACATTTTTCTAGAAAGGAAAAATCATCGTGCATTCATAACAAAATAAGATCATTCTCTTCATACGTATCTCATTGTCATTTCATGCATCTCATCATCTTTAAATAACAGAAATATCATTTGCATCATTTGTCCATCTTGCATACCCACAAAAAAAAATCAATGATATACTTGTTTAAGTTGTCATCACGCATTTCATTCATCTTCATTGTTGTTTATTTACAACAAACGTCCATATGTTCATGCATTATTACTTTATCCAAAATCATATAAATAAAAAAATCGCCATGCATTCATACTAAAATGATTTTTTCATAAACATCTCACTGTCATTCCCCTACCATGCATCTTATCGTTTAGAAAATAACAAAAATGTCATGCTTTTATTTGTTCATCCTGCCAAGGTGCGTCATCTTGCATATCCATACACCAGAAATGATAAATATCACATTGATATTATAAAAAATTACATTCATTTATTATTTCATCACTCCTCTCCATGCATCATAAAGGAACAAAAACAAAAGTCCTTCATTCTTGTGCATCTCAAATACATTAATCTCCTTCATGCATAAAAAAAAAAGGGTTATTTATTCCTCACACATTCATCTCAAAGGCATCACTCCCATGCATCATAAAAACAAAAGTAAAGGTTTTTATTCCTCTTACATGCATCTCATATTCTTACATGCATCAAAATAAAAATCAGAAATTGCTTCATTATTGCATCATTCATCATCCAATAGCTTTTTCTGGTTAGCATCTTATTTTAGTTGAAACGCAAAAACATAAAAAATCATACACTTGTCTAAGGTATTATTACGTATTTCATTCATATGCATTGTTGTCCATGTACAGTAACACTCATATGTCCATGCATTATACCTAAAAAAAAACTCATGAATTTTCTCGTTGTGGAAACACCGTTTGATGAGAAACGATGCATTCTTAAAAATATATTTGAATTGATTCCTCTTCCTTGAAAAATGTTGTCATACCTTAACTTGATTCACCAACATCAAGTTTCTTCACTCTTCATCCCATATACGTCCTACTCATACCTACCACATTCATGAAAACCATCCACCCACTTAACCCTTTAATTCAATTCACCAATAACTCGTTCATCATCATGGTCACTACAATATTGACCGCATCATTTCAAACCCTTCCTCCCATAGGCTTGACCCTTAGCCTCTGCATGCCTCACCAAAAGCATTAGCCAACATATATCTCACACCCGTGATAAGAAGCTTAAATGTCTATTTTGTTAACTTGTGTGGTTTTGGCAATTAAAATTGTTCTATCTTAACCAGTGTTAACTCTCCATGAAGCATTTGCAAAATAAACTAACATGACATGTGTGTTTACCCTTGTTTGAGTCAGTTATACTACCCCCATCTTTCCGCCATTTCCAAAAACCAGATCCAACCATCCATAAAAGGCGCAATCCCCCTAGTGATGAAATTTCACTAGTAATAGTTTGAAAGCTCCATACTGGGGCAGAGTGATGATTACTAAGATTTCCTGCTGACATTCCAAACGCTCGTGCAAGTCCTTTGAGTTAAAAAAAAAAACAAAACAAAAAAAAGAAATCCAAAAAAGAAGAGCCCGTTAGGTTGAAAACTCATAAGAGCAACCCAAGCAAAAATTAGGGCATATATAAAAAAAAGAAGGAAAAATAAAGAAAAGCAAATATGTTAAAATGAGGTTTTGTCCTATGCAACCATGATTTGAAGTGAAGTTTGGCCACTCCCCCCACATCCAAAAATGAATCAGCCTTTATACTCATTTTTGAGCCAAAGAATTCCTTCCATCACCCTAAACAATGATCAATCCCATATTTAACGATGGTGTACCGCATTTATCAGCTCGCTCAGCTCAAAAAAAATCGCAAAAAAAAAGAAGAAGAGAAAGTAAAATTCAAAAAAAGGATTGAAAAATCCTGAAAGTGAAAGCAATAGAAATTGCGAGCTGATACTTCACACCGTCAAGCACATAAAATGATCATTGCCTGAAATCGACTCTCAAACACTTCCTTTGGCCTAAATATCCTACCCTCTATAAACCCTTGGCCGCGTTACAACCCTAAACAGGTTCACGCCACCCGGAAGCACAAAAGACCATTTGTCTCAACCAATCCCCCAAACACTCCTATGGGCAAAGTAATCATTTCCTCCATCACCAACCATTGGCCATAAATACAATCCTAAGGTCTATTCTGATCAATGATTGGTTGCTTCCACTTTTCTCAAAGCTTATCTTCTAGGACAAAATAATCAGAATAACTTATTTACTAAAAAAAAAGGAAGATTATTACAAAAAAAGGAAAAAAAGAAAAAACTCAAAGAGGCTTGCACGCCCAAAATTCTTACAAGAGATAGCGATTTTAGTGATCATCAATAACGTGAAATCTCATCAAGTCAAAGACTCTTGGCTGTCGTAGTCTGTGGAATCTTCCCAAAAGAAAACTACAAATCCCTACTAAGGCAGTTACTTGACTTACCACCTCAAAGTGGGGCACTACCCTCACCCGTCATTCCTCTCGAACCCGGTCAAACTTTTCAACTCCCCCCTAAATACCCTCACCTTTCATCTCGTTCGTATACTACACCCATACAGCCGTTCCAGACCAATTTCCAAACCATTATTCTGACTTTGCACCCTGCCTCAATCTCACTCGAGATGGGGCAGTCTTCATCTTTCATGGATTGGGGCAAGCCCGTCCTCTTGTAGACTGGGGCATCATATCCCTCAGGCCAAAATTATCCTTTCGCCTCCCATTCCATTCATTCCTAGCCACTTGTCACCCCAATACCAGCATATTTCCCAATCCCTCAATCAGTCTATACCCTTAGTTGTCATTGTCCTCCCTAGACAAAGGCAGACTGTTTCACGCCCCACTATTTGAAGTCAAAATTGGGACAGTTAAACATTTCCTACTTTGGGGCAAGCTCATATCTCATATGTTTGCTCAAATAAACCCATTCTTCACTCCACTCGCGCGTCACAACCCTGAGTCGACTGACACACTCATTTGCATTCACACTGTTTTTCATATTTGTTAAACGAAATGCTTCAAAGAGAGAAACACACGTTAATGACGTATTTTTGACAATTCCTCCAAGCTAACATCGTAGACTTGAAAGCTTAGCCATCATCGATCATCATAACCAAATGAGAACCCATTTGAACAAGTCTGCAAATACACATCTCGATCTCTAGAAGGGGCCCTAATAAATTGCCACGAGCCGCACTTTCAAAATGGCAGCCTCAAACTTACCAGAGTTTGAGTTAAAGCCATCAAAAATTTCTTACAAGGAATTATCAATTCAAAATATTCATCTCTCTGTTCCTAGCAACAAAAGTTTTGTTTCTCATCAAACATTCCACTTGTTTTTGCTTACACAATTTTGCTTCTTTCGCATTACGCATGCATACATGCATACCCGCACATAACATGTATTGCTTCAATAAAAATGACAAATGTCGGTCTCATCATTACCAAAAGTCTCGTCTGCATCCCAATCAATCATATCATATCACCGCACCATGCATTCATGCACTTCCTTTTATTCACCGTAGCGTTTGCATCAAATGATTACATATTCATCATATCAACATTCTCATGCATTCATCAAACACCGAAAAAGGCAATAAAAGGAAAAGACAAAAAAATCATGTCACATCCCGACAAACATCCAATCATTGCACCATGCATTATTATATCTCAACATCAAGTCATGCAGCTACCACAACTCTTGCATCTAAGCATTACGTGTGCACATTCATTCATTCACACATAAAAAGAGGAAAGAAAGAAGAGACAAAAATCATCCACATAGCATAAATCATTCCACCACATAAACAACACCTGCATCTAAGCGGTACATTTGCATTCACATCTGCAGTCACATACACGGCTTATCAATTTCTGTTCCCGACCAGTTTCAGCATCCATCATTCACGAGCTTTTGTAGTCCATTGTCTTTTGCATTGCACATTCATCACTTCGCACGAATGCATATAACGTTTTTTGCTTCGATAAACGTGCCACGCGCGGGTCTCATCATTGCCAAAAACTCTCTACAACACCAATCATATCATCCACCATGCATCCATGTGTCTCCTTCTATTCACCATAGCATTTGCATTAAAACCATTTCAATCACATTCATATGTCGTCTGCATCCACGTAAGCTGCATTGCACTCGTTGCATGCATGCACACATATAACTTTTTTGCTTCGATGGAGGTGCCGAATGCCGGTCTCATCGTTGCCCAAAGAAAAAACATTTTTACATCACTAATCATATCATTATACCGAGCATTCGCGTTCACGTGTTTTCCTTCATTCACCATGGCATTCGCATCAAAGCATTACATGTGCATCGCATTCACACTTTGCATTTCATACACTAATTGTATACTAAGAAAAAAGCAAGAAAGCAAAAAGAGAAAAATTGCTCATTCCATTACATTCATCATTCCACCAAAATCAATCAGCACGACCTCATTCATACCTTATCTGCATTCACACATGTTGTTTGTCAACCTCCATGTCTCATCAACTTCAATTCGCATCATCTGCCACGTTTCATTCATCCCATCGAACACCTACCATTTCACATACTTTTATTGCACGCATACATCATTCATTGCATTCCCCTTCTCAAGTAAATGCATTCATTAGCGAGTACGCCATATGTCAATCCCAATAGTCTGTCCCCTCAAAGTCAGTGCTCCAAGCGCTGGTCTCGTATCGCAATTCAGCATCCCAGTACTCTTGCAGACCCCCAGAGGTCCTTCAGAGCCCAAGCGCTCCTTCAGACCGTCAATGGTCCTTCAATCCAGATCGCACGTCGCGTTATCGAGCAACCGACGGATCATCCGGCCCCAGGCCCTTCAGACTAGCTGTGTCCGCCTAAAAAACACAGTGCACGTCCTTCGTGGTTATATCAGTTCCGGACCTGATTAACCCTAATGGCCGCTCGAAAAGAGGCCACCCCCAGACCGTATTACTAGTACCATAAGCTAGTTGCGCTCCTTCAGACCCGTCGGTCCCTCAGGCTTAGGCATGCCCTTCAGACCCCAACGGTCCCTCAGTCGAACGCAAGTCGATGCGCCAAGCATTGATTTTGAACTAGACCTTCAGAGCCCCCGTGCTCCTTCAGATCCCCAGCGATCCTTCAGATCCCCAGCGATCCCTATTTACTTTCTGTCTGAATCAACCCTACTTTCATATGTTTCAAAAAAAAAAAAGAACCAAAAAACCTCGGTCTGGACAAAATTAGCGTCTTGTTATCTTTATTTCTATTTTCCTCGAGAAACTCGGAATCCCTCCGATTTCCTAGCAAAATATAAATAAAGAGGGGCAGCTGTCATACGCTAATTTTGTCCGGCTAATTTAAAGTTTACTAGGAAATCTAAAATATTGTGTGTCGTTCCCAGTCGCGTATAGGCGTGTTTCTTCTCATTGGTGCGCGTGTGCTTTTGTTAATAATGTACACATTTTTGTCCCTGTTGCGGACACGCGTTCGCGTCTCATCGTGTACGTATGTTTATCGTCGTTGTTGTCAATTTTGTTATAAAAATCCAATAAAAATCAGATTGTGAATAAATGCTTTTTTTTTATAATCAGTTTTTTTACCAAGTCAGCTTTTAGTAAACATGTTTAGACAAAATAAATAGATAATAGAGAAAACCATAAATAGAGCTGTCTTTATTGTTACATCCATATACATAAATAAAATTAATACAAGATTAGAATCAGAATTAATTAAATAAGAAAAATAAATAATAAAGTGTCATTAGCTTGCTTGTATTGACTTCTCCCCTTTTAGCCAAAGTTAAACATAGACTTACAAGCAACCCCACTACTCCACGCCACTGCTTGCTGATTGCTTTCAGCAGTGTACATTTCTCCTCACTGTTACACGCCACCCCCTCACTGCTCCGGTCCAAGCCTCTGTCTCCCACGCCTCTCCTGCGCCCATGCTTCTCTGCCCATACTCTGCAAACTCACTCTGCAAACTCGTCCTCTTTCACATCCAAACATCCAAGTTGCATTCTTGCTTTGCTAATAAGTTTCTCAGTAACAGCCGCAACTTTTGACAAAAAAAAGAGGAATCACACCACTATGGGCACCGCCCTCCCACGGCGGTGCTCCACCCCACCACCACCGCCATTCTCTCTCTCTCTCTCTCTCACCAACCCAAACACCCATTTTCATCTCCACACCACACAAAAAATACACTCAGTAAATCAAAAACAAAAGAGAGAAGAAACACATGAAAACCCACCATAATTTTCAACCTCCTCCATAACCACTGTTTTCACCTCGCTCCACCGCGAGTCACCGCCGCCGCCGTCGCAAACCACCGCAAACAACCACCCACACGGCTACCACCTCCCAAACAGCCGCCACCACCCACCACTGTCTTCTCTCTCTTCGCAAACCACCACAAACACCAACACCCTCTCTCTATTCGCCAACCACCACAAACCACCACAAACCACCACCACAAAGCCTCCCCATCTCACCACCACCATCACAAAAAAATGAAATAGAAAAAGTAAAGAAAAAATGGACATCACCTTCATCTTCCCCCTTTACATCACCATTTTTGCTCTCCATCTTTTATCCTTTTCTCTCTCTTCAAAAAAAAAAAAAACTCACTCCATCTATTTTCCAAACCTGCTGTTGCGGCTCCATGATGGTAGAAATTAGGGTTCCCTAATTGTGTGTGTTTCCTTTTATACTTCTTTATTCCCATTTATTTTTAAAAACAAATCAAATTAGAATCTCAGATCACTATTCGCACCCCTATTGTTTGATTACTACAGCGCCCCAGTTTTAAAGCCCAGTCGAAGGTTTGCATCCTATTGGCCCAGTCGCTGATCAGTCTAAAAAAGAGGAAATGGGGATTTATCTTTTCACACCTCCCAATTTCAACAATACAACCCTCTACTGCTTTATGCACCCCTCTTTTACAAAAACGCCCATTTTCCCTTCCTTTTATATTTTGCTACAAAACAAATATTTTCCACAAATCTATATTTTCCTATAATATAAATAAACTTCTTTTTGTCAAGAATAGAGGATTACGTCGACTGTAAAGTCAGATTAAATTGCATTTTAAGGCGAATGAGCTGTACGGCTCACGAACCTTAAAACCTCTATAAACAAAAACATATTTTTCTATCCAAGAACTACGTGTGATTTGATTCTCTACCAGGAGATACGTAGGAGCGGAGGGCGGCCGACCTCTGTCAATTGCATTAATAAAAAACCATTTTTTAGTCTTTTCTAAACATTTTCTTCCGTAGTTCTCAACAAAAGTACAAAAGCAATTGTTTTCATTAAGTCTTTTTCAATTCATTTCATAACAAAAGGGAAATAAATATTTTTCAAAGTTAATATGTTTTGCGCAACTAATCAGAGGTAACCTTTTAAAAAGGATGCTGTGTGGTGCTAATACCTTCCCCACGCATAATCGACTCCCGAACCCAAAATCTGGTTTCCAAGACCATTTTCATTTTCAAAGGGTTTTTTCAATGTTTTCTCTAATAATTAAACATTGATGGCGACATCATTGAACTCGAGCGATCCACCGGATTTTTCGGTCGCTACAAGTGATACAAACTCTGCTTTCTCACCCTCTTAATGAATGAGAGAAGGATAGCTGCTAATCCATATTCATCAAGGATATAATGTGGTCAATAACTGGAGCATGAGGATGAGATTGGGGCACCCCCGATTCAATAAGAGAAAGGGGAGTGGTAGAATCAAATTCAAAAATAAGCCGACGGAAGCCGTTATTTCAAGCAATCATAAGACCCTTTGATATAGCCTGAAGTTTAGCATTCATGTTAGTTGTCATGCCGCAACCGCCAGGGACGCCAAGTATCCATTGCCCAAAGTTATTCCAAAATAGACCTCCATAACCCGAACAATCGGGATTACCCAAAGAGCTGCCATCCACATTTAGTTTGAGCCACTGATCAGGAGGAGGAATCCGAGATACTAGCTGTGGTTTCCAAGTGTTTGAGTCTGAGGCAAAGAGCTTACCTACATTATCCAAAAGAGAACGAATTCTGCTAATAACTTTTCAATTTTCCCACCGGGAGTCAGAGAAGACTTCACCATTGCGGGCTCTCCAAAACATCCAGCAGGTTACAAGAAGAGGGGACCAAATTTACCTATTGGACTAGTCATGAACCAAAGGAGAGGATCATCCAAATTAATAATCCTGGAAATTATGAAATCCAAAAATAGACCAGATCTGAAAAACTACTGGACAATCACACAATGTATGCAACAGAGATTCAATATTTGTTCCACATCTATGGCAAGATTGGTCATGTGTGGTGTGTCTAGCAAACCTGAAAGAATTAGTGAGGAGGCTACGGTGCATTACCAACCAAACAAAGTGTTTTATATTTTCAGGAAGTTTCAATTTCCAGATCCATTTCCACACAGAGTTGACACCATTCACGATATGTTATGTAAGTTCATGTTGATTCACTACAAGAATAAGCCTATATTGCTACGAAAGTTTCCCACGGAGAACTATCCGTCGCTAATTTGCGACGGGTTTGCGACGGCAAGTGAAATTGTGCATTGGCGGTAAAAATCCCGCTCATAATTTGCGACGGGAAGACATGTTGGTCACTAATTTGCGACGGAAGCGGATGTTGGTCGCAAATTTGCGACGGAGGGTTGGTCGCAAGCCCGTCGCAAATGTTAATAATAATGTTAATTCACGCAGCACTCTCGCTAAACCCTATTGTCCATTCTTTCTCACATCAGTTTCCTTTTCTCTTATCTTTCTCACACTCCCTCTCCTCACGCCGTCCCCCTCCCTCTCTCTCACGCCGTCCCCCTCCCACGCCGTCCCCCTCCCTCTCCCTCATGCCGTCCCCCTCCCTCACCACCGCCCTTCTCTCAACCACCACCATCCTCAAACGTGCGCTACTCTTTTTCCTTCCCCGCGAATCTGAAAAATCACTCAAACACGACATTAGCAAACTGACCCGTATACACATCAGTTGCAAACCACTCTCAAACACATTAGGGTTTCAATATTCCATGTAAAATCGCTAACAAAGAGCCTCTTCCTCTTCCTCATACAATCTTTAACAGAGAACCTCTTCCTCTCTTCGACTTCCACTTCTGTTACTTCAGGTACAATCGATTTCCACATCTATTGTTTCAAGTACTACGATTTCCACTTCCTCTCTTCCTCTAAGTTCCCATCTTCGATTTTTCTTGTTGCAACAGGTTAGGGTTTGGTATCTTCATCATCTCAGCCACCTTACACCTTTCTTCATCATCTCAACAGCAGGTTAGGGTTTTAAATTAGTTCTGTAATTCTTATTGTTCTGTTTATGAGATTAAAGGTTCTGTTTGTTCTTTTCTTTTTAACTTCATATGCTGTTCTGTAATTCTTAGGGTTTTTAATTAGTTCTGTAATTCTTATTGTTCTGTAATTCTTATTCTTATTGTTCTGTTTATGAGATTAAAGGTTCTGTTTGTTCTTTTCTATTTCTTTTCATATGTTGTTGCAACTTTAACATTGTTTAGAGTTGAGTTTCTTATAAATCTGCAGCATTCAATATTTGGATTAATTTGTTAAGTGTTTTTATTGAGATAGTGATACTGATAACAAGACTCATGTTTATTGAGATGAAACCGTTGCGTCAATGTTTAACACGGTTTCATCTAAGAAGATTTCTATTCTTGGTTTTGCTTTTAAGACGGATACTGGTGATACTAGAGAAAGACCAGCAATTGATGTGTATAAGGGCCTGTTAGGAGATAATGTCATGTCTCTCTATTCTTTTTTGTTTCTTACTTAATTACATCTCATGTTTTTGTCTCTTTATATTAGTTCTATTTTGTCATATGTTTTGGCATAGTAGCACTGCATGTTACTTTCTATAACTATCTACATTCAAATCTACTGCTATTTTTTTTCAAAGGAGTGCCTACATTCTATGACTATATTCATGTTTTGCTAACTGCATATATTCACTGAGCAAGTCTGCTGATAGCTTGTCTTTAAGAGTGAAATACTATTAGAGTTGAAAATGGGTTTTGAGATTGGATTTATTTCTCATGAGCTTAATGATTGGAATTCCTCAGTAATAGTTTGAAACTCTTTCTAACTTAGGTTCTATTAGGCATCAGCTTAATTGATTGGAATTCCTTCATCTTGCTACACGGTTGCTGGCTTTTGTGGGGTGAACTCCTGAACAAGATAACTCAATTTTTGGCTTCCTGATGTTTACCATGCTTCGTGCATATTTATCTTTAATGTTTTTGTGCATTTCTGATAGCAAGTAGGTAAATTGAAGTAGCTGCTATTACTTTACTCTTGACTAATTTTAAGATTTTCTTGGACCCCAACAAGCACAGGAACATCGCTTCTGGTTTTTAATATTGGTTATGATGGCTTTGTTTTTAAACTTCTGGTAGCTCAATGGTATGAGTGGGTAGATTTTGCAATCATGTCAGTAACACAAACCTATTAGTCTCACTGAAGCCTCTAATTAGTGTGTGTGTGTGTGTGTGTGTGTGTGTGTGAGAGAGGGTCCATTGATACACAAGAAGGGCATGATGGCATCTGGCTAATTAGTGGGTAGATTTTGCTAATGAAGTAGGTGTGCTTTAATTCTTGTTTGCGCTGATGTAGTTTGTGTGTGTGTGTTATACTTCAAGAATTATGTTAAATGCAAGAAACAAGTGATATGTCCTCCAATCTGTCTGATCAAAAACTTGTTTATATTATTTCATCTTCACTTAAATAAATAAAATAATAATAACTGGAAATCAAAGTTAACGAACCTTGTTCATCAGGTTCTGATAGGCCAGGAATTCTCCCTGCAAGAAGACCTTGTTTCACCACAGCCAAACTCACTCCTGGAAAGCCCAACAATGAAAGTCCAGGCTTTGTAATTTACTTCTGTATATGCTATGTAACAACTTGCTTATGTTATGCAACTTCTTAAGCAAAATCAGGTGATCACGGTATTGAAATTCATACTGTTATGCAACTTGCTTATGTTATTGCTTTTGATGATAAAATTGTTGATATTTTTGCATAGTGAATTCACTGAATTGTTTAAACTAAATCTGGGTGTTGATTCAAGACGATTCTGCTGTGTTTTGTATGTATGGTCCTGCACTTTCCTCTTTCTCAAACTTTCACTGAAAGTCTGAAACACTAATTTCATTTTCACACAGTTTTCTTGGGCATTTCACTCTTGTCATTTTCACACAGCTTTCTTGCATTTTCTTTCATTTCATTTACAGATTTATCAGGTCTATTTGAGTAAAAAGTTTACTGATATCAATGTATCTGTTTCCAATATGTTTGTCAAGTTTACAAGCTGGGTGGGAGCTGTTTTGAAATGTTCAGTTGTTGAGTTGGATATCCAATCTGATGTTGTCTTCTGATATAGTTTCCTATACCAATTTGGATTTGTGTTATTTTATGTGTGAAGTGATGTCTGAGATTCTCTGTTTTGGGTTTGTGTTATGAGCAAAGGTAGTGTGATAAGTGATAATGTGAAGTTAGCAATAGTTTTTGATCTATAGCCCACTTGGTGGTTTCTCTCAATAATTGAAGTATAGCTCTTAACAAAACAAAAAGAATTGAAGTATAGCCTCATGCAGTAGCACTCTACATGCAGCTCAAAGCACAAGTATTGAAAATCCCTTGACCGTTACTTTCCACCATTTTCAATCATAACTAGTAACCTGTTGGATAATTTTATTTATTGTGAGTATCATTTAGAAAATTTCTTATCTGTTTTTAGCATTCTTGGTGGCTATGGCACTTATATATTTAGTTGTTCACTTTTTTCCTTAAAAATTAAGAAAGTCCTGGAAGCTGATCTGGATTTTAAGTCTTAGTTACAGAGATTCTGTCAATAATTGCATATTTCCCCTACAAGTTATTCAAGTTTGACATTTCACAAAAATGTTTTTACACCTATCATATAGCATCCTTTACGGTGAAATATCCATTCATTACATATCTACTAATTTTACTTTTTCTATGGTCTGGATTGTATGGACCTTTGCTGTTAATAACTTTATATTATATGCCAGGAAAAAACCATAAGATTTTTATCCTTTCTGAAGTTATGTTTATAATGATTTAGCATGCCTTTTGTTGATGAAATGTTATAAAGTTGAAAGTGTTGTCAAGTGTTTGATAATCTGTAATCTTGGTATTCAGATATTTCAGCAACTGTGCTAGCTTTTCTGTTGCTAATAAAATAAGCGGCAATAAGGATGAGAATCAACCATGCCCTTGGTGAAATGTTACAGAGTTGTACTTGAATATGCATCAAGAATGTATCAAGAATATGCATCAAGAATGTACAAATCATTTTTGCGCACTTCCTTACGGCAACTCATTCTCCTTTTCGCTTATGCTAAATGCAGGAATACAAATTGACAGAATTGTGGATTGCAACTCATTCTCCTTTTCGAAGATTCTACAATGATTATCAGGATGTGCTTCCTTCAACCTCCTTCCATTCAAATGGAATTTCCTAACATTTATTTCATGTTTAAGACTATTTATATTTCTCTCTTTTGATGTGTATGGATTATGAATTTGAATGTATTTCTTATGCATGAATTATGTATTTGCTTCTTTTGATGTCAATGCATTTTCAATCTTTCAATCCTTGCTAGTATTAAAATTTGACTTCAATTATTTATTAAACATAACTTAGTTATTAAAATTTGACTTCAATTACTATTAATCTAATTTTGGTCTTATAATGCTTTCGTAGACCCTAAAACTTTGGCCCCGTGCATCGCACGGGTCACGGCGCTATTACAAAAACAGCATCATTCTGTTGGATGTATGATTTAATTTTTTTATTTTATTTTTTTAAAAATTCCGACGGATTTGCGACGGCTTTGCGACAAAAAATTGTCAGAGTTTGCGACGACTTTGCCACGGATATATGCGACGAATTTGCGACGGGTTTGCGACGGACAATTTGCGACAGGGAGTTTCGTCGCAAAACATTTGCAACGAGCTGTTTTGCCACGACTTTTTGTCCGTCGCAAATGCCGTCGCAAACGCAAATTTGCCACGGAAAAAGGTCCATTTGCGACGGAAATTGCCGTCGCAAATGAGCGATTTTCTTGTAGTGATTAACAAGTCAGGCATAAGCATTTTTGACTGAATAAGTGCCCGATGAGGAAGGTTCTCAAATGAGTGTGTCTCTTGAATCAGAGTTAAGGAAAAGGCTTTGCATTTCTAACTGAATTTCTTCAGGAACTTGTGTATAGAGCAAGTTGAATTGCTATGTACCATCAATGACCATATCGTTGATCCGAAGACGGACATCGATCATGCATGAATATCAACAAAGGGAGTGAAGTCATTGATCCTTCCCCTATTCAACCATTTTTCATACCATAAAGAAATATCACACATCCCTATCCTAGTGACATATCCAGGCTTGAGGATATTCACCACTTTGAGGATAGATTGCCAAGTGTAGGAGGCCCCTTTGCATTGAGTGGTATTGAAAATGTGCTCATCAGGAGTATATCTAGCAGTGAGAAGTTGAACCCAAAGCCTTTCAAGTTTGTGGATGATGTCCCAAAGATGTTTACCTAACATGGCAGTATTGACATGTCGTGATTTCCTCAAGCCCAAGCCTCCACAACTCTTGGGCTTACTGGCTTTGCTCCATTTCACCCAATGGCAGTGAGGCTCACCCCAAATAAATTGCTTGATACAAGAGTCTAGTCTGTCACATATACCTTGAGGAAGCCATATATTGTTCATGGAATAAACAGACATGGAGCTTACGACAGACTTAGCTAAAGTCACTCTGTTAGCCCTGCTGAAAAGTTTGTTTTTCCAACCTGTTAACCGAGCATTGACTTTATCTATAATGAAATTTAAGTTGGCATTAGTAACTCTTCCTTGAAGCATAAGAAAACCAAGATACCTACCTATATTGTAGGTGTGTTTGAAATCAATTATGCTCAAACTTGTTAACCTTGACTCTAGGAATGTTTTTTGAGGGGACACTACAA